>JAMWET010006538.1:345000-362500 GCA_024036415.1 Prochilodus magdalenae
CTCAGGCGTGATGCCACCACGCTCTCTGTTGTTCTTCAGAGTTGCAGAACCAGATGAGGAGAAGATGAAGATGTGAAGGTAAGAAGATTAGATAAGGCAAGGAACTGGGATTACACGAGCCGGTTAAGAAAACAACGTGCAGGTTTCTGCGACATGATTAGATGGCTGCTTACATGATGATATTCCCAGAGTAACAGATCTCTAAGTAACAATCCAGTAACGATCTTTGTCACTTACTGCGGGATGACATAAAACATCTTTCCTGCATAATCAGGTCCAAATAAGAGCAGCATAAATCAGTTCTATGGAAAATTTAATGGCCTTCAACGTTATAATTGGCCTGCAAGAGACATTTTCGCTTACTGATGGACTTACAGCGGTATGAATGTGTGTTAGTGTAAAATCCCTGAACCTAGCGCAAGTTCACCTATAGGCTGTCCTCCATGAGTCATCCTGTTAGTGCAGCACCATCGGCAGACGGCCCCGCGACGCAGGACTACATGCACACAGACCGTTACCACGACTGTCCTTAACACCACGTCACCGTCACCAAAGACTGCAGTGGTGTCGTACCAGACTGTCATGGAGTGACTCAGAATGGCAGCGGGTCATCTTCAGTGACGGAGTCCCGCTTTAGTCTTGGTGGAGACGCCCAACGAATCCGTGTGTGGAGGCACCGTGGTCAGCACCAAGATGAACGGTTTGTTGTCACACGTCCAGAAGGCCTGGTGTCCCTCCACCTCCACCCCTACCGCACCATCTGCAGGAACTGTGTGAGGATGTTCAAGCTGCATGGGATGGATTATCATAGGACACCATCAGGAACCTCTACAGCTCCATACCGAGACGTCTGGAGTGTTGGGTTAGCAAACACGGCGACCCGACGCCATACTGAGAGACAGACTTCTGTATGTGTAGCTCAATAAATATTGATCATATCAGTCTAAATTTATCATCAGTTATTGATCCTGGTCACCTTTATCTTCCTTCCCAACAGTACCGCACTCCCACACCTCCTTCTGGGTGCAGCTGTTCTATTAATGATGAGTGTAAGTATCTAGGGTAACAACGTGATGCGTCCAAAACTGACCATGGATTAGAAAACCATGTGTGGAATGTCATATCATTAAGTCTTAAACATTTCATCACAACACAACACAGAGGAGGTACACTTCCTCGCTGGAGAGGCGTATTCTCACCTGGGGCTATTGTTTGATTGAACAAAGCCATAATAACATTGTCCATCTATCTAGATCAGTCCTCCCACCTGCGTTATCTCTTTATCAGTTGATGGAAGATGTTGGAGGACCAGCGGATCACTTACATCAATAACACTGACAGCGTGGCAGTACTCCAGCGTGGTGTACTCATGTATCCTGAGCCACAGCTGGCAAGTGTCTGTCTTGGACCTGACCTACAGTCTCGGAGCCAAACTCGGCACTTGGATATACATTACACTGCCTTACAGGGGCCATATCCCACACCCGTCCCTACATTTCCTACTGTCCATCTGCCAAAAACAGACAGCAGTCGTTTGTACTGTACCTCTCTGTATCCCTTAGAGTTATGCTGACTGTTCTGGCTACGCCAGATATATGTAAATGAGTTCTCTTCGGATTGGCTGTCCTGACTTGTGCCTCATTTAAAAATCAGTCCAGGCTACAACACTCTATATAACTGCATCACGAGTGGGCGGAGCTAAACTGTACTGCATGTAAATGTGTCGTTTTTATAACGGTGCCAAAACAATTAAGTCCATATATCTAAACTCATATGTCTATGACCAAGCTGTAGGTGTTCAAT
This sequence comes from Prochilodus magdalenae, assembly GCA_024036415.1. Lineage (NCBI taxonomy): Eukaryota > Metazoa > Chordata > Actinopteri > Characiformes > Prochilodontidae > Prochilodus > Prochilodus magdalenae. The sequence continues at coordinate 346,804 of JAMWET010006538.1, forward strand.
AGATCTTCATCTATAACTTATTCCAGAGGTGTTCAGTAGAGCTTAATCTACAACTCATCCCAAAGGTGTCCCACAGAGTTTCATCTACAACTCATCCCAAAATGTGTTTAACAGCGCTTCTTCTACAATTCATCCCAAAAGGTGTTCAGTAGAGCTTCATCTATAACTCACCCTAAAGGTGTTCAGTAGAGCTTCATCTACAACTCATAACAAAGGTGTTCAGTAGAGCTTCATCTACAATTCATCCCAAAAGGTGTTCAGTAGAACTTCATCTATAACTCATCCCAAGGGTGTTCAGTAGAGCTTCATCTATAACTCATCCCAAAGGTGTTCAGTAGAGCTTCATCTATAACTCATCCCAAAGGTGTTCAGTAGAGCTTAATCTACAACTCATCCCAAAGGTGTTCAGTAGAGCTTAATCTACAACTCATCCCAGAGGTGTTCAGTAGAGCTTTATCTATAACTCATCCCAAGGGTGTTCAGTAGAGCTTCATGTATACCGATAGCTGAATCCACTCGTTAGTGGTGCATCTGGAAACCTTCAGACGGATAATGCAGGTGATAATTACATGGTTTATGGCTGTTAATTGTTTTTCAGCACAGCCCCGGGAGACGATGACTGACTGGTATGTAAATCATGGCTTCCATGCGCTCAGTCGTAGCAGACTTTTTCAGTTTGGCGGTTTGCCCAGTCGGCGTCACCCTGACTCGAACTCTAAATCTAGACCATGTTGTGACGACAGCCTTCACTTTTACCTGAACATTTACCCACGTAAACAAGGAGAGAGTCGTCGCAGTGGCTGTCCCTCTCATGCCTTGAGGAATTCCAGGTATGCTAATGTTGCTTACCTGTCAGCTTGATGAGTGTAACATGATAAGCAGAGCTCACCTCTACCCCACTAACAGTAGATGCATGAGATACAAAAAGCCCTCTCAAAGAACAACCCAACTGAAGTCCAGCGCTGAGTTCCCGGTAGAACCATGATGCAACTTCATAGCACATCCAGCATCCATCAACACAGGAAGTGAAGTTTACGAACGTCTGTTCTTCTCTCTTTGGATCCTTTGGGTCTAAAATAAAATCGGTCATTCAGGTCTACCAGCAGTGGATAAAATCCCAGTCTACAGGGAATTCTCCTCGGAACTGTGCCAGGGAAGGCTTCCACCAAATCTGGACCAACTGACCAATCCTTTGATGGAAGAGTGTCTGAACATTGACATGGCATCCAGAAACTTCCAGTCCATGTCCAATTCAGTCACAGCTGTTATTGGTGCTGGTGGAGGTGTTACAGGTACATGTGTACTTCCTTCACACTATGGTCTTTGGCCACGCCCACATGCAGTCACTCCTTTTAGCCAATCATTAACATCTGCTCTGGAGCCATTTTCCACACATGGAACGAGACACTCCCTGCACTGTAGCACCTCCTCCCAATCTATTGATCCCGCCACTCACACCCTGTAGGGCTTTATAGCCCCGTCATTCTCGTGCAGCGCCATCTGCAGGAGCCTGAAGTTACCACCACCTTAAACACACCAGGTGACTCGTTTTTTTGGCCGGGCAGCTCATTTTGACCACAATACAATGATTTTTGGACCCACCCGAAACTGGCTGTTTCCTTTGACCGAGAGCGACCAAACTTCACGTGCTCAGTAAGGGCGGGTCCCCAAACACTAATCCACAGCCATACTGACCCACACTCGTTTACTCATCCCTCATTCCTATTAGAAAGCTGCGCAGCCATCCCGCGTTTCCTTCAGGAAGTGCACTTTTCTACTTGTTTTATTAGTACTGGTCTATAAAGGTCTCAGTGGTTCAGGACCAGCATATTTATCTGACATGATGGAGCCGTATGAGCCGAGCTGAGCTCTCAGATCGTTAGGAGCAGGTCAGTTAGTCCTGCCTGAGGTAAAGACTAACCATGGAGGGGCAGCGTTTAGCTACTATGCAGCTGTTGGATGGAATCAGCTGACGGAGAGAATTAGAAAAGCCGGCCGGTAGATAGGTTTAAATCCAGACTGAAAAGATTCCAGTTTGATCCGGCTTTCAGCTCAGTTTAAAACATGTATTCTCCTGTAGCGGCACATTCCTCATTCTTATACTGACTTTTATTCATATTTTATTTAATGATTTTAATGATTAGTGATATTTTAATTAATTTTAAATGATTTATTTTGTTTTTATTTCTTTGTATTTTCTCCCTTTTATGTAACGTGCTTTGAACTGCCCTTGCGTATGAAAGGTGCTATACAAATACACTTGCCTCGCCTGCTTCTTCTTACTTTTCAGTAACTCGTCCCGCAGTTTTCGTGATATTGACTCCGTCCCAACTCCAGATTGTCCGGCATGATTGTGCTGTGTTAATACCTCTGCCCTGCCTTATAAATAAAATGACCACTGGTTCATATCACCACCACTGTAAAAAAAAAACTCAACCATTTCACACCAAACCCACTCTGAGTTTTATTTATGACTTTATTTACATTTTTCTATTATATAATTATGCAGAAATCTTAAAAAAAACGTTGGTGGAATTCCCCTTCAAGTGAATACATCACACCATACTACATTGTTTACCTCAAGCGGATGTACCTGTTCTCACGTAAGCTTCCGTGTACGCACGTGCTTCAGTGACAATCCTTGTCGGACATCATCGTCAAGATTCCTCCACTATCTCTGGTCTCCTTCCTGGACAGACCCAGTTATGCCAGGATGAAGCCTCATGTGAGGATATAACCAAACCTCCATCACTGCAGCTCCACACGCATCAGAGGTTTACTCACAGATCAGTGTGTGAGATAGGAGTGGGGATTATAACCTGCATAGCATCCAGAGCCAGAGTCCTCCAGTTTCTCCTACTTCAGCAATGGAAGGACAGCAGTCAGATAATAATCACAAGCCAATCAGATTGGCCACTTGACAGTTGTGTTTATTTTTAATAGTATCCGGTTCATTTCCACTAGTAACTTCAGGCTCCTGCAGATGGCGCTGCAGGTGGATGATGGGGCTGTAAATTCCTGTGGGGTGTGAGTGACGGGATCCATAGATTGGGAAGAGGTGCTACAGTGCAGGGAATGTCTCGTTCCATGTGTGGAAAACGCTCCAGAGCAGATGTTAATGATTGGCTAAAAGGAGTGACTGCATGTGGGCGTGGCCAAAGACCATAGTGTGAAGGAAGTAGCCGAACCTGCAGGCTGCAGAACTGACCAGTTCTATGATGGAAGAGTGTTGGAACATTGATGTGGCCTACATCCAGAAACTCAAGGTGTTACAGGTACATGTCAGTCACAGGTGACTCATTTGGTGGATGCCTTCCCTGGCTCGTTTTTACTAGTTGCTCCATTGATTCATGCCTATCAGTCACATGTGCAGCCCTGTGAACGCCAGGTCTGACATCTTGGAATACAGGGATAGGGACGTTGTTGTCCTCTGCAAGATGACTCGCTAAAGTCAAAACCTGGTTGTCTAGCAGCTCAGTGTAGCCACTGTGGTTCAACTTTACTGTCACCTCAAGCAAAGAAACCATTTCCATGTCACTGAAAGCGCACCTCCAGAACATGCTGAGGGGGGACCCGTGCTGAGGGGGGACCCGTGCTGAGGGCGGACCCAGTTTTTGGCCGGGAAGCTTACAAGCAATCCAGAATAGGGGCCCTTAAAGAGAAGTGCATTAGAACAAGAGGATAGGCCGTCAGTCCACCCACTGCCATAGCACCATCGCAAAACAAAGGAGGGAGCAGTCGAGCCTGTCTGGTTCCTCTGATCCTCTAACACATTAGATCAGTGTCGGTTTCCGGGCCAGATAAGACACGGTGAGTCAATCTATGGCTCCCTGAAGGAGGCAGCTCCTCCCAGATCTGCCATATAAATCTGAGGTGCTGGAAAGTGCTGGACTGGAGAAACCGCCTATGACTTGGCCGGCAGCCGCTCCTTAAGGACCTCCTAGCTCTGGAATGGAGGTCATCGTGAATGGGATTTCTTTGGCTGGAGAGGTTCGTGTTGAGATGAATGGAAAAGAGTGATGCTACATTATTAGCATTAATGATAATAACACTGACGTATACCATACTGTGTGAAACTAAGTGTGATGGGAGGACTTGGGGGGTGGGTCACTTAAGGTCAACTGAGTGGGATGCTCATTTCTGGTTCTGGAGGGGCTATAGTTTAGAATATACACCCATCATCAAAAGCATAGCTGCTCAAATTACTCCACCCAAAAAGCATTAATCAACAGGAATGAAACTTGGTGGGTAGGTTTGACATCGTGAGACCAGCTAGTGATTCAGGTTTCAGGCTCCCTCATGTGACCTAACCAAGGACGGTCCCTATCTCTGTACCTGACTGACCCAACAGCCACGACTACTGACATCCAGCGAGCAGTGGTGTCCTCCATGAGTCATCCTGTTAGTGCAGCACCATTGGCAGACGGCTGCACCACGCAGGACTACATGCACACAGACCGTTACCACGACTGTCCTTAACACCACGTCACCGTCACCAAAGACTGCAGTGGTGTCATGGACTGTCATGGAGTCTCAGAATGGCAGCGGGTCATCTTCAGTGACGAGTCCCGCTTTAGTCTTGGTGGAGACGCCCAACGAATCCGTGTGTGGAGGCACCGTGGTCAGCACCAAGATGAACGGTTTGTTGTCACACGTCCAGAAGGCCTGGTGTCACTCCACCTCCACCCCTACCGCACCATCTGCAGGAACTGTGTGAGGATATTCAAGCTGCATGGGATGGATTATCACAGGCACCATTAGGAACCTCTACTTTGGCATCTAGCTTCTGTAATCGGGTAATGACAGACATCATACCACCACTGTAAAGGTCCGGCTGGTCTGCTATGCCATACTTTTATTTTCTGGGGAATCCTGTGTTCTGCTTGATAAGTACTGTGTATATGGATCCTCTAGCCATTCTCACCTACAGCTAATGGGTACTGTGTAATATGGAAGTAGGTCATTTCGGATGCAGCCTCGCTCTCCAGGAGAAAGTTGGGACACCACTGATCTAAAAACAGTGGCCTCAACAGAGCACATTCATATGCAGACCATGGATAAGTTGATTAGAGCCCCCTGAATTGGAGTCATGTAGGGACTCCCAGATCCTGGCGAAATACACTGAAGGCTGGATAAGTGTCCTTACCTCACTTGCTCTTATTACAGCCACAGCAGGAGGGACAGCTTTCCTGGTGACACGCTGACGCCCAACAGGAACACGTTCAGGGAGGAAGGGAATGCGGACAGGAAGCTGTCTTTTAGCTGCTGAGCAACTGGAACATGCACCCATCCTTACACAGTGCAGCCTGACATGAGGGATTTGTCTTTCCCATGGGATCTTCCCTGGAGGTCTCAAAACAACCCAGTGGCTGGACATCTGCCAGTCTGTAACTGTGCGCCATTCTCCTCAGACCCCAAATGTAGCCAATACAACAAGACCCTGGGGTTTGATTCCCTTCCGGGCAAGCCCACCAAACTACACCAGTAAGACTCTCACTGGACTCTATAAAGTGACCAGACTTCTGAAACGAAAACCGGAGACATGGCAAGGTTTGTCGCTCAGCACCTTTTAGCAATGAAGACGCCAAAGCACAAAGGGTCTCTGGAATGATGAAGTCCAGCAGCTAGGTCAGGGATGAGCCAGGAACGAGTACTGCCGGCTTTATGATTGTATGAGCCCATCGTTCATATCATATTCACAATAAATATGTTAGGAGTGAAAAGAGCCCTGTGGGCAGAGGCGCCGCTTGCCACCAGGCAGGGCAAGCAACTGCTTGGGGCCTCGAGCCAGGTCCCTGAGGGTATAGGTATATTTCTGAATTACAAGGCGTTTAGTGTTGTTTATATTCATATGTTCAAAAGAATAGTATTGTGAAGTTTGTAATAAAGCAATGCCCGCGTAGTGTTTATGTTGGTATAAGATTTATTTTTATTATTATTATTATTTTTTTTTAATTATTATTATTATTATTATTATTATTATTATTATTATTATTGTAATGAATGCTGGTTGAAAGGGCCCCCCCAGAGAATTTTTGTCTATGGCCCCAACAGACTCTAGAGTCATCACTGCCTGTGGCTTTAGAAAAGAGACCTGTGACTATAGACCAATAGCCGGGACTGGACTGGGATAAAAACGGGCTCCTTCGTTTTTGGCCCACTTGGCCTACCACTATTAGTCGATTACCACCTGTCAGTACTTCACCGTGGTCCACTGACATATCGACTCCTACTGTGCCTTTTCCCCAAACCACTACAAAGCAGTGCGAAAGGGACCGGTGTAGGTGCGGCAGCTAATACCTAAGCAGGCATACATTTCGCACAGCATACTTACAAGTGTTCTGGGCCAGGTTTCTCAATCAGTGAGCCACGGACCACCGGTGGGCCATGAAGCTCCCTCTAGTGGTTTGTGGGCCTGTACTCAGGCGGAGACTGTAGCCTGTAGCAGGCCACGAACATCATATTTAGCCATGTTAGTATTATATTAATTACTAAACTGTGTTTATCAAATAGTCCATGTTCTAGGCTACATTACACAGCTACTCATGCATCTTTATCAAGAGAACCCTATGCCTTATAATGTAAATATTCACTAGCTAGTTAACATTTACCTCCACTTCTCTCTCTCTCTCTCTCTCTCTCTCTCTCTACTGTTAGTTTTACAGCTCCTGGATCAGTATACATTCTTTCATTTTTCATTCTCTACCAACTGATACAAGTAAGAGAGCTGTGATTGGGCCAGCCCATACAGAAAATGAACCAATGGGCCACTATCATTGCTTTATATGCCGGTCCTTGGCCTTTAATTATTAATCAAATCAATTCAATAATATTCAGTAATAATCCAATAGTATTGGCTCAAAGATGTGTCTGCCCAACATGAAAATGCCCAGTACGCTAGATTACCTGTCCGGCCCTGACAACAGCCCTAAACACACCCCTGGGCTAGCTCCAGTTCTGGAGAGACTGCTATCAACATACACCAAATGTCATATTTTGATGGTCATAAGAATGATGCACTGTTTGTAGATGCCATGGAGCTGCATCCAAGTAGATCAGATACCTACCTACCATCACCTGGATGAGGATGAGGAAGTCCCATAACCCACCTCTGCTTTAATCCCCGGGTTTACCTCTGAAAAGGCATTTATGGTGATGTTGTGGACTCACTGGACACGTGCTAGTAGCAAGCAAGTGGTAGGGGTGCTTAGCAGGTAGCCGCAGCCCCCTCTGCTGGCAAAATCAGGCACAACACAAGACATCTGCTCAGTGCTTAGGTGGAGGCAAAGGCAAGGACGTCTGGTTAGCCTAGCTTACAAGAAGCTAGCATGCTAGCATCGCCCCATATGGCATTATGGTTTCTGATCATGTACGACACACTTATGTATAAACATGAAACAACACCAATGCATAGCCTTGTACATACACCTAGATGGAGCTCATTTAGCAGCTGCGGCTACGTGTAGAGTTGGGTGAAAAATGCATACAACTGATTTGGCCAAACTAAGCTATAGGCTGTAGGCAATGCTAACTGCTCCTAAAATGGCCCAGGACCAGGACATGCACCCACCCACTAGTGCGTGTGCACCATTAGACTAAAGCAGGCCCGGTCAGGCTTCTCTCTGCCAGACAGCTGGCCTCTCCGACGGACTAGCACACAATGGCCCCACTATTCAATGCTGGAAATACGGCGTTTCTGGGGAGCTCTTGAGCTCACCGAGGGAGAAAGTCTTGTTCGTTTTACCCACTGCTGCTGTCACCGCCAAGCGCCCCTCCACCCACTGTTATTTCTCTTCCTGTTCTTTTTGGCAGGAGTCGGTTAAACCCAGCGACAGAATAAAACCCTCCCCCCACTAAACACATACATATACCCACCACCCACAACGTACAGTCATACAGAAGAATACAGCCCATGGCCTACTTTACCGGACAGAGCCGCGCAAACATAACATTAATCTAGCTGGGCTTATTGTTTTAGTAGCGTATGATAAACTCCAGACTATCCACCCAGAAATCTACCCTGGGAAAACACTGCCAGCCACAGGACATTCAACACTCTGGCACTGACAGACCGTGCTAATAACCCGCTGCTCGATTTGAGGGAGTTCCACCAGACTGTCAAATTCAAGTGGTTGAGATGTAAACAAGGTGCTGGAGAATCTTACTGAGCTTTGCTCATAGTGGCGGTGATAGGAACCAGACGTCCACCTCTTGAAGATGCTGCCTGATGTCTGAGACATCGTTCTCTGATAGGTTCGAGACGATTTGGGCCTGAAGTGTCTTGCTTCCATGGTGGAGGGATACGTCCAAGGAGCTGTGAGGAGAAAAATAGTCCCCAAAGACAACTTCCATATAAAACTCAGAAGACTGGTTGACATGGTGACCCCAGGTTCACTCCACCAGCACTGTAAAGAGTCTGTAAGTAAGTTCGTACCTCAGTGTTAGCATTTTCTTAATCTGGGGCCTATTTAGCTTGTACCTCTCCACCATGAAGCTATGGTGAAACCAGGTTTGCGTGTATGATAAACCGATAGTGTGTAATACCCCCATGGGCACCAATAACAGTTGTGATTGGGTTTGGCATTGGAACAGTAACTCTGCATAGTGCATAGTGCCCAGAGGTCACCAACTTTCTACAGAGTCCATCACTACAGACCTCCCATCTTCATGTGTCCTTCAGATCGGCTCAGGAACAGTGTGTAGAGCTTCATGGAATGGGTTTCCATGGCGAGCAGCTGCATCCAAGCCTTACATCACCAAGCGCAGTGCAGAGCGTGGAACGCAGTGGTGTAAAGCTCCGCCCCTGGACTCTAGAGCAGTGGAGACGCGTTCTCTGGAGTGACCAATCACGCTTCTCCGTCTGGCAATCCAATGGACGGGTCTGGGTTTGGTGGTTGCGAGGAGAACGGTACCTGCCTGACTGCACTGTGCCAAGTGTAAAGTTTGATGGAGGGGGATTATGGTGTGGGGGTGGTGTTCAGGAGTTAGGCTCCGCCCCTTAGTTCCAGTGAGAGGAACTCTTAATGCTTCAGCAGACCAAGAGACTCTGGACCATTCCATGCTCCCAACTTTGTGGGTCAGTTTGGAGACAGCCCCTTCCTGTTCCAGCATGACCGCACACCAGTGCACAGAGCAAGCTCTATAAAGACATGGATGAGCGAGTCTGGTGTGGAGGAACTGGACCGGCCTGCACAGAGTCCTGACCTCCACCCGATAGAACACCTTTGGGATGGATTAGAGCGGAGACTGAGAGCCAGGCCTTCTCGTCCAACATCAGTGTCTCACAAATGAGCTTCTGGAGGAATGGCCAGAAATTCCCATAACCACATTCCTAACCCTTGTGGAAAGCCTTCCCCATTCTAGCCGAAGGGGTGAGCCGACACCATATTAAACCCTATAGACTAAGAACGAGATGTCACTCAAGTTTACATGCTTGTATATTCCCTTTATATCAACCCCTATAAAACAGGCCTGATGCCACAAACCGCACATTGGGTTGATGGAGCTAATGTGTGCGGATATGTCTCTGTTTCATATAGAAAGTGTTAGTGTTACAGATGTTCCGTTCGCCATAACCTCAGGCAGGACCCATGTGCTCCGGAACAGCTTTAAGCAGCTGATGTCTCCAAATCAAAGCCTGTGTTAAGGATGTTAACAGTTCACATGTGCACATAAGAGTCCCATCATCTCATCCCCAGCTTGTCCACATAAGGATGGATCACACGAATCCAGGACTGCTTGGGATGGGGTTCTCCGAGGCCCAGAGAAAACACAGCACCCGCCAGCAAGTGGTTGCGGTCTTTGAGCTTAATGAATCCAGCTTGCTGTTCCAGATTTCCACCACTAGAGGGTGCAGTGCTGCTTTCACTTGGGCACAACTTCCCACAAACATCCCAAGAAGCTGCATCCTTCTCCCTCCACAGCTGCTTCATAAATGCCCCTTTGTTACACCACAGTCTGTATCTATTAAAGAGATCCAATCATCGCTCACTTGCTGAGACAACGTGTTCCAGGCGTAGCCGAAGCGAACAATGTTTTCGGTGGTGGGGGGCTGTGAGTTTTATAGTGTCGTTAAAGTTAAGGACAGCTTTATTGTGAAAGGAGAGGAGGCAGTAACTAGTTCCATGGCCCGAGTTGTTTTCTGCTTCTTATTCCTTATCTGAGATTAGAGTCCTCACTTGACCGCATGCATGAATCATCCCGGAGCTTTGGGTGCCCTACAGAACCACATAACCAAAAATGAAAAAGGGGGATCAATTACTCGGTGGACCTAGTTTGATGTAATCTCTCGGACCGTCTTGGCTCAGCTTCTGCTTTCGAAGGAACGGATAGGCCATGGCGGCTTTGTCCACCAGAGCTAAAATCAAGAGTGCAATGCGTCACCGTGTACTAATGAGGGTTTAAAGGTGCACCTTGATCATTTTTCACGGTTCCCAGACGTCGTGCATGCAGCTGGCAGCGACCAAGTTTACTAAAGGGGTTTGATTTCAGGGTTTCATCAGCATTTGTCTTCCACTGGAACAGAACCGGGCCAGGAGCTAGGCAGGAGTTTGGATGAACCCACTGCCATCATGGTACAATACCGAAACTCATTCAGACCAAGGAACACGGCATCTCCCACACTGATTAGTCATAGAGCACGACGGCACGTGTCCGACTGGGAGGGAAACCGTTGGACCATTTGACGGTGAGCCAACATTAGGAAATGAAGCAGAGCAGAAACAGTGTTGTATTCAAATCAGCCTCGGACCTTGGTCTCATTTCCCGTTGCTTAAAGGGCCCGTACGGATCCATCCGTCCCCAATTCAGGTTCAAATGCAGGAGCTTGGTGAAGGTTCCAGAACATAGCATTCACCTAACCTGCCCAGTAATAGCATTTATATATGACCGCCCATCCAGCCTCCAACATTTTAGCCCCGCCCCTTTACCCGTTAATGCCATGTGGATTATTGGAAGCTTAGCCCACACTGAATTCACATTAACTTTGTGATGTCACAAAAACACTACGCCTTTAAAGTACATCTACGTTTTGGCTACCTATCGAAGTCGTGCTGTCATTCCATAGGGGACGTCAAGCCCGTATGCACATATAGGGAATTCCGGGTCTAAAAGGAACCATGTAAGCTGTTACTGCAGTGCACCTGCTCTCTGGGGGTCCTGTGGGGGTCCTGACCATTGTAGAACAGGGTAATACAGTATACAGAGAAACAGATGGACTACAGTCTGGACCTGTACACCTACAGTGTCCTATATGGTCAGTGGAGCTGATAAGATGGACAGTGAGTGGAGATACAAGGAGGTGGTTTTGAGGTTATGGCTGATGGGTGTACATAGTTGTGTCACATTATTATGACCACCAGCTAATCTCCAGGGTAACTGCCTTGTGCACCATTGTCAGCAGCTGGACGCGCTGGTGGTGACTCAGTATGGTCCTGGTAAATTGTCACAGGTATCTGGAGTCATGCTGACTACAGTGCGCTCCACAGTTGCTAATCGTATCATCACAATATGATGTCGGCCCACCTTCACAGCTAGAACAGCTTCAGCTCTTCTGGGAAGGCTTTCCACACAGGGTTAGGAATGTGGTTATGGGAATTTCTGACCATTCCTCCAGAAGCACATTTGTGAGGTCAGACTCTGATGTTGGACGGGAAGGCCTGGCTCTCAGTCTCCACTCTAATCCATCCCAAAGGTGTTCTATCGGGTGGAGGTCAGGACTCTGTGCAGCCCAGTCCAGTTCCTCCACACCAGACTCGCTCATCCATCTTTATGGAGCTTGCTCTGTGCACTGGTGAGCAGTCAGTCCCACAAAGTTGGGAGCATGAAATTATCCAGAATCTCCAATGGAACTTTGACTGGAACTAGGGGGCCGAGCCCAACTCCTGAACACAGCCCCACACCATAATCCCCCCTCCACTCCACTCCACTCGGCACAATGCGGTTCTCCTGGTGACCGCCAAACCCAGACTCGTCCGTTGGATTGTCAGACGGAGCGAAACAAAATATGGTAGTCCATGATACGGGTCCTTTGAAATACGGCATCAGAAGGTACCGTAAGTCATACGGTTGTTTTTCCCCAAAGTCTTAGCAGGAGGCTCTGATTTCTCAAAGCTCTACAGACACCTCGAAAAAGCTCCTGCTTCAAAACCGCATCCAGGCTGATGGATTTTAGATGATATTTATGAGTCCCTGACCGAGAACCAACATTCCTCCGAGATTCCGTAGGTTAAAAAATCCTCATTTCTGTCCAATTAGAGAAGCTGATAAACCTCCAGCACCTCCACGAAATCACCTCCTGCATTACCGCTCCTCGGCCCGAGGCTCCAGTTTATATCGTTTTGCACTTCATTTTCATGACACTTTTTATCTTCTAATTTTCTTCCCCTGTCTCATCTGATCTCTTACAGCAGGGTTGCCAAATCTCCCCTAAATCCCCCCACACGCTCCATCATGGGAACACACCTAGCCTCGAATTCCAGGAGATACAGTAATCGCCTGGATCCACAGACCCACCACCGCGCCCGCGCCTTTTCCTTGTGGAAGGGGATATAGATGCATAGGCGCTTGCTAAACAGCTCCCACAGCTGGCAGAATAAGTGCCGGCCATAAATGTGGCGGGTGCACCTTCCTTAATCTAACACACTCAGGACGAGAACTAACCATATACCTAATGATTAGAATAATGGGCAAGCTACACCCAGATATGGTGCATCGTTGGGCCGAGAGAAGCAAGATGGTGCCTTCCACAAATTGCCCGCCATCTGTGCCGATCTGACCAAACTGTTAAGGGGAGCAGTGGCTACGTGAAAGCACACAGCCATGGCGAACAGCCTCTGGACGGCCCAGACAGACCACCAGTACAGAGGGGATCATCTAATCTGCCCACAGGCAAGAGCAGCTCCTAGTTTCCATGTCCACCATCCAGACACAGGTGGCACCTTCGTTCCGCACCCCTGTCTCTGTCCGGACCATTTTCAGGCCCTTAGCAGAAGGAGATTTGGGTCATGGCGCTCATTACGGGTCCTGCCATTAACCGCCAGCCACTGCCGCTTTCGTTTGCAGTGGTGTCGTGAACACGGGCCGCTACAGATTGGTACGGTATCGTCTTATCAGCGAAGCCAGGCTCTGTTTGGAATCCGCTGACGGTCGGGTTTGAGGCCTTGTGGTGAGCGCTTCCATCCTGCCTTTGCTGTGGAGCGACACACTGTCCCAACTTGGGGCATCGCGTACGACAGTCGGTCACGCCTAACTCAGTGATATGTGTAGGACATCCTCCGGCCACATGTGTCGCCTCTCATGGCAGTGTCTCCAACTGGCATTTTTCAGCAGGGTTATGCTCACTTATACACGGAAAGGGTTTCCCAGGGAGCTCTCCGCCACAGTGCAACACTTCTATGGCCAGCGTAGAATCGAGCATTGGTGGCAGCAGCTGCAACATCAGTGGCCAAATGTACAGCAGGATGCCCTACGGAACCTGTATACCTCCACGCCCAACCGTATCTCATCGGCCCAGTGGGGTACTCACAGATAATCGCTGGGAGGCATGGCAACCAATCAGTTATCAGTTATTTGCAGTAGTCTGATAATATCACACAATAGTGAGGCCAATGTTTCAGCAGGCCACTTCTCATTCATTGCTTCAGCTGCACTAGCATGCTAACACTGGACACGGGAATGGTGTCATGTAAAAGTCTACTACTAAGCTTACATGCTATAGTTGGGAACGTCGTGGGCTGGAGGTTAGGAAGCCAGACCGGAAGGCCACTGGAATGTTGCTGGAAGGTCGCTGGTTTGACCCCCTAAAGCCAATGGTACACGAGTACCCTTGAGCAAGACACCAAGCCCTTAACTATCCACAGTGTGGGGAAGCTTGTACACATGTTAAGTTGGGGGTTCCTAGGAAGACACTGTGAACCTGCCTATCTGCTATCCACCACACCAGCAGGTAAAGCATTCGCCATTTTTGCTGTGTGGACAAATTCAAATGGTTTCTGGAAGAAAAGGAGCGAGGTTTCGTGTGAAAGCACGTATCTGAATCATTCCAGAGCTTCCTGTCAGCCTCATAAAGCGTCTGATCCATAACCTGCTCTAAACCGCACACAATTTACACCAGAATGATTTCCATAATTCCGAGGGATAATGTTTCCCAGCTGGTTTGTTCTTTGGCTCTAACACACTGGAGTCAGCTCAAGAGAGAGTCGATGGTTAGCTAATGGCAGTGGTGGATGAAGAATACAAACCATGTACCTGAGTTAAAGTCAAGGTTAAATACTTCTGCAGTGTCAGGAGCTCCTCCTTTAGACCTCCACTGGAGCAACAGTACTAAAGTATGTACCTTCAGATGTAGTTAAGTATGGAGAGTAACAGTACTAAAGTATGTACCTTCAGATGTACTTAGGTATGGAGAGTAACAGGAGGATGGTTTATTACAGCTCTAATGTCCGATTATCATTTCTGGAACAGGACTCTTCATCAGCCACACCAACAAACAGTACTAACACATTACAGTACTGATTACTTCAGACTTGTACATCACACTACATATGGACTGAAGTGTGACAGTACCACCAACACACTACTTAAAGTATGTACACATTACACTTACTGAGTTACTTACTTAAGTATGGAGAGTAACAGTGTAGCATGCTTACTGATTACTGTACACCACAGCTACTTAAGTCCTATTATCCATTTCACTGGAACGCACGCTACTTACAGACTCTACGCATTCATCTGAGCCACACGCAACACACACTACTTACAGCACACTAACACATTACACTTACTGAGTTACTGTACACCAACACGCTACTTACAGCACACTAACACATTACACTTACTGAGGTTACTGTACAACCAACACACTTACTTACAGATCACACTAACACTTACACTTACTAACCGTAACAACACACCTACGAGCACGCTACTGACGTTACTGTACCGTACACCAACACACTACATTACAGCACACTAACGCATTACCTTACTAAGAGTTACTGTACACCAACACGCTACTTACAGCAACACTTACACATTACACTTACTCTGAGTTTACCGTACACCAACAACTACATGCACATACGCTTACACAGTGGTTACACTAACACACTACGCTTCCGTGAGTTACACGTACTGTACTGTCCCCAACACAGCTACTTTACAGCACACTAACGCATTACACTTACTGAGTTACTGTACACCAACACACTACGGACACTTACAACTAACACCACTACGCTTACACTGCAGTTACTACAGCACACTTACACCCAACACACTACTTACAGACACGCTACACTAAGCACACTAACACACATTACACTTACTGAGTTACTGTACACCAACACAACTACGTACAGTACACTAACGCATTACCCTTACTGAGTACTGTACGCTACTTAAACTACGCCATTACACTACTGAGTTTACAGTACACTTAACATGCACATTACACTTACTGAGTTACCTACACCAACCAACACAGCTACGTACAGTAACACTAACGCATATTACCTTACTAAGTTACCGTACACCAACACACTACTTACAGCACACTAACACATTACACTTACTGAGTTTACTGTACACCAACACGCTACTTTTACAGTACACACGCATACACACACACTGTACCCTTACTGAGTTACTTACTGTACACCAACACACTACTTACAGTACACTGTACACCAACACT
>JAMWET010006538.1:367500-395490 GCA_024036415.1 Prochilodus magdalenae
ACGAGAGCTTGGAAGGCTAATCTGCCTCTAGGTCGGAGGGAATCGGTGGAAGAAGGGAGCGAAATGCCTCGAGCCAGTCCTCCAGCAGTGACCATCCTCCATGTTTTACTTATCTTCTCCGGAGAAAAACCAGGTGAGCCTGGCAACCCAATCGTAATTAAGCTGTCATGTCCTCCGCGCTCCTATCCACGTGGCTAATTGCTCCCAGAGGTAAATCAACACGTTTCCAGAAGATCATAAGCAATTTTCCATGCTTAAGTCCGCTGGCATGCTTTATTCATTATCATTGGGATGCGCTTTTAAAGCTTTCCAGAGGATGAGGACATTGAAACTCTAGACCTTTGCAGGGTAAATGTAAAAACATCCAGCATCAGCTTTAACGCCAGTGCCAGTCTCTTTAGCACCGGAATACAGCAGGAGGCCGTAAAATATGACCCCTTAACCCCTTAAATGGCCGGTGGTGGGTCCTGTGGCTCTCATTCCTAACAGCTCGGCCAGTTTGCATCGTTTTGCATGCACTACCATATGATATGCCTTAGAATATACCAGGACATAACCAGCCTGGAATTTCATAGGGTGGTCCAGGGTGGTCATTACGATGAAATGAGATTATGAAGCCGCTCAGAAAGGAGAGCATGTTCACTGGTTTATGTGTTCTTCCAACAGGCCATGGAGGCTGACCACCAGGACTGTGTCTGGCACCGGATTCCTCGCTGTTCTCTGTCAGAAACAGGCCTGAACTTGTTTGCTTTGGTCTTGCATTGTCCTCGGATGATCTCATTGTGTTGAGCTATGAGCTCATTTCTCTTTCACCGTCATTTGTTTAATTGTTACTATTATCGAGCTCTATTAAAGCCGATTCCAGCTGCGTCCACTTGACCCAGACAGTGTACACGTGCGTATGAGGTTGCCGTGTCTTGGATAGTTTAATGTCATCATCCAAGTCTGGGTGATGACAGAACATCATTTGTATGATATTGTTTTGTAAAAACATCATTAATGAAAAATGGGTTATTAATTATATTGTGCCTTCCCAACACATGTACATACACAAACAGATTTATACTCCAGACAATGCACTTATGGAATTCCTGCTGGTGTGGATTTAGGGCTACTTTTTAGCACCCCCTGCTGGAGAAACCTCAGACTGCTACACATGCTGGAGTGAATAAGTGAGCTCCACTAAATGATGCACTTTTGCAAGCCCTTAGCAGAGAATAAGGAAAACTATTCAGCTTTTTAATTTCTTAAAATTTATAATACACTAGCCTGGCTAGGGCCACGCCCCATTATGTGCAAGTTCTGACAAACTTCTGACTTTGTATCTCAAAAACAAAAGAAAACACATGGTGGTCTTGGTAGTAATTAGTAAGTCAAACTTTTGAGATATTAAGTCATTATTTTAGGATACTAAGTGATATTTTGAGATGCTAATCCGTTCTTTTGAGATGCAAAGTTGTTATTTTGAGACACTAACTTAGTGTCAAAGTCATTATTTAGAGATATTAAGTCATTATTTTAAGACACTAAGTCATTAATTTGAGAAGCTAAAAAAATTAAAATTAAATATTGATTATAATGTGCCTTCCCAAGGCGCATTCCTGCTGGTCTGGATTTAGGGATACCTAATAGCACCCCCTGCTGGAGAAACCTCAGACTGCTACACATGCTGGAGTGAGTAAGTGAGCTCCACTGAATGACGTACTTTTGCTATCCTTTAGCAGAGAATGAGGGAAACTATTCAGCTTATTAATTTCCTAAAATTTATAATACACTAGCCTGGCTAGGGCCATGCCCCATTATGTGTAAGTGCTGACAAACACTTGTATCTCAAAAACAAAAGAAAATGGTTTAAACTGTGCCATTATTATTATCAATAAAACAAAAAGACTTGTATGTTGCATGCAATTACACATTTTCACCAGAGGGGTCCCCAAATCCCAGAATCTTACCTAGTGTAACTAATACTGCTTTAAAAGGTTTCTATTGGTCCGCTTATAATAAAACGTGCGCTTGTCAACCAAAAAAAAAACCTGTGGCGCGAATAGATGCACCCTAAAGGAATCTTGGTGAGTAGATTTGACGTTCTGAGACATGCAAATGATTCAAGTTTCATGCTCGGCCACACGACGTAAGCAATGACCACTTATCTCTGTACCTGACTGACCCAACAGCCACGATTGCGATCCAGCGAGCAGTGATGCCTACATGAGTCATCCTGTTAGTGCAGCACCATTCGCAGACGGCTGCACCACGCAGGACTACATGCACACAGACCGTCACCACGACTGTCCTTAACACCACGTCACCGTCACCAAAGACTGCAGTGGTGTCGTACCAGACTGTCATGGAGTGACTCAGAATGGCAGCGGGTCATCTTCAGTGATGAGTCCCGCTTTAGTCTTTGTGGAGACGCCCAACGAATCCGTGTGTGGAGGCACCGTGGTCAGCACCGAGATGAACGGTTCGCTGTCACACGTCCAGAAGGCCTGGTGTCCCTCCACCCCTACCGCACCATCTGCAGGAACTGTGTGAGGATGTTCAAGCTGCATGGGATGGATTATCACAGGACACCATTAGGAACCTCTACGGCTCCATACCGAGACGTCTGGTGTGTTATGAGTTCCTTCCGGGTGCAGATTTTCTTCTTATGAAAAGTGTATGTAAAAGCCAGCTGGTATTTGTATTAGAAATGTAAATAGTACAAAGCCAGTACACAGGGTGTGTATGTCTCCTGGAGTCTGTACTCCAGAACTAGGAGAGTTGGAGTCAATACAGTGAAGATCCCTGGGATCAAAGGACTGTTCCGGAGGTCCGTACTGAGCTCCCTGTGCTGGAAGGCTGCCTTTTCATGTTGGTGTGACCACCATTACTTATCAGGTTATCATGATGAGTTAGCCACCCTGTAATGAGAGGTGTTAACCAATTTCTCATTAGCACTTAAATAAAACACTAGGACACCTGGGGGTCCCGGCTGCAGGACCATCCACAACAAAAGGGCAGTCTGTTAACTCCCTGGCTTGGAGGCAAACTTTAGTTTGTTGATGTAACAGAGATAGACTAGATCTGTATCCCACCTATTTAATCCCACTTATACGGTGGGTAGGGGACATCAATAGGGCCTGAGAACTTTTATGGGTCTCAGTCATTTTATAAAATGCCATCCAGAACCAAAACTTCTACAGGGTTGACGTTAAAACCAAGCACACTATTGTTTTTCTTGTGAAATTCTCAATAAGTTTGACGTGTGACATGACCCTCTTCCCATTGAAAAAACTAAAGTTGGATCCAAAATGGCTGACTTCAAAATGGTCGCCATGGTCACCACCCCTCTTGAAAATTTTCCCCTTCCCATATACTAATGTGCCGCAAACAGGAAGTTAATATCACCAACCATTCCCATTTTATTTAGGTGTATCCATATAAATGGCCCACCCTGTATTTGTATTCATCTCTGGCTAATCTCTGGTTCCACTTATCTAGAACACTTCTGGGGTCCATAAGGGCTGCCTCAGGGGGGGGACTGACTCAGACTCAAAGTTTTAGCTTAAGGAAGTACCCGCAGGCAGTCCTGGTTTCTGCTGGTTTAAGATGGTATAATGCTGGTCTGTTGCTGGTTTGACCGGCTGCCCCACTCGGTCATACTGGTTGACCAGCATACCAGTATCCGAAACACAACATATACTGGTTTTCTGGTGACCAGTTCATAAAGCTCAATTGCTGCTGAGCAGCATCCTAAACACAACATGTACTGGTTTTGATGGTGACCAGTATATTAACGTCCACTGCAGCTGTCCAGCATCCAATACACAACATGTACTGGTTTTGATGGTGACCAGTATATTAACATCCACTGCAGCTGTCCAGCATCCAATACACAACATGTACTGGTTTTGATGGTGACCAGTATATTAACGTCCACTGCAGCTGTCCAGCATCCGAAACACAACATGTACTGGTTTTGATGGTGACCAGTATATTAACATCCACTGCAGCTGTCCAGCATCCAATACACAACATGTACTGGTTTTGATGGTGACCGGTATATTAACGTCCACTGCAGCTGACCAGCATCCAAAACACATGTACTGGTTTTGATGGTGACCAGTATATTAACGTCCACTGCAGCTGTCCAGCATCCAAAACACATGTACTGGTTTTGATGGTGACCAGTATATTAACGTCCACTGCAGCTGTCCAGCATCCAATACACAACATGTACTGGTTTTGATGGTGACCAGTATATTAAAGTCCACTGCAGCTGACCAGCATCCAATACACAACATGTACTGGTTTTGATGGTGACCAGTATATTAAAGTCCACTGCAGCTGACCAGCATCCAATACACAACATGTACTGGTTTTGATGGTGACCAGTATATTAACGTCCACTGCAGCTGTCCAGCATCCAAACCACAACACATGCTGGCTATGGTAGTATTAGCTTGTCTAGCATACCAGCATCCAAAACACTTAGGCTGGTGTCGTTGGTGGCCAGTATAGTGACTTCTACTGCAGCTGACCAGGATACCAGCATCCAAAGCACAACATATCATCACCGGCCAATGAAAACCATGTCTCATGTCTCTGGACCGTCACAAATGGCCCAGAATTGCTTGGAGAAAAGCCCGGTTCCATTGACTTCCATTCAAACCGAATTAGGCTTTTGCCCCCTCTCCTGTAAACTAGGCCCTGACTTCTCAGGGAGCCCTCATGTCTGTGTGACCTTCTGGCTCTCCGTTTTTAGTTATGCTGTAATAGCCAGGCCTGCCGGAGTCACTGCTGCACTCTGTTTACACCATATAGTGTTTCGGTCGTCTGTCAGAGCTAACAGTCTGTCTGTTCTCTTTGTCTGAGCTGAACTGCTGCCCATCCTGTGTGGCCTGATGCTGTTGCGACATCTGCTGTGTCTGGGAGCCACTGGGAGCCTTTTACCACCATGGAGCTTCTGGCTGACCTGCACTGTGGAAGCTTGGCCTGCGCCTGCTGACCCATCTTATGAACCACCAACATAATTATAGACTAATCAGACACTCTGCTTTCTAGTGATGTCTTGTATCTGGTGTTGACCCGAGGAGGATGGGTTCCCCCTTTGAGTCTTGGTTCCTCTCGAGGGTTCCTCCTTCCTAACTGAGGGAGTTTCGCCTTGCCACTGTCGCCCTCAGCTTGCTCATTGGGTGCTCGAACACCAGATTGTTTGTAAAGCTGCTTTGTGAAACATCTGTTGTAAAAAGTGCTATAAAATAAATGTTGATTGATTGATTGATTTTGGAGACACTTGTTTTTCATTGGACAGCGACCAGTATGCCGGCATCCCAAACAAATTTCCCCTATGCTGGTTTTAGCCACTATAAGCCACTGCATGCTGCTTTTTCACGCTTTCGTTTTCTAGCATGGTGCCATTTTAAAGTTGTCTCTTTCTCTTAAACACTGCCGTTACGGCCTGTAGCGCTTCAGTTCTGTCTCCATTAGACTGAAGCGTTTCCTCTAATGAAAGGCTTGTTATTTAAAGCTGAGCTGAACCTTATAATTTCTGGCACAGATTCTCTTCTGTACAATGTACGACTGCGGCTAATAACAACCCAACCTGAGACTGGACCCACTTGCCATTTGACTAACATGAAGCGACTTGTGAACATCTTTTATTAATAGTTACCATGATATTGGCTTTCGCAGTACTGCTATCACACATGGCTGAGGGAAAACTCCCTGAACTTCCCCATCGGCTTCTGAATCGCGGCACACATGGGATCCAACAATGGAAAGTCATTTGGGTTACAGTAATGCAGACCTGGATTTAACCCGGGTAAATATATAGCAGGGCGTATTCCAATACGCTATCTTGTGCTTATCGTGTCGCCCTTTGGGTCACAATCCTGTCTACAGGGCTTCTTTTGTTGCTGGAACTCTGGTTGATCCCAGTCAGGAATTTGCCCTACGTTGCTGACGGGAGCACATGACCGCCATGAGGGCCATAACTAAGACGAACGACGGTCAGAGACGAAGTGGTGGCAGTGAGAACCACATTCCTCCACAGCTGTGATACGAAGGGCCTGGTCTAACAGCCCTCACTGCTGGATTCCTGAAGGAGAAAGGGGAGGAGGGGCCGCTTTCAGAAGGATTCCCTTTGAGCTGTTAGCGCTAGTTTTCCCACCGCGCACTCAAGGCACAAACGAGGGCGTCAGAGGAAACACCCAGAGAGAGAAAAACCCGGAAGAGGTGAGCGCCGCATAGCTGACAGTGACCTCAAGTCCAGTCTCAGCCAGGCTTTTAACCAAGCTCTGTGTTTCACAGGTATCATTCTCGGAAGTGTTGGCCATTTGAGCGCCGGCCACACGCTAATGCGGTGGTCCCAGACGAGTGTGTTTAGGCATGTGCTTGAAAAATGACCTCTCCGAGGAGATTCACATTCCACTCTTGTCTGAAGTGGCCGTGCCCTGGGCTGAGCTAGCTAGCAGTGGCTTAGCCAAGTAGCGAAACACGTTCGATAGCCAAAGCCTCAACAGCTACCAGATGCCTGAAAACACGTGTGGGAGAGACCTCCAACAAGAAATGCTAGAAATCTATCTGTCTGTCTGTCTGTCTGTCTGTCTGTCTGTCTGTCTGTCTGTCTATCTATCATCTATCTATCCTTCTGTCTATCTGTCTGTCTATCTATCCATGCACTTCTAGTCATCCTCAGTGCAGAGGGCACCTAACAGCTGGTTAGCTTCACCCGCCAGTGGTGGGCCATCCCCCACCCATCCCCCCCACACTGGGTCTGACCCTAGGCCATACTTCAAAGCCTCCTGCTCCTGTGAGATCTGCAGAGGTGCCACCGCTTCACAGCCCTGCGGACAGGATCCCACTTGCTAATGCTGTGCAAACAGACGCTTGACTTTCAATTCGAGGGGGCCTCTCGCTTTCAGCCCTCAGCCTACCTACCTGAACACACAGCCAAGAGCAAGTCCCCTGTGCACAGCGACCCTGTAGTAGCTTAGTCTCAGGCCCAAATCACCATAAGAGTGTTTGAGCAGCTCTTGGTATATTTATCGGATGCCTTGTGCAGCCGAGGGCTCTGTTGAGTCACGTAGCAGACGGCAGAGCGTTAAGGTCACTTATCTACGAGCTAGATGTTATATACACACTATAGCATTATATACATATATATGTTAACCTGCAGCAGTGAGAACTGCCACCAGTGCTGATTGAAACCTCTGGGAAGCAGGCAGGTCCCCACCAACATCTTCCATACATGGTGCCCAAACTAGCCCACGGCCCTAGCACAGAATGACACAACCGACCCCGCTGCACACATAATGTCCACACAGACACAACTGTTTACAAGACTTAAGTCTCTCTTACTGCAAGTCAGGCACTCACCACGAGCCTTCACACCCCCATGGTTGCACAAGCTACAATATACAGACTAAGAAGCTGACTGGGCAAAAACGAGTCACCTGCGACCGAAACCTAGTAGTGTGTAACTCCTCCACGAGCACAAGTAACAGCTGGGACTGGACTGGGCATGGACTGGACAAGGTTCTGGATGTAGCCACTTCAGTGTTCAGACACTCTTACATCAAAGAATTGGTCAGCTGGGCCAGATTTGGTGGATGCCTTCCCTGGCACGATTCCGAGGAGAATTCCCTGTAGACTGGGATTGTATCCACTGCTGGTAGACCCGTATGACCGTACGCTTCCACACACCTGCAGATTCAACTACTTCCTTCACACTATGCAGTCACTCCTCTTAGCCAATCATTAACATCTGCTCTGGAGCCATTTTCCACACATGGAACGAGACATTCCCTGCCCTGTAGCACCTCTTCCCAATCTATGGATCCCGTCACTCACACACCGCAGGGATTTATAGCCCCATCATCCTCGTGCAGTGCCATCTGCAGGAGGCTCAAGTTACTACCACC
This sequence comes from Prochilodus magdalenae, assembly GCA_024036415.1. Classification (NCBI taxonomy): domain Eukaryota; kingdom Metazoa; phylum Chordata; class Actinopteri; order Characiformes; family Prochilodontidae; genus Prochilodus; species Prochilodus magdalenae. The sequence goes on from JAMWET010006538.1 coordinate 375,408, forward strand.
TTAAACACACAACATGACAATTTGTTTGGCCGGTGAGCTTATATGACAATGTATCTAGAGCTAACATAACTGAGGTAGAGGTATTAGCATACAGTGACCTTCCACTATTGTCCTTTATTCTTCTCATCATCAGTTTTCTAGTATCGATTATTTAGCTTATCCTTTTACTTGTGTTTGCATGCTCAGCTCAGAATCTCAGATTACACCTGGGTTTCATGTCAGGTATACAAAGCTGAGGAACCAAACTTCCCATCAGGAAAACTTTCTCGGAATATTTTTAGTAACAAGCGTCTCTGTTTCCGTTGGTTCTTGACATAGTTATAAGAAATTTAGTGACGTCCGCTTAGAAATATTCAACTTACAGCTCATGAGCTCGTCCACAGAGGCTTGATTATCAGAGGGAATGGAAATGTAGAATTGCGTGTCATTAACATAGCTATGAAAATTGATATCATGTTTCCTAATGACATCATCTAGAGCTAGCACATACAAAGAGAAAAGCAAAGGCCCCAAAACGGAGCCCTGTGGGACTCCACAAACAAAGCTAGTGTTGTTGATGAATGATTGATTTCCCAGCAAAATCAACAACCGATGTGTCTGAAACGTCAAAACGCTGTCAGCTCAGACAGTGTCCTTACGCAGGAAGGCAGCCAGTCATGTCCAAATCTAAAACGCTGCCGAGGCTTCTCTGTCTGGAATCCTTCCCTGCCTTACATATCCCATAATCCTCTGTGCCAGCACTGACGCGGTTAGGAAAAAATCACCAGATCACCAGATCCGACACAGTGGACAACATCTACGACGATGTGGGCTGCGTCTCACGATCTACTACATAGACTGGTTAGTAGAAGGGCATCAGATGCCAGCATGTTGTGAATTTGGTGGCACACTGCATCATCTAACGGTCTTGTGTCGCATCATCGTTGCAGTGTAAACATAGCTTCATATATATGGGTAGGTTTGACATCGTAAGGCATGTGAATGCCGTGACGTAAGCAAGGACGGGCTTATCACTGTACCTGAGTGACCCAATAACTACGATTGCGGACATTCAGCGAGTAGTGATGTCCTCCATGAGTCATCCTGTTAGTGCACACAGACTGTTACGACAACGATTCTTAACACCACGTCATCTTCACCAAAGCAGTTTCATGCCAGACGGTCATGGAGTGACTCAGAATGGCAGCGGGTCAACTTCAGTGACGAGTCCCGCTTTAGTCTTGGTGGAGACGCCCAACAAATCCGTGTGTGGAGGCACCGTGGTCAGCACCAAGATGAGCGATTTGTTGTTACACGTCCAGAAGGCCTGGTGTCCCTCCACCTCCACCCCTACCGCACCATCTGCAGGAACTGTGTGAGGATGTTCAAGCTGCATGGGATGGATTTTCACAGGACACCATTAGGAACCTCTACAGCTCTATGTTGAGACCTTTGGCATGTACACAAACCATGTAGTAGAGTCCCAGATGTGAAATACTCCTCCGGTGTCAGTAGGGGCTCCTCCCTTTAGACCTCCACTGGAGTAACAGTACTAAAGTATGTACCTTCAGATGTACTTAAGTATAGAGAGTACCAGTACTAAAGTACGTACCTTCAGATGTACTTAAGTATAGAGAGTACCAGTACTAAAGTACGTACCTTCAGATGTACTTAAGTATGGAGAGTAACAGTACTAAAGCATGCACCTTCAGATGTACTTAAGTATGGGGAGTAACAGTACTAAAGTACGCACCTTCAGATGTACTTAAGTATGGGGAGTAACAGTACTAAAGTACGTACCTTTAGATGTACTTAAGTATGGGGAGTAACAGTACTAAAGCATGCACCTTCAGATGTACTTAAGTATGGGGAGTAACAGTACTAAAGTACGCACCTTCAGATGTACTTAAGTATGGGGAGTAACAGTACTAAAGTACGTACCTTCAGATGTACTTAAGTATGGAGAGTACCAGTACTAAAGTACGTACCTTCAGATGTACTTAGGTATGGAGAGTAACAGTACTAAAGTACGTACCTTCAGATGTACTTAAGCATGGGGAGTAACAGTACTGAAGTACGCACCTTCAGATGTACTTAAGTATGGGGAGTAACAGTACTAAAGTACGTACCTTCAGATGTACTTAAGTATGGAGAGTAACAGTACTAAAGTATGTACCTTCAGATGTACTTAGGTATGGAGAGTAACAGTACTAAAGTATGTACCTTCAGATGTACTTAAGTATGGAGAGTAACAGTACTAAAGTATGTACCTTCAGATGTACTTAAGTATGGAGAGTAACAGTACTAAAGTACGTACCTTCAGATGTACTGAAGTATGGAGAGTAACAGTACTAAAGTATGTACCTTCAGATGTACTTAGGTATGGAGAGTAACAGTACTAAAGTATGTACCTTCAGATGTACTTAGGTATGGAGAGTAACAGTACTAAAGTATGTACCTTCAGATGTACATAAAGTATGGAGAGTAACAGTAGCATGTATTATTATGGCTCTAATGTACTCTTATCATTTTGGGAACTATTTTTAAAGAACCGCCCAGTTCCTTAGGGAACCGGCAGGGGTTCTTCTATGGCAACCGTTCGCTATAAGCTAGCTTTGCTCCTCTGACCTTGACGGAGACTTGTTTGTGGTTGGGTGTGTTAGAAGCAGGATTGGCCTTGCAAAGCAAACACAGCTGGTCACTTAATGCATCGGGTCCAGACTTACACTGCCGCAGAACGATGTCAAACAAGCGGCTACGCAAACGTAAGAGGCAGGACGAGACGCGTCACTTATGTGGCAAAGCTGGCGGGCGTGAGAGTGAGGCTGGGGCAGCGCGGCTGTTTGGGCCAACGGGACTCGAAGGCTTTCGTGTTACTTTGTGTGTTTGGTTACATTGAGGGCTTTGCTTGTACACTAGTTCAAAGACCACTGTCACGCAGCAGACCACCCAACTTCTGGGTGGTCTGCTGATGCAATTAAATGTCGTTGAAGCATCTCCATATGTCGGAGGAACACAACTTCAAACAGACGCAGCCAAGACTCTGCATGGGGGGTGAGCTGGGCCGCAGATAAGCCAGTGAAGCTGTTTTACAGGGAGAGTAATTACGGGTGTAAATCTCTGACATCGCGGTGATTCGATCTGATTCTTCGGGAAACCATTCAGTGAATCATGAAATATGATTAGACAGGCTATCCTTCATGCCTCAGTGCATTTCTACAGCGATCAGTCTTTCCCATTTTATTGTTGCATATTAGAGTTTTTCTCAGTCGGTTTGGTCATTTCACAGATCAGAATTGAAATTCTCAAAACTGTTTGTCAATCTCAGATCTCCTTGTCACTTGTGCACATCATACTAGCATTTCTGACTGTGTTTGACAATTTGCAAATGCTTTTGTACGTTCATGCAAATGTCCGTGTACAACAGTCCGCTGTTTTTTACATTATTAATTTTTATTTTTACATTATTAATAATTTAATGTCATATTTATCACAATGTGTTCTACTGATGGTCTGCTTAATTGTCTTACCCTCCAAAACATTAAGGCTTTAGGCCATTGCCTCGGTCATTACATGCAAAAGTGCTGAACGTGTTGGCATAATCTCATAATCTCATAATTTGTACATTTCTATGAAACGTTTTTTGGTCAGTTTTGGTCATTTATCCTTAATTGATTATCCTTAATTGTTCTCAGGTGAATCCTGGCTTTCAGGTAAGAATCTGTGAAGGTTTACATCAGCCATTGGTCAAACAGCTCTCAACCATAGGTCAGAGGTGCACCTCATGAACCTTCAATTGACAAACACATATAGACACAAAATACTGTAGTGTCCCAAAGTCCCACCATGGAAAGACAAGGCAGTGCACAGTGCTGCCAAACAGTCGTCTGTCCTTCCTGATTTTCTATCTGATAGTTATGTCAACAAATTGCAGTCCCAACAATACAGTCAAAGAATATTACTGTATAAGTTTGATTCCAGGCCAGTTTCCTGCTGTCAGTCTCCCACATACAGCCCTGTGTGACTTTGTGCTCTGTGTAAGTTTGTATTTTGCTAGTTTCCATCAGAACATGCGTACAGTGTACACTGCTGCACTGACAGCATGACTAAGTATTGTGACTGCCTTGTTCATAGGCAATGACACACACACCAGACTTTCTGATGGCACTGACTGATTGATGTAAATATTTGCTATTGAGGCAAAAACAAAGCATTCTGAGCGAGGTACGTGCTTCTGCAGGTATTTCGTTGAGTTCTGCTGTTTGCACTGTTTTGAGAAATACACGTGTTGCGATGCCAATGTAAATCATGATGTGAGAAACGTACCAAGCCGACTGAGAAAAACTGTAGCATGATCTCACCCATACTCTTACCAGTAGCCCATTCAGTGACCTGTAAAAGCACACGCACGCTCATTCACACAGAAGACCCTCGGTTCCCCTGCTTGGAGGCGCTGTGTGAAACAGCTGCAGGGTGGCAGACGATGGATGCAGGTAAGCTGGGCTGGCTCTGAAGGCCAGCATCTGTTGCTGTAAGCTCTAATGAATGGCCGTCCCACCATTTGGCCGAGCTACATCTGCTTCACCTGAATTTCACACCCATAAAGAGCCTGTCTGAGGCCTGTTAGCTGCAGCGGGGGGCTGTCATTACACTGCAGTTAAACATTTGCTATGAAGGGTGCCATTACAAATGACAAAACATCCTGGACCTTCACGCTATCCACTGGCTCCATAACTACAGACATACACTGACAGAGGCAGGGACAGAGAGGAAAGTAGGTGTATAGAGAGACAGAGGTAGGTAGATAGATAGATAGACAGATAGATAGACAGACAGCTAGACGGATAGACAGACGGATAGACAGACAGATAGACAGACAGACAGACAGATAGATAGATAGATAGATAGATAGACAGATAGATAGGCAGATAGAGACACACAGACAGACAGAGATAGCTAGACAGATAGACAGATGGACAGATATACAGACAGATAGACAGACAGATAGATAGATAGACACACAGACAGACAGAGATAGCTAGACAGACAGATAGATAGACAGACAGATAGATAGACAGAGACAGCTAGACATAGAGATAGCTAGACAGACAGACAGACAGACAGACAGACAGACAGACAGATAGACAGACAGATACACTGAACTGTACCAAACCGGACTGAACAGCTACTTGCACTCTGCCTATTTGCACTCTGCCCATTTGCACGGGACAGACCTAGTAATAGATGTTCTCATTCTGTAAAAATTCAGGTCATCTGTAACTTTATATTTTTCAACTAAATCGTTCACATCTCTCAGCTTCTTCAGCTTTTTATTACCTTTAGTACTTTTTATTTTTTTAATTTATCCCCTACCCTATTTATTGTATAGTGTAATTTTCCTTTAGTTTAATACTGTAAATAATCTGTGTTCTGTGTTTTTGTTACTTGTTTTTGTTACTTGTCATACGTGTTGCCTTGTATGTGTAACATACTTGGTGAAATAAAGAGATTCTGATTCTGATAGATAGATAGATAGATAGATAGATAGATAGATACAGACAGAGATAGCTAGACATAGAGATGGCTAGACAGACAGCTAGACAGATAGACGGACAGATAGACAGACAGAGACAGACAGACAGAGATAGCTAGACATAGAGATGGCTAGACAGACAGCTAGACAGATAGACGGACAGATAGACAGACAGAGACAGACAGACAGAGATAGCTAGACATAGAGATGGCTAGACAGACAGCTAGACAGACAGACGGACAGATAGACAGACAGATAGACAGTCAGACAGATAGATATACAGATAGACAGACAGATAGATAGACAGATAGATAGACAGATAGATAGACAGATAGATAGACAGATAGATAGACAGATAGATAGACAGATAGACAGATAGACAGCTAGATAGATAGAATGTGGGTCAGTTTCAGGATAAATAATCTGGATGTGAATATGATTACAGCCCACTGTGTAAATAGTCAGGCTGCTGGACAGAGAGGAGGTTTAGTGTTACTGAGCAGGACATCTCAGGCACACAGCACGCGCGCACACACACACACACACACACACACACACACACACACACACGACAGAGAAAGAGATGCACCAAAAAAGAAACCTCTAATATCGCTCAGCAGATCCTCACATATCCTCACTGTGATATCGGCACCCCCCTCCATTAGTTCTGTTCATATCTGACACTATTTGAAATCACCAGCTGCTCTTTACACTGTGAGCACATTCACTATGAGTCCACCAGAAGCGCTCCAACACGACCTTAAATCCACTTCCATTATTGTGCACGATGGCGTTAAGGTGGTGCTTTCCGTCTCCTGAAGTTACGTTATGTTATTTCACATCAGCCCCTCCGCTGAGCCCTGGCGTCCGTCTGAGGAGACCCAGTTACTCACACACTCGGATGATTATGAGTCAGAGAGCAGTTGCTGAGCTCTGAATCAGTGCGGAAGAGGGATTACGTTTTCTTCAATGGCAGGGTGCATGGTCAGTGTTACTGTCACCAGAAAACCCAACACCCCCAAGCACCCCCTCACACCCCATCTGCCCATCTCAGGAGCTTCCAGCTACAAAATGCTCATTACGTTACACACAGACAAATACACAGACCTTAACATGAGGCCCGTAAATCTCTCCACTTGCTGTTATTCCAGCTTTAGGAGCTGAAACTGAATAATAAATGAGGGTATCTGCATCCAAACTGGGTGAACCACCTCTTTCATACATAACCCCCCATGTTTGGGGTCTCAGAAGGGAGTCAGTAGAGACTAAGATGCTCATCTGTTCCAGGTTTATTCTCCCTACACTATTTCACTCACACGTAAGCAGATAAAAGGTCTAGAGTGGAGGAATTCTTTCCCTGGTGAGCAAAACAACAACAAAAACAGCTGGCCAGATCAAGAACCTCCTCCTGGAGGTCGGCGTGTCTGTGTCAAAGCCGAGAATCAAAAGAAATCGTCACCGGAGTAAGTACAGACGCACAAGATGTAAACCACTGGTGAGCCTCAAAAACAGGAAGACTGGATTACAGTATACCAAAAACCAACGGTCTGAAGAAGCGTGCAGAGTCCTTGTGCAACATCTCAGGGACAGATGGGACTTGCGTCAGAGTAACAGGATGGGAAGAATATGGAGAAGTTAAGGAACTGCTCATACCTGCTCCTCTGTGAAGCATGGTGGTGGTAGTGCCATGGTGAGGGCATGGAAAGCTGCCAACAGAACCGGCCTCCTTGTGTTTATTGATAATTGAGAAGAGCAGATTTAGCCAGTCACACTTATCATCAAAAAACAGCTACACCCAGAAGGAGGTGCAGTGGTGTTGGGAAGGAAGATAAAGGTGACCAGGATCAATAACTGATGATAAATTTAGACTGATATGATCAATATTTATTGAGCTACACCTACAGAAGTCTGTCTCACAGTATGGCATCGGGCCGCCGTGTTTGCTAACCCAACACGCCAGACGTCTCGGTATGGAGCTGTAGAGTTTCCTGATGGAGTCCTGTGATAATCCATCCCATGCAGCTTGAACATCCTCACACAGTTCCTGCAGATGGTGCGGTAGGGGTGGAGGTGGAGGGACACCAGGCCTTCTGGACGTGTGACGGCAAACCGTTCATCTTAGTGCTGACCACGGTGCCTCCACACACGGATTTGTTGGGCGTCTCCACCAAGACTAAAGCGGGACACTGTAACAATCACCTATTATAAGTTTAGGGGTTACCATATAGTTTGAGGATACACTATTTACACACAAGAGCCAATGCAGTACCCAGCCATAAACCCATGCACACAAAAAAAACAATGATAGACCCCGTTTAACCAGCCACCAAAAAAATAAATAAAAAAGCTTTATATAAGTGTATATAAGTGCATTGGCCAAAACATACACAATGTACAATACACAAAAACAGAACCCTCACACCATCAGATTTTAACAATAATCTATAACCCTCTTCCCATAACCCCCAAAGTCCAGAAAATCAAAAATGCAAAAAGCAAAAAAATGTTTTACTCAAAAATTAGAACCCCCACAATAACCAGCTGGATCTTACTGGCAATGGCAGGCCTATCCTCAAGCTTCCTTCTGAGTCCTGATGGTTAATGCACTTATCTGAGAGTCAGGTCTGGAATATGCTTGGTCTGCCAGTTCACAGGTCGAGGTATAAGGGGGTAATGTTGGTGGCGTTTGATGTTTACTCAACGACAAACCAAACTTTCCTCTCTCTTCTGCCGCCATCTTGTCTCTCTCCTTCCTCCTCTCCACCAGGAAACGCTACTGCTGTGGCTCCGCCCCTTCCAGTTCCAGGAAGACTCTTAAAGTGACAGTGCTTGGATGGTTTAGCAAACAGTTTTATTCTGGGCCCCTGTTTATCTGACCGTGAATAGCCTCGCTTGTTTTAAACGGTAAATTACTGTGCTATGTATGTACTTCCTCTAAAAACACTTTTCACAACACGTCACGGAAGATGACCCGCTGCCATTCTGAGTCACTCCATGACCGTCTGGCACCACACCACTGCAGTCTTCGGTGACGGTGACGTGGTGCTAAGGACAGTCGTTGTAACGGTCTGTATGCAGGTAGTCCTGCCAATGGTGCTGGCACTGACAGGATGACTTATGGAGGGCGTGGCTGCTGTCAAACCTCTCACGATGTCAAACCTACCCACCAAGTTTGATTGATTCTGGGTGCAGCTGTTTGTGCAGCTACTCCTTTGATGACGAGTGTGCTTTAGGATTCGGTACGCTTGAGGATTCAACAATGCTTGGCTGAAATCATTTTTGCTCAGCCCTCTACATTCCTTGTGCTATCGTCAAAACTCCACGTTAGGGGTGGGGCCGAGCTTGTAGACCAATAAAGGGCACATACGGGAAAAGTCTGCTTCATTGGTTCCATGTGGTGCTGTAATGTACTGTATGTCAGGAACACGAGAGAAAGAGAGTAAACGTGGGGGGAGAAAAACCCCATGTATAAATTACATACATTTCTGAATTAGCACTCAAACAAACGTACATGACAAGTTTACAGTCGAGCTAAACTCAAAACATTCGGCGTGTGTATGAAGACAGGCTGTTATACTCACATGCTCCGAGCTGCAAATCATTCTTTTAGCACGGCCTCCGTCCACTCGCACCGGGACTGAGGATTAGCTCGGTCAAGATGAAGCATGGAGCCTGAGCAGCAGGAGCGGAGATGAACTCCTTCAAATCAAGCGCAGGTGCTGTAGATCTATAGCTCCGGCAGGCACGTGTGATATGTTCGTGAAGCCTGAACGTCGGAACGAAGCCGTGTATCTCCAGTTTATTCATTAATATATATATTCCCGATTTTTGACGTACACTATAATGCCAAAGGTTTTCACTCACCCATCAGATGTTCCAATCTCGTGCATGGCCACAGCTGTATAAAACTGAGCACCTAGGCATGCAGACTGCTCCTACAGACATTTGTGTAAGAATGGATCTCTGGAGTGACGAATCATACTTCTCCGTCTGCCGAAGTTTGGTGGAGGGGGGATTATGGCGTGGGGTTGTTGTTCAGGAGTTGGGCACGGCCCCTTAGTTCCAGTGAGAGGAACTCTTAATGCTACAGCAGACCAAGAAACTCTGGACAACCTCATCCTCCTAACTTTGTGGGGACAGTTTGGGGACGGCTCCTTCCTGTTCCAACATGCCTGCACACCAGTGCACAAAGCAAGCTCCATAAAGACATGGATGAGCGAGTCTGGTGTGGAGGAACCTGCACAGAGTCCTGACCTCCACCCGATAGAACACCTTTGGGATGGATTAGAGCGGAGACTGAGAGCCAGGCCTTCTCGTCCAACATCAGTGTCTGACCTCACCAATGTGCTTCTGGAGGAATGGTCAGAAATTCCCATAAACACATTCCTAACATTGTGGAAAGCCTTCCCAGAAGAGCTGAAGCTGTTCTTGCTGTAAAGGGTGGGCCGACACCCTATTAAACCCTATGGATTTAGAATGAGACTCAAGTTCATATGTGTGTGAAGGCAGACGAGCGAACACTTTGGGCAGTGTAGTGTAAATTGAAAGGGCCTGTTGACTTTTAGACTGTGTGTAAATGTCAGGATGAAAGGTCCAAAAGAAATGGGGCGTAATGGAGAAGTCTGGTTCCACTGACGTGCATTAAAAGTACTGTGAAGTTGCCAGTATGGAGGTACCAGATTTCATTTCAGCAGCAACGTCTTACTATATATATATATACATACATCTATACCGGACAAACAATGGGTCACCTTACATGTTTAAGGTGGTAGTAGCTTCAGGCTCCTGCAGATGGCGCTCCACAGGGATGATGGGGCTATAAACACCTGTGGGGTGTGAGTGACGGGATCCATAGATTGGGAAGAGGTGCTACAGTGCAGGGAATGTCTCGTTCCATGTGTGGAAAACGCTCCAGAGCAGATGTTAGTGATTGGCTAAAAGTGGGGACTGCTTTGGGAATGCGCTAAATGGCTCAATTAGGTACATGAACCGGAATGCCACCCATTCCACACTGGTGGAAAGATGGCTAATAGACTCTGATAGACTCAAGGACTGATTTGAATGACTATGTGGTTCTTAATATGGTAAATAGTTCTTCTCTATGATGGAACCTCTGTACTTTGAAGAACCCTTAAAGAACCCTTTAAAACTTGGGCTTATATTCCCTTGTGATACGTGTAGTAGCTTATTGTGTTTGATGTATTCATTTGTTCTATGTATTAAACTGTAAGCATCTTTGGGTTCTAGGAAAGTGCTTAACAGTACCCAACAGTACCCAACACATACGTTCTCCTCTATTTACTGATTTAATTCAGTTTCCAGCAGGTAACGTATTCCTAATCATTTCATGTACCAACTTTCGGTGGGGATGTTATTTTTAGCATTCGGCCCTTCCGACGTCTGGTTCCATACGCCACCACTGTGGAAAAATCATGCATCTCACACCAAACCATTCCGAGTGACCATGACTGTTTAAATATGCGACAACTTTAAGCAAATCACTGGAGTTCCTCTTTACTAAGACTCCCAAAGGGTCCCTCAGATCCGCTGTGCTGAGTGAATCCGTGGCTTAGCCTGTTTAAGTGGGCTGGAATTTTTACTGTAAGTGAAAATAGAGAGGAATGCCTGAAGTCCACAGCCCGCAGCTGCTTATGGAGGGCAGTGAAAGTTGGGGGGGACGGTTAATCAGGATAGAATACTGAGTGACCTCACTCTCTCCATTCTATATCATTCCCTGTGAGGAAGGAAAACAGGAAAAGAAGTAAGAGGGCTCAGAGCTTCTGAGGAAATGAAAAGAAATCTGGGACTTGCTTTCATTACAGCTGCACTATGTAAGGTGTTTTACTGAGTTACTGAGAGAGGAGAATAAACACAGGCTGAAATGTGCTGAGCGCTCGCTGCTGCCGCGAGTCGCCTGTATAGCCTGAGGTAATCGTTCAGAGTCAGAGGCCTTGAGTTTCCAGTAACTGAAGTACACTCATCACCAGAAGAACATCTGCACCCAGAAGGAAGGCGAGGTTCCTAATGGTGTCCTGTGATAATCCATCCCTTGTAGCTTGAACATCCTCACACAGTTCCTGCAGATGGTGCTTTAGGGGTGGAGGTGGAGTAACACCAGGCCTTCTGGACGTGTGACAACAAACCGTGCATCTTGGTACTGACCACGGTGCCTCCACACACGGATTCGTTGGGCGTCTCCACCAAGACTAAAGCGGGACTCATCACTGAAGATGACCCGCTGCCATTCTGCCAGTCTGGTACGACACCACTGCGGTCTTTGGTGACGGTGACGTGGTGTTAAGGACAGTCGTGGTAACGGCCTGTGTAGATGTAGTCCTGTGTGGTGCAGCCGTCTGCCAATGGGGCTAGTACTAACAGGATGACTCATGAAGGACACCACTGCTTGTTAAATGTCCACGATTGTGGCTGTTGGGTCAGTCAGGTACATCACATGTCCTGCCAAGCGTGAAACTCAAATCATTGGTATGTCTCACAAAGTCAAACCCACCCACCAAGTTTCATTCCTTCTTTGAATTCCCTCTGGGTGCTGCTATTATTGTGAGGATCACTCTAAGTTTCGTTAGAGCTGCACTATGGAAGGTTTGGGGATTTGGAGACCCCTCTGGTGGAAATGCGTAACTGCATGCGGCGTGTGCTCTTACTATTACAAGCACATTGACAGAGAATTCAAAGAGAATTCCGTAAAAAAGACTGGCATGTTCCTCGGGTTCCTTAGGGCACTACCACTTAAAGGTTCTTTTGGGAACTCAAAGAGGTTCTTCTAAGTTCCGCGGAGTGAATTAACCCACGCTTGGAGTGAATTCCAGTAAACTGTTGGGCTTACTCATGGGATGTGGTGTGCGTTTGAAAGTGCAGGATATCATCCACCCGAAAACCATTAGCCTTTGGTGGAGCCTGTGCTTCTCTCAGCTGTGGAATCCCATTTCATTGCCCCTCTCCCCCGTCTCTTTTTCATTTCACCCATTCCCTCTTTTTTTGCCGTTACAAGGATCATGGAATTTCTGAGTCCCCTTCCAGGAAGTCTTATTGCACGACCCAGTGATTCTGAAACTCCGCAAACATCAGCTCAGGGACTCTCTCACCCCCTTCTCCGTCCCCCTCCCCTCCTCTGTCCTCATCTGGCTGTTTTTTAGGAGGCCATAAAGCATGCCCCAGAGGTGACATGCGATGCGTTCAGTCAGCTCAGGATCCTCTTGTACGCATGTGGGACGATTCCTCCTGTATTCCGACACGCAAGGCATTCGGGAATAAACGGGCCGCCCAGGCCTGCTCGACCGGGCTTTATGGGATGGCTCTTAGAGTCTTAACACAGCTCGCTTTTGTCCCTCGCTCACGTTTGAAGTCTAGCATTCCTCCTGGGCTGCGTCACAGGCCGCGTACAGCTGCTGCTGGAGGGTAGGTGAGGTTAGACTTACAGAGGGGCTGTAAAAAAAGAGAACAAGGTGTTTGAGATTTGGATTAACAGGCTGAGAAGGAATCAGAGTGCCGTAAGATTAGTGTGACGCAAGAAGCTTCCTCAGAAATGAGCTCTGGAACGCCTTGGTGCTTTTGAGGAATTGACTGAAATCTAGTTGAGCGAGTAAACTGTGCATGTGTTAAATCGTTAATATGAGTATAAAGAGATATTAACGATTTAACACAACAGATTTATTTGGATTGTGGCCCAAGCATCTATGCCTCATCATCAGGAGGTAGCAGATCCGATCCCCGGTGGTGCCGAAGCCATCCGTAACCTCAGCCAATGCGCTAGAATTCCCTGCTTCCCTGCTTGTGGGTTGGCCATATTGGGCAAATTTCAACGTCCACCTTAAACGGCACCAGTAAGTAACTACTCCAGTATTGAAGGTGGAACGAGACATTCAGATGAGAAGCCAACGCCAACCTCGTTCCACATTTCATCTGGGAGCTCAAACGCACCAGACAGTTCTGGTAGCAAAGTCACTTCGGATTCGGCATTTCAGAATGTGGAACGCCATCTTCGGAAAGCTGTGTGTCCCATCATCTGACCATCGGTAGGGCCAATGGTAGGCAGTCTACCACCATCAGTCCACCAACTGATAAGAAAATGGCCATTGCGATATACAAGCCACATGTGCTGAGAGTAGGGTTGTGGGTCAAACGTTTGGCATCAAGAGTTCCCTGGTGTGTATTTACTAGGGATCAGGTGGTATGGAACTATGTTAATTTTTTTTTAATATTTGGGCTGTTTTTTATTATTTCAAGTTTTCATTTTTGGCACATTTCCAAAATTCACAAAAAAATGAAGGACAGAATTAGCAAGAGGCGAGGCAAGGCAACTGCTTGGGGCCCCAGGCCAGTAGTGGGGCCCAAGGGTACATTTATCTTTTTAAATTATACATATTTAAATAATTTTTATGCTGACATTTTGTAGAAACAGGAAATCAAACTTTTGAAACAAAAAAAAAATTACAAAATTTCTAAGCAATTTTTTGACGATTGTTTGATCATTTAAAACATAACGGAGATGAACACCAACTGGAGGGGCCCCAAAAGACTCACCACTGCCAAAGACATATGTTCATAAATAAATACAACAGGAACTGTGAACGTGATTTATGGCATCCATATGCCATGTGTTGTCTAAAGTGGCCATTCATTCAGCTACGCTGTGAAGGTTTGTTCATGCCTATAGCTCACAGTAAGTCATCCTGCCTCCTACACCACCCTGACAAGTCTGCATAGCCTTAATGGAGACCTAGGAGCAGTTTGAGGGGACTGAGGGAAAGTTTTGTCCATGTATTAGCAGGAAAGATTTGGGTGACTATTGACTTCTATTGTTTAATCCCCATGTAGCTCCAGCGCTAAGCTAAAGTGGACACCAAAACACATTTTGGCTGGATTAGCCAAACCATTCCTCTAAGGTGCTACGGAGGAATCGCTGTGCCTTGAGATTATTATGATGCAAGAACAGCACACCCCCAAAATAGCTTCACCCTGATCCCATCCGCCCCTGCTGTTTTGGAGGAAGTGATCAAAATAAAGTCGGGCAGGCAAGTGAATGCAGCCTCTTCAAAGCGAGGCTGCTGGTGAAGTCAGCCGTCTCGCTCCCTACCCACCAACCACAAAGTGCACCCTTTCTGACCACAGGGGCATTTGACAGGCCTCAGTTGATCCTGGCTTGGTCTAATGAGCTCCGACTGACCCCATGATGATATCTACTAAAAACACCACATCCCTCACGCGTCTTTCCCTCGGCGCGGAAGACGTGTCTGCCATTTTCCCCCTCTTCCCTCATGCCAGGAGGCTCCTCGTGGAGCATTTCTCCTCCTGGGGCCTAACCACAAGGACTACAGGGTGTCCAGCTGGAAGCCTCTCCATGCTGGGTTAAGCTCCACCCAGACCCCATTGCCTCCACCGCAAACCCAACCCAGGGACACATCCAAAACCTCCATTCAGCTTCATCTCAGCACCCGCCTGACCGCGCGCCGCCTTCCCTCCAAACAAGGCGGTTTGTTTATCCTCGATATACGTCAAGGCCGCGACGTCGCCGTTCAAATATATACATAAAGCGAAAACCAGGCGCATTGGGAAGCTTAATGCCTTTCAAACTCGCTTTCCAGCCGGGACTCCTTCTGTAAACACGACCCTCGTACTCCCGAATCTACACGCATCAGCATGCAACTCCTCTCCACGACTGCAGTCCCCACCCAGGTCCTCCACATGCCCCAAATCATGTAAATAACATGACAGGAAGTCACTGATGGAGACTTACCCAGGATGCCTGGGCTTTGTAGACCTTCACAGAGGTTTCTCATTTCAAAGGCCTCTCATACGCTCAAGTCTAGGAACAATCTGGTATTTAGGCTATGAAGCCATGCCAGAAAATATATCAAACCATGAGACACGCTGTCTCCTCTTTCAAACAGCCTTCAGACTTTTCGGTCCCCTGCTTCGAAAGTGAAAAGCAGCCCAGAGCATGGGTTCTATCACCTCCGGACAGCCGAGATGTTCTGTTCCTGCTGCGTCCTGTCAGCAAGGCTGGTCATCTCCGTCAGCCACCTAATGGAAACAGTTTGCTCTGTGTGCTGGGGGGCCAGAAGTGGTCCAAATGGGTTTTGGCAAAGACGCTGGGCTTGCGTTCAGGAATCTACCCCCGCTACACCACACAGAGTATCAAAAGTGACATTCGCCAAGCTCTTCACATGACGGAATTGAATCAGCGGTCTCGGAGGGACTGGGCCCATATGGGGACCAACTGCATCTTCATCTGGTTGCTGTAGGACGTGGTATCCATGAGCAACAAAACATCGCAGGCGGGGACGCTTTAGAACGTTCAAGTTTTATTCCCGTCTTGTCTTTTTGGGCACATGCACGTATGGTCTTGGGTTTCCAGCTACAAAGAACAGCACATCTGATCAGTGGTGAAGATAAGAGAGCTCTGAAAACGTTTAAGGTCCCAACAAGGTTCTTCAGGGAAATGGTATAGAGGATCTGCTGGTACCTAAAATGTGGAGAAGATCTTTTAAAGTTTAGACAAACCTTTCTGATGATCTTTGGAGGAGCTTGTAGGGAACTGGAGCTGCTCCTGATTGGATATCTGGTTGGAGGTGACTGTTTAAAGGGGTTAACTTGTTGGTGTAGATGTTAAGCAGACAGCTAATGCTACTGCTAGCCACTGTCGCTGTATAGCTGCGGTAGCTCTCTTCAGATCATCAATAAAATAGCGAGAGTGAAGTCATCAATGGAAATGACTCCCTAGATGAGGAGGACAACGAGCCGAAGGCTCATATTAGCAGGGTGGCTAGCTGGTTGACCAACTACACCGGAAAGGTTTTATATTTGACCATGCTGTTTGGACAACTAGATCAACAAGATCCAACAAGATCAGCTTCACCACTTCACACTGGTCAATCAGATTCACCAGCTAGTTTTTGTGCATGATCATGCTAGTTGGCCAACAAGCTTGTGCTGGTCAACCAAGGCTTATGTACGGCCATGCTGTTCAACCAACAAATCCAGTAAGCTAGTACCGGTCCATCAGCTTCACCAGCCAGGTTTAATGTGTAACCATGCTGTTTGACCAACTAAACCAGCAATATCATGCTGGTCCATTTGCTTCACCAACCAGGTTTTGTGGATGACCATGCTGGTTGCCCAACAAAACCAGCGAGATCACACTACTAAACCAGCTTCACCAGCAAGATTATGTACATGACCATGGTGGCTGACCAGCAATGAGCATGCACAAATTCCTGCTGGTTAAGCTGGTTGACTAACCAAACCAGCAACATCATGCTAGTCAACCCGCTCGACCAGCCAGGTTTTCTACATGATTAAATTGACTGACTAACTAAACTAACTAGATCATACTGGTTAACCAGCTTTACCTGCGGGGCTTTGTGCATGATCATGCTGGTTAAGCAACTAAACCAGCAAGAGAATATTGGTCAACCAGCGTCACCAGCAAAGTTTTGATGGTCAACCAGTGGACCGCCAGGTTGCCTTCAGCAGGCCCGTGGTGGGCTACAATCATTTTGCTATCTGGGCTTCTTTATCTGGGCTTCTTTTCAGAAAACCACAGACACCCCTTTCGCACCAATGTTGCAAGGGTTACATTCCATTCGACCAAATACTGAACCGTTTGGCTCGTTTCCATCTAATTCAGAACCCGAAAAGTTCATTTCCAGCTGGAACCACAGAACAGTAGGTTCTTCAGCACAAACCATCATAACATCCGTGGGCATGTCAATTGTTGAGGACAGAGAAGACAACAATGGCAACACCCAGTGGTCTGCCAAAGAACCTCTTCTACGTGTTCTTATCTCCAGTAGTTGATACGTCCTGGTTTTCGGGATATAAACAAACATCTGGAATAACAGCCCAAACGCTCACAGGTGATCTATACACTCCACCATCTTGGTACTACTGTTTAGTACCGCTGTGCAGCGCCCTCTGTTGGTGTCGATGTTGTATCCTTTGATTTTCCTTGGTTCCAGTAAAAGCTGGTGCTAATGTCTTGCTAGCGTCTTGCTAGCAGGGCTTCTTTAAATAAAAGCGTGTTTATTTTGAGTAAATGAAGATAGAACCTGTTTTCTTCACAAGTGTTGTCATAAATTCAAGTATTGCACTACTGCTAGCTTCCCCCGTCATGGACTGGCGGTCTGTCCAGGGTGTTTCCTGCCTTCCGCCCAGTAAAAGCTGAGGTAGGTTTGAGCAACCTTCGCGAACCAGAAGGCTAAGCAACTCAGATGATGGATTAATGAAATGAATGAATGAGTAACGCTAGCTCGGATGTATTTATTAGCCTATAGCTCAGCGGCTAGGCTAGCAAATCAAAGTTGGTTGACTCCACAAGGATTCCCATTGACTGCATACGTCTAAGATAAAACCATTGACCTCAGTTCTAAAGTCTATACCTCACGTCCAGTTCTGTAGCCCTCGCCTGGAGATGCAAGCAGGCTAGAATAGACTCAGAAGGTTTTCAGATACTCCGTCATGCCTTTATGAGCCGGTGGAAGTGTGGAGAGCTGGTGAGAGTGGGGGGAGAAAAGGAAAGCATTTTCTTGGGCTCTGCAGAAAATGTGGTTCTGTTTAGGAAGGGGGTGGGTGGGGGGCGGTGGGGGTGAAAAGCATTGGCCTTGGGGGAAGGGGGTTGAGCCAAAAATGTTGTTCCTATCCCATGTTCTGCAGCAGACACAGTATGGCCCAATGGGGGTTGGGAAACAGGCTGCAAATCACTCTGCAACTCCACAGCAAGTCGGACGCAGCGAGTCAACACTGGTACAGTATGTGACGGTGCAGGAGAGCTTGCTAATTACACCCATCGGTTTCACTAGCGGCCAATCAGAGCTCTAGTGTTCGCCTTCTGCTGATTTACCTCCACTGTCCAGGCCTAAACTTCCCTCGGAAACTGCATTTTTGTTCCGATGAAGGTCCCAAAGAGAGGCCCCGGTAACCTGAGAACAGAGATGGGAGCTATTCTCGGAGCAGTAAGAGCTTTCAGTGTTTTCCAAACCTGCTGTTTCACCCCAGCAGGGCCTTTTCGCCGGTGCCGTGAGCATTTGGGCAGCGTTCAGCTGCTCGGCCACCCAGAGCTAGGTGCCCTGGGTGTTACGGAGGAAGCTACACAACAGTAAAGACTCCAGCAAACAAGTCTGGGGTCTGTGTTTTCGTTTTCCTGACATTATGGGGTGTAACTCAGCTTTCTCTGGGAGTGTAGCTCTCCAAACCCTAACATCAGCCTCCGGAAGCAAGGCTAGCCTCTTTAGCTTCTTTTATAAAAATATGCTG
The DNA here is from genome assembly GCA_024036415.1 of Prochilodus magdalenae. Lineage (NCBI taxonomy): Eukaryota > Metazoa > Chordata > Actinopteri > Characiformes > Prochilodontidae > Prochilodus > Prochilodus magdalenae. The sequence continues at coordinate 394,192 of JAMWET010006538.1, forward strand.
GGTTGGTTTTTGCTGGCTTGGGGGGACCAGGCTGGTGTCACACCGAGGACATCTGGTCCACACAAAGACTCAAAACGAGCATGCACACACAGCCACAGCTCTGCTCTTGTAGTTACTGCACTGAATGTTTTAAAGGCTGAGATTTTCTCAAATTGGACCAGATAATAGTAGTAGATTTAGAGGCAGGAATAAATAGAGGCGTGCAATTACAGTGCGGCACCCAAGCCTTAAAGGGCCCATGTCCTCCACTTTCCTTCCCCTTTTCTTCCCTTTGAGGTCCACTTCTAAAACCTATGTGGGTTGTATGTACCATCTTTTTTTTTTCTCCATGTATCGCTATGTGACAGCGAGTTCGTTCTAATTGGCTGCCCTTTGTTTAAAGGGCCCATACCCTACATTTCTATGTATTTATTTTTTTCTCTCTGAGGTTCACACTTATAACATTAGTCTTGTTTTACCACACATGGTCTCAGTTCATGTTACATGCGCATTTCCAGCATCTCTTTAACCCTTAGAATGAAAGATAGAATATCCCCTCGAACCGAAGCAGATTTTTCTGTCACTGTGCCTTTAATTGCAAGCTCTATTCTGATTGGCTGCCCTGCACTGAGCCTCATTCAGAAAACCACAGATAGCCCTTTAGCACCAATGTAGCAAGGGTTGCATTTCAGTCCACAGACCTCATTTTGAACCATTTGGCTCATTTCCATTTAGTTCAGAACCAGAAAATCTCATTCCCAGCTGGAACCAAGGAACAGTAGGTTCTTCAGCACAAACCGTCACAACACCCGTGGGCATGTCAGTTGTTGAGGACAGAGAAGGCAGCACTGACGACACCCAGTGGTCTCCTGAAGAACCTCTTCTACGTGTTCTTCTCTCCAGTAGTGGATCCGTCCTGGTTTTCGGGATATAAAGAAACATCTGGAATAACAGCCCAAACGCTCACAGGTGATCTATACACTCCGCCATCTTGACACTACTGTTTACTACCGCTGTGCAGCGCCCTCTGTTGGTGTTGATGTTTTATCCTTTGACTTTCTTTGGTTCCAGTAACAACTGGTGCAAATGACGACTGGTTCCCTGAATAGCAGCAAAGTTCTAGGGAACCAGTTTAAGGACCAGGGTTCTTTTTGCCAGATGTTGGTACTTTGACTTTCCCATGATAAGGACTCTTTTAGGGGCGGGGACACTTTTCCCTGTCACTGACACGTACCTAATAGTCTGCCAGGTACCTCCACAAGCACCAGTAACAGCTGGGACTTAGATGTGGCATGGACTGGATAAGCTTCTGGATGTAGC
>JAMWET010006539.1:0-5000 GCA_024036415.1 Prochilodus magdalenae
TCCCTGGCAGCCAGGTCGTCTGCGAGGCGTGAGGGATCCCCACAGAGCTTAAGGCCTATTGGCGTGGTGCCCACACAGAGACGCTAGCAGTGCCCACTGCTTCTGTAAAGCCTCCTGAGCTGCCCTGACCGCTTCAGTGCCGGAGAGAGCGGAGCTGAAACGAATTCAGTATAAAGAGTTACATCTAAATCCCACACCGACGCAAAACAGCCCACCTGAAGCCCACCCAAGCTAAAACGGTGCGGCACCTTTGCCAGATCTCTACGCAGGCCCAGCGTAAACACCGAAACACAAACAAGCGCGCTTCCGTCCTACACGCTCATCAAGTGACTCATAATAAACCGACAAACCTCAACCAACAAACCCAGTTAGGTTTAATGGCGGAAAGTCATAATCGGAGCAGCCCGCAGGCTCGTAAACGAGTCGGCTCCGCTTAATAAGAGATTAACCACGTTATTAAACCGCGCTGGAGACAGCAAGGCAGACAGGGAAAGGTCAAAATGCTATAACCCTGCTGGCCCCAGCTCTTTCAAGTCCCTGGCCCCCCTCCAGCTCCCTCTTCCAGTCTGATGACTAAAACCCAAACACCAAGTTCACATTCTACAATCTACACAACCGCTTTACAGAGCGCGCTCACAACCACAGAGAAGTGCTACAGCAGCGGAACACAAGCGTGCAGTGCAGGACCGGTGGGCCTTTGGTTAGGGGGAACTCCTGTTGGTGGCCCATTCCCGGGAGAGAAAGAGCGCAGTGAGGCATCCTTATCAGACCTTATCACTGTACCAGGCTGGCCCAACAGCCATTCAGCGAGCAGTGGTGTCCTCCATGAGTGCAGCACCATGGGCAGACGGACGCACCACGCAGGACTGCATGCACACAGACCGTCACGACAACCGCCCTTAACACCACGTCACCGTCACCTGCAGTGGTGTCGTACCAGACTGTCATGGAGTGACTCAGAATGGCAGCGGGTCATCTTCAGTGACGAGTCCCGCTTTAGTCTTGGTGGAGACGCCCAACGAATCCGTGTGTGGAGGCACCGTGGTCAGCACCAAGATGAACGGTTTGTCGTCACACGTCCAGAAGACCTGGTGTCGCTCCACCTCCACCCCTACCGCACCATCTGCAGGAACTGTGTGAGGATGTTCAAGCTGCATGGGATGGATTATCACAGGACTCCATTAGGAACCTCTACAGCTCCATACCGAGACGCCTGGTGTGTTGGGTTAGCAAACACGGCGGCCCGACGCCATACTGAGAAACAGACCAGTTCAGACATTGATCCCGATACCTCTCACACATTCAATGCTAATATACTGTAGACCAGGAATCAAAAGCCCAGCCCAGCATTCCCAAACAGTCAGCTACTGGAGAGAGACACACATTACAGATTAGACAGTCTAGGATCCACTAAGCTAACCAGCGTGCAGCCTGGAAACCTGACCACTGATTATTAATGAAGCACAGGTCTCATAAATAGAGGTTTGTGTGGAAGAAATAAAACCTGACCAGCTCTATAGGCCGTTTATTACAGATGCCACTGCTGTTTCTTCAGGTCTGTGAGCCTGTGAGTATATTAACCTGCCTTTTCTGGATTTATCTACTTTGATGTAACCCAAGTTTCATTGGAGAAAGTGTTCAGTGCGTAAAATGCTACAACACGGTTCGTCTGCTTTAGCCCAACTATGGAGACAAGCCATGCATCGTGGTCGACTTATAAAAATAAATGTATTACTTAATATGAATTGACTTATGTGCTTAAACCTGCAGGCATTATGTTTTTTCAAAAAAAAAAATCGAATCCAACGTTATAGCCATGGTGCTAGACAGATTCATAATTCAGATCAAGTGTAGCGTCATATCAATGGGGCTCCCCTGGGATCAGCTCTAGGCCCACTGCTATTCTTATTATACGCCTCAGTCAGTAGGGCCAGTTCACATGGGTCTTATAAATAGAGAAAATATATATTTTTAATATTTTGTGCATCCTAAACCCATGGGAATTATGTTTTCCAAAATTCAAATCCAACTTCATAGCCATGGAGCTAGACAGATTCATAATTCAGATCAAGTGTAGCGTCTTATCAATGGTGTTCCCCTGGGATCAGTTCTAGGCCCACTGCTATTCTTATTATGCAACCCAGTCAGTAGGGCCAGTTCACATAGGTCATGATAAATGGAGAAAATATTTTGTGCATCCTAAATCCACAGGAATTATGTTTTTCCAAAATTCTAATCCAACTTGATAGCCATGGGGCTACACAGACTCATAATTAAAATCAAGTGTAGCGTCTTATCAGTGGTGTTCCCCTGGGATCAGTTCTAGGCCCACTGCCATTCTTATTATACACCTCGGTCAGTAGGGCCAGTTCACATGGGTCTTATAAATGGAGAAAATATATATTTTTAATATTTTGCATCCTAAATCCATGGGAATTATGTTTTTCCAAAATTTTAATCCAACGTTATAGCCATGGAAGAGAACAGATTCATAATTCAAATCAAGTGTAGCGTCTTATCAATGTGTTCCCCTGGGATCAGTTCTAGGCCCACTGCCATTCTTATTTTAGACCTCGGACAGTAGGGCCAGTTCACATGGGTGAATTTTTATTTATTTATTTATTTATATTATTATTTTGCATCCTAAATCCACAGGAATTATGTTTCCAAATATTTTCCAAAATTCAAATCCAACTTCAAAGCCATGGAGCTAGACAGACTCAATTACTGGGATCAGTTCTAGGCCCACTGCCATTCTTATTATACGCCTCAGTCAGTAGGGCCAGTTCTCATAGGTCATGATAAATGGAGAAAATATATATTTTGTAATATATCAAGTGTAGCATCTTATCAATGGTGTTCCCCTGGGATCAGTTCTAGGCCCACTGCTATTCTTATTATACACCTCAGTCAGTAGGGCCAGTTCACATGGGTCTTATAAATAGAGAAAATATATTTTTTAAATATTTTGTGCATCCTAAACCCATGGGAAATATGTTTTTCCAAAATTTGAATCCAACTTGATAGCCATGAAGCAAGAAAGATTCATAATTCAGATCAAGTGTAGTGTCATTGGTGTTCCTCTGGGATCAGTTCTAGGCCCACTGCTATTCTTATTATGCAACCCAGTCAGTAGGGCCAGTTCACATAGGTCATGATAAATGGAGAAAATATTTTGTGCATCCTAAATCCACAGGAATTTTGTTTTTCCAAAATTCGAATCCAACTTGATAGCCATGGTGCTAGACAGATTCATAATTCAGATCAAGTGTAGCATCTTATCAATGGTGTTCCCCTGGGATCAGTTCTAGGCCCACTGCCATTCTTATTATACACCTGTATGTGAATGGGTGAATTTTATTATTATTATTATTATTATTATTATTTTTCATCCTAAATCCACAGGATTTTCCAAATATTTTCCAAAATTCAAATCCAACTTAAAAGCCATGGAGCTAGACAGACTCAATTACTGGGATCAGCTCTAGGACCCCTGCTGCTGTCTTTATACCACAATCAGTGTGGTCGGTTTACATGAGTTTGGTGGTTCCATATTTATGGACTTTCTGAACATGATCCTACCTCCATGTGTTGGGTGATTATGCATGAAATGTTTTCATGAATAATACAGTCAATATGACATTAAAAAAACAAGCATGTCTTCAAACTAGGGCACTCTAAAGTGAAGCACACACGCTGGCTACTTCCTACTGCTACCATTTCGGAATTCTGTTCGGTTACGGCAGCGAACACACCACGGATAGGTTAGGTTTCCATTATGCAAAGCATGTCAAGTCACGAACAGTCCGAGGCTGGCATGCGTGCATGCGTACGCCTGTTATACATGATCTGTGAACAATGCTTGCGTGCTCCATGTCTCCCCAGTCCCCTCCTGCAGCCTTGACCTCCACAGCATCTGATGAGTTAAGCTCCCATTGCCTATGAACCATAACATCTCAGATATTCCACCAGCCGCTTAAACACCTCCGCCGCTCCTGCTGATCCCTCATTCATCCAGGCCTTAAAAGGCCAGTCGGCTGTGAGAACGCTGTAATCATCTCTATTGTTTTAACATTCCCGATTTCTCTTCCGGATCCGATGACATATGACCGGTCTCCAGGCATTCCCGGCATACTTTTTAAGGCGGAACGCAAACGTAATGTGACAAAGCTCCGGGCCTTCACTTTGAACAAACAGAACAGGGCGAGAGGGAAAACTTTCTTCCCCCTGGTGAGCATGACGCCCAAGTCTAGAGCGAGGGGAGGAAGGAGAGAGTAATGGCTTGTTTAGGTAGGATTATTCCCGATCCGCAATCGGAGCAGCCGAGCCAAGTTTGAAGAAGCCGTGAACACGCTTACGGCCGCACATGTCCACCAGATTTTGTATTAGTGTTTGAAAGTTATGAAGAACTATTCCGCTGTTCACGGAATCATCTGACCACTCCTGGCCTCACGGAAGACCAAACATTCCCAAGTTCAAAATACATCCTTCTTCAGTCTATATACGGACATTTGGCCGGGAAAACAGCCCGTGTTCAATATGTTGTTTTCGTGGTGCCACAAAACCCTAACCAATTTACATACATCCATTAGTTTAGCCCCACCCCTTTCAGGCTTGAATGCGGAAGAGGATTTCAACCAGAACGAGGAAACTGATTCAATTAACCAGCATGAAAACCATTCCAACGATGCATCATTACCGTGTACAAACATCATAAAAGCAGGCTCATTTAATCCAGCTAGACCTCGTACCATTCCGCTGTTTTCGCGTGCTGGAGGTCACTAGCGTGGCCAGGCTACGGCTCAACAGGCTGCAAGGACCCGTAAATGGAAAACTGGAAAACAAGATTCCTAAAATTCCTCTTTTTAATCCGTTCAGTGCAGTTGCACCATCACAGCCCGACTGGAGTTTGGAGTAGGGTTGCCACAGAAATTAAAATAAAGGCCAGGGGGGCGTGGTCATGTGTGAGTGACATATGTTCACAATCGCTTCCCGGATTT
>JAMWET010006539.1:10000-82002 GCA_024036415.1 Prochilodus magdalenae
AACTGCAGCATCTTTTAAGGTGGAGTGGTAACACTGAATCAGTGCAGCAGCATTGGCAAATGGTGCCAACCTTACCGAGCCAGCCGACCGACATATGCTCGCTATCTAAGCAGCTTCTGTGGTAACTGTTACCTTGCTAAATACACCAACTGCATTCGAACAGTGTTCTAGTCTAGGAGGCAGGCTTGCTGTGGAGGGACCACTGGAGGGAGGGGCTAGATTTGTTTGGCTGTCGGTTCACTCTCACGCAACGCTCACTAGACTAAATCTGCATGCGAGTGCTATCAGACCCGAAGTGGAAATCGCTGGTGAATGATCAAATTTGACAGTTCTGGAGTTTTTGTGCTTCCATAGTTCACCCACTTCAGGCAACTAAAGCATCTGGACAGCTGATTACTCGGCCGTGTCTTGGCGAGCTTCATCTCACTGCATGGTTAGGTCTAGAGTTAAATGGTGTTTGTATCTGGAGTCTGTTTCTGTTGTGTCTCAATGTGAGAACCAAAGAAATGCCAATGGGAAAAAAAGGGCTGCCAATCTGAGACACAGTCAAAACATGAGATGTGCCAAAATCAACTGTTTGGTAAGTGGAGAGGAAGCGAGAATGGGCTGGTGTGCAGAGCAGTACCAAATAATCTGGCAGCCCTGAACGGTGGATGATGGAGGAATCTGGTCATTCATTATGAAAACACCTAATTAACTGGGGATCGCTCTCCAGCATGGATAGAGTGATCGACAGATGAACTCAGATCGCTAGGTGCAGGCTCACTATTAGTACCTAACATTGATAAAGTTACATAAGGGGGCGGAGCCTATTCATACACAGGCCCCCAGCCTTTGGAATAACCCTGCTGACTGTCTTTGGGACTCAGAGACCCCAGTCTTCAAGTCTAGGCTTACAACCTACTGTTCAGTCGATCCTTCAGGAATTAACTTCCCTCAGTCCTTCTGTCAGAGATAACTGTCTGTATAAGCTTCTTAACACACTCAACACACCTCCTAAACACGCTCAACACTCCTCCTAAACACACTCAACACCTCTCCAACACACCTCCTAAACACGCTCAACACACCTCCTAAACACGCTCAACACTCCTCCTAAACACACTCAACACCTCTCCAACACACCTCCTAAACACGCTCAGCACTCCTCCTAAACACACTCAACACCTCTCCAACACACCTCCTAAACACGCTCAACACTACTCCAACACACCTCCTAAACACGCTCAACACTCCTCCTAAACACGCTCAACACTCCTCCTAAACACGCTCAACACCTCTCCAACACACCTCCTAAACACGCTCAACACTCCTCTTAAACACACTCAACACTCCTCCTAAACACGCTCAACACTCCTCCTAAACACGCTCAACACACCTCCTAAACACGCTCAACACTCCTCCTAAACACGCTCAACACCTCTCCAACACACCTCCTAAACACGCTCAACACTCCTCCTAAACACGCTCAACACTCCTCCTAAACACGCTCAACACTCCTCCTAAACACACTCAACACTCCTCCTAAACACGCTCAACACTCCTCCTAAACACGCTCAACACTCCTCCTAAACACGCTCAACACTCCTCCTAAACACGCTCAACACTCCTCCTAAACACGCTCAACACTCCTCCTAAACACGCTCAACACTCCTCCTAAACACGCTCAACACTCCTCCTAAACATGCTCAACACTCCTCCTAAACACGCTCAACACTCCTCCTAAACACGCTCAACACCTCTCCAACACACCTCCTAAACACGCTCAACACTCCTCCTAAACACGCTCAACACACCTCCTAAACACACTCGACATTCCTCCTAAACACGCTCAACACTCCTCCTAAACACGCTCAACACTCCTAAACACGCTCAACACTCCTCCTAAACACGCTCAACACTCCTCCTAAACACGCTCAACACTCCTCCTAAACACACTCAACACTCCTCCTAAACACACTCAACACCTCTCCAACACACCTCCTAAAAACACTCAACACTACTCCAACACACCTCCTAAACACACTCAACACTCCTCCTAAACACGCTCAACACTCCTCCTAAACACGCTCAACACTCCTCCTAAACACACTCAACACTCCTCCTAAACACACTCAACACCTCTCCAACACACCTCCTAAACACGCTCAACACTCCTCCTAAACACGCTCAACACTCCTCCTAAACACGCTCAACACCTCTCCAGCACACCTCCTAAACACGCTCAACACTCCTCCTAAACACGCTCAACACTCCTCCTAAACACACTCAACACTCCTCCTAAACACGCTCAACACTCCTCCTAAACATGCTCAACACTCCTAAACATGCTCAACACTCCTCCTAAACACGCTCAACACTCCTCCTAAACACGCTCAACACTCCTCCTAAACACGCTCAACACTACTCCTAAACACACTCAACACTACTCCAACACACCTCCTAAATACACTCAACACTCCTCCTAAACACGCTCAACACTCCTCCTAAACATGCTCAACACTCCTCCTAAACACGCTCAACACTCCTCCTAAACATGCTCAACACTCCTCCTAAACACGCTCAACACTACTCCTAAACACACTCAACACCTCTCCAACACACCTCCTAAACACGCTCAACACTCCTCCTAAACACGCTCAACACACCTCCTAAACACGCTCAACACTCCTCCTAAACACGCTCAACACACCTCCTAAACACGCTCAACACTCCTCCTAAACACACTCAACACTACTCCAACACACCTCCTAAACAAGCTCAACACTCCTCCTAAACACACCTCCTAAACACACTCAACACTCCTCCTAAACACGCTCAACACTCCTCCTAAACACACTCAACACTACTCCAACACACCTCCTAAACACACTCAACACTCCTCCTAAACACGCTCAACACTCCTCCAACACACCTCCTAAACACGCTCAACACTACTCCAACACACCTCCTAAACACGCTCAACACTCCTCCAACACACCTCCTAAACACTCCACTTAAACACGTTAACACTCCTCCTCAACACGCCTCCTCAATCCTGACACCATTGAAAAAAAAACCTTCCTATGACTTTTTTGAAGAACCCAGTTTGTAAATGACATCTGAGACCAAAGATGCCTCACGAAGTTTGCAAATGAGGTTCTTTAGGCAAGAACCTTTAGAACCCCATACTTTATTTACTCTTTTAGAGTGTACTGCATGCTTCACTCCGTCCTCGCATTCTTTCTTTAAAGTCAACGGATTTCTGTCTGAACTGTCCACGCCTGGAGGACACGAAGAAGCCCGGCCTTCAGCCCCAAGCATGCTTTCATTCTCATGGCTATGTAGTTACGCCTGACCTCCAGTGTTTACACTGCAGCTGTTTATGTGATTGTGTGCGAGTCTCAGGAATTATAAACAACATTTCAGTTACCATTTCACCCCAGCTGAAGAGGCCAGAGCTGAAGGGTCAGCAGCTGGCCCTGGAAACCCTACTTTGGCCACTAGCTAGGCTCCCACATTGCCATTAGGCCAAAGTCCTGTCCAAATGGGCTTAAGGCCTGGGCTCGAAACCACGAGACATCCAGGGTAGGCTCGGATATAAACAAGGGGATAGAACTCACTTAAGCCTCGAATGTATTAGGAGCATGAACAGGAGAGACAGTAAGCTCCATATGACTTGCAAAAAGGAAAGAAAAACAATATTCGGAATTCTGCTGGTTCTCCGCATGCTTTTCCAGCTGCACTTAACTCTCCGTTTTCAGGCGTCTAGAGGGCACCAGGCTTTAAATCCAGGGTGCACATTTTTTTAGCCAAGCTCAGTTAGTTATTTGGCTGGGTGCAAATCAAACACAACCACTGCCAGAATTGAAAAAAAAATGAATTATTTAAATAAATAAACGAATAAAAACCTGCTGCAGCCTTCAGCCAATCGCACACGCTAAACGCCAACCGATCACCATTATCCAAAGCCTCAAAGAACACATTTCGTGGACCCATTTCACCAACCGCTAGCAGCCAAACCACAGGCACTAAGGCCTGCATCTCTGCATTCAGGAGTCAGCCAGGCCTAGCAACTCTACAAGAAGCACTTGGCCGGAGAAGCCGTCCAACCATCGGGAGAGAGCGGAGCTCTCCCAGAAAGACTCCTGCAGGAACAGGGAAGGGAAGGGTTTCCATTGTTGTGTTATTGTGGGTTACTGATCAGCACCCAGGCAGCTCCCGCTGCAGGAGCAGGAGCAGGAGCTCGGGAAGGAGGTATGTGGAATACTAGTGGTTTAGGAGTGGGAGGTTGGCGGGTGGGGGTGTCTTCAATCTCTCTGTTTATTTTTCCCTGTGCTGTGATTATATACCACGTTTACTCATTTCCATCCCTCCATCCATCCACCTACCAATCCTGGCTACTTGTTTCAATCGTCCATCTATCCATCCATCACACCTACCAATTTGTGCAAGCTGGTTGCTTGTTCCATCCATACATTCATCCATCCATCCATCCATCCATCCATCCATCCATCCCTCCAATCTGTGCAAGTTAGTTGTTGTTCTATCCATCCATCCATCCATCTAATCTGTGCAAGTCGGCTGCTTGTTCCATCCATCCATCAAACCAATCTGTGCAAGTTGGTTACTACTTCCTTCAATCCATCCATCCCTCCATCCAATCTGTGCAAGCTGGTTGCTTGTTCCATCCATCCATCAATCCAATCCGTGCAAGTTGGTTACTACTTCCTTCAATCCATCCATCCATCCATCCATCCATCCATCCATCTAATCTGTGCAAGTCGGCTGCTTGTTCCATCCATCCATCAATCCGATCTGTGCAAGTTGGTTGCTTGTTCCATCCATCCATCCATCCAATCTGTGCAAGTTGGTTGCTTGTTCCATCCATCCATCCATCCAATCTGTGCAAGTTGGTTACTTGTTCCTTCAATCTATCCCTTCATCCATCCATTTAGCAATTGGTCAGTTGTTCAATCCATCCATCCAAAACTGCATTTAGCAAATGATCAGCATCTGCATCAATCCACCCATATACCTACACATCCATAAATGCATCTACCATTCAGTTAGACTTTCCATGTCTCACTTATTCAATTCTTCCATCTGCTCATCCATACATCCATCCATTCATATATCACTTGGTTATTTGTTCATCCATCCATCCATCCCTCAGTCAGACGTTCCATCAGTACACCAAACCATGCATTTATCTATTGGTCGATCTCTCAATTCATGCTTCCATCACTCAAACAATCCATGCCACCATCATTCTGTGTTTCAACCCATTTTTTCTATCCATCCATCCATCCATCATGCATCCATCCGTACCCTGGAAGGCGGTAGCATGTCCCGAGAGGAGAAACTTGAGCTCAAAGCTGTATGACCTGATGTTCTGCACAGTCTCTCTCACCACTGCCACTCTATAGCTCTCCTCCATCTTCCGGGTACAGCAAGATGGACCATCATGCTTACACACCAGCAGGTCCACATCTGAAAGACAGAAAGATATACAAAGGGGTGGGGGGAGAGAGAAAAAGAGAGAGAGAGGAAAGAGAGAGAGAGAGAGAGAGAGAGAGAGAGAGAGAGAGACAGAGACAGAGACAGAGAGAGAGAGAGAGAGAGAGAGAGAGAGAGAGAGAGAGAGAGAGAGGAAAGAGAGAGGAGAGAGAGAGAGAGAGAGAGAGAGAGAGAGAGAGAGAGAGAGAGAGAGAGAGAGAGAGAGAGAGAGAGAGAGAGAGGAGAGAGAGAGAGAGAGAGAGAGAGAGAGAGAGAGAGAGAGAGAGAGAGAGAGAGAGAGAGAGAGAGAGAGGAAAGAGAGAGGAAAGAGAGAGGAAAGAGAGAGAGAGAGAGAGAGAGAGAGAGAGAGAGAGAGAGAGAGAGAGAGAGAGAGAGAGAGAGAGAGAGAGAGAGAGAGAGAGAGAGAGAGAGAGAGAGAGAGAGAGAGAGAGAGAGAGAGAGATTTAGTGTTTACATTCATTTCATGACACCACGTTTAACATACATACATTCATACAGCTTGACATGCACCTCCGGCCGGCGCTGAGCTCAGTCCGTCACAGTGGACGGTTATATCATTTAATGTTCCAGCTTAGCCAGGAGAACCTATTAATATCTTTTTCATATCCTCATTAGGGTGATGATCTAATGCTGTGTGCTATCGGAGACCCTTACATTAGGGCTGTCACACAGACATACTTGCAAACGCAGCACGGCCCACTCAACACTCTCATCCGAATTAAGCACTCCAGCGACTCTGCGACTGCAGCCTCTCGCTATCTGCCTGCTGTGCTCTGTCTGGTGTCGAGGGGAACCAAAGCTTTCCAGTTCCTTCGTGTTACCCGAGGTTCTTCCGTGAAATCTGACTGTAGTAGGAATAAGCCTGAACGTATTTACAGCTGTGACGCCTTCTTCAATGGCGGATATTAAAATTTTACGATCAACAAATGCTCATGACCCATAACATTAAAACCACCTGCTTGTATCTACACTCACTGTCCATGTTACCAGCTCCACTGACCATACAGGACACTCTGTAGTTCTACAGTCCCAGACTGTAGTCCATCTGTTTCTCTGTATACTGTATTACCTTGTTCTTCAATGGTCAGGACCCCCACAGGACCACCACAGAGCAGGTATGATGTGGGTGGTGGATCATTCTCAGCACTGCAGTGACACTGATGTGGTGGTGGTGTGTTAGGCTGGTGTGAGTGGATCAGAACACTGTGTCCACTCACTGTCCACTCTATTAGACACTCCTACCTTGCTGGTCCACCTTGTAGATGGACAGTCAGAGACGATAGCTCATCTGCTGCTGCACAGTGCAGTGCTGGTCATCCTCTAGTCCTTCATCAGTGGTCACAGGACGCTGCCCACAGGACGCTGCCCACAGGACGCTGCCCCACAGGACACTGCCCCACAGGACGCTGCCCCACAGGACACTGCCCATACGGATCCACATGGTGGATAATCTTGGTGGGTGGACGATTCTCAGGCCAGCAGTGACTCTGAGGTGTCACACCAGAACAAGACACACTAAACCACTGCCAGCTCAGTGTTACTGCAGCTGGACCCAGAATAGTCCACCAACCAAAACTGTCCAGTGTCCAACAGCGTCCTGTGGGCAGCGCCCTGTGCCCACTGATGAAGGACTAGAGGATGACCAGCACTGCACTGTGCAGCAGCAGATGAGCTATCGTCTCTGACTGTCCATCTACAAGGTGGAACAGCAAAGGTAGGAGTGTCTAATAGAGTGGACAGTGAGTGGACACAGTGTCTCAACACTCCAGCAGCACTGCTGTGTCTGATCCACTCACACCAGCACCACACACACTAACACACCACCACCACGTCAGTGTCACTGCAGTGCTGAGAATGATCCACCACCCACACCATACCTGCTCTGTGGTGGTACTGTGGGGGTCCTGACCATTGAAGAACAGGGTAATACAGTATACAGAGAAACAGATGGACTACAGTCTGGACCTGTACACCTACAGAGTGTCCTGTATGGTCAGTGGAGCTGAGAACATGGACAGTGAGTGTGGATACGAGGAGGTGGTTTTAATGTTATGGCTGATTGGTGTACACACATATTAAACAGTTAACTGTTAAAGTTAAGGACTCCCCTAAAGCTAGCTTTAGCTTTAGACCTTAACTGATAAAATACCTACAAATACAATACAGGTAAAGGTCAAAAGGTCAAAATATATTTTTCAGTGGCCTTCAGAGGCTCGACTGACCTCCTAACATTTACGACCGTCCTGGATATGTTTGTTGGCCTCCAGAGATTGGGGGGTGGAGGGCGGTTGCCTGAGAAAGTGTTGATAGCACATACGAGTTGAGTGGGATGTCAGGAGCCCGAATTGAGCTGGTTTATGTTTCCACATTTTAACAGAGCAATTAGAAAGTGTAAATATAGACCAAGAACATGCTGACCAAACGCTGACCAAACGTGTTGCAGTGTGGCCACATCATGCTGTAAACTGTTGTTTTTTTTTTAAGAGGAGAACTTGATTTGTTGTCGGGTTGTTTTAGGTTCAAGGACTTGTTGGAGAACATGAACACGGGTGGAGTGGAGCGGTGTGGAGTCCTTAGCTCTTAGCATTTCTCCCCTGGGGTTGTATCAGGCGTATCTCAGAGTGGCTAGATGGCAAGTTGGTCCATGTTAGGTACAGCAGGTGACACTCTTCCTAACTGCCCCACCAGTGCCGAGTCCCGCTTTAGTCTTGCTGGAGACGACCAACGAATCCGTGTGTGGAGGCACCGTGGTCAGCACCGAAATGAGCAGCTTATTGTCAAACACCATGTGTGCAGAAGGCCTGGTGTCGCACCACCTCCACCCCTACCGCACCATCTGCAGGAACAGTGTGAGGATGTTCAAGCTGCATGGGATGGATTATCACAGGACTCCATTAGGAACCTCTACAGCTCCATACCGAGACGTCTGGCGTGTTGGGGTAGCGAACACGGCGGCCCGATGCCATACTGAGAGACAGACTTCTGTATGTGTAGCTCAATAAATATTGATCATATCAGTCTAAATTCATCATCAGTTATTGATCCTGGTCACCTTTATCTTCCTTCCCAACACCACCGCACTCCCACACCTCCTTCTGGGTGCAGCTGTTCTAATGATGACGAGAACGCAAGCTCACCAGAACACCGTGTAACACCTCCATGAGTACCAATAACAGCTGTGACCGGATTTGGGATGGACTGGTCAAGGTTCTGGATGTAGCTACATTAATGTTCAGACACCGTTACATCAAAGAATTGGTCAGGTGGGTCAGATTTGGTGGATGCCTTCCCTGGCACAGTTCCGAGGAGAATTCCCTGTAGACTGGGATTTTATCCACTGCTGGTAGACCCGTATGACCGTACGCTTCCATACACCTGCAGATTCAGCTACTTCCTTCACACCATGGTCTTTGGCCACGCCCACATGCTCAGTCACTCCTTTTAGCCAATCATTAACATCTGCTCTGGAGCGTTTCCCACACATGGAACGAGACATTTCCTGCACTGTAGCACCTCTTCCCAATCTATGGATCCCGTCACTCACACCCCGCAGGTATTTATAGCTCCCATCATCCTCGTGCAGCGCCCTCTGCAGGAGCCTGGAGTTACTACCACTTTAAACATGCAAAGTGAGCTTCCATTTATATACAGTTTACATTTTATATCAATAAATTAATCACACATATGAACTTTTATGAGTCTAGAATGAGTTAGTCATCTACCTAGCCAGCCTTAATTCAAATACTGAGCCTAACTACATATGTACATGCCTGATTTTCCATTGGGAAAGTGTGGAATCTGCAGTTTCCACCAGAACTCCAGAACACACTATGGGTGAGAATGATACCCATAAAAATTCCAGCATACTTTTGTTATGGCTGGTGATAACCGTGACTTCTAAGGGTTAATCTTGCTCACACACACACACACACGCCTGCCATACTGACATCACAGACAGAATTAGCCGCTGCGGTACTGAACCTCCTGGAGAGTGAGGCCCAGGATCACACGCAGCACCTTGGCCCTCAGCAGAGGGGTTAGAGAAGTGTGATAGGGGGCCTATGCGATGAAACTCGACCCCAAGAAATGTCTCTCTAGCACTCTCTCGCTTTCCCTCCTCGACCCCCGATCCAAGCCTTGTGCCACCCGTTCCAAATCCAGCCCTGAAACACAATAGGGGTGGATAGCTCTCGCCCACTTTCTCTCTCTCTCTCTCTCTCGCTGCATGCCCTGGCCGAGCATCGCTGCGGTTTAATTATCCAGGACGCACCAGCTGCTGCGTGTCCCAGCGGAGTGAAGTCATAACTGACCTCTGTCCCTCTATCCTCTCCCAACTCTCTAGTTCTCCCTTTCTCTCTCTGTATATCCTTTGGGTCCCTTTCTCTTTCTTCTCCCATCTCAGCTGCACTTTCTCTTCCGTCTCCCTTCTTCAAAATCATTACTGCCCCTGGGACTAACAAGGCAGACTGATAAAGAGAGTAGAGTGAGTGAGAGAGAGGAAGTAAAAGAGTGAGTAAGTAGAGTGAGGGTCTGAGAAGGTGTAGAGTAAGTGAAAGAAAGAATGAATGAGGAGTAAGAAAGAGAGTAGAGAGAGAAAGCACGTTGGATGAGTGAGAGAGTGACCGAGAGAACAGTGAGTAAGAGAGTGTGTAATAAATTAGAGAGTGTGTGAGTGTGTGTGGAGGTAAGGAGATAGCGGGGGGGGGGGGGGGGGGGGGGGGGGGGGGGGGGGGGGGGGGGGGGGGGGGGGGGGGGGGGGGAGAGAGGGGAAAGAGAGAGAGAGGGGGGGGGGGGGGGAGAGAGAGAGCGCAAGTAGAGTGAATGAGAAAGAGGGACTGTGAGATAGAGAGTAGGGTGAGTGAATGAGAGAGTAAGAGGAAGTGTAAAGTAAAAGCAAATGAGTGTGGAGTGAGTGAGAGAGTGGGGGGGCCTGGGGGGGGGGGGGTGGGGGGGGGGGGGGGGGGGGGGGGGGGGGGGGGAGTGGGGGGGAGAGGGAGTAAGAGGAAGTGTGGAGTAAAAGAGAATGAGTGTGGGGTGAGTGAGAGAGAGAAGAGTGAATGAGAGTGCGGGAGTGACAGAGAGAGTAAAGTGAGTGAGAAGAAGAAAGAGTATGAATGTAGAGAGAGAGTGCAGTTAGAGTAGAGTATAGAGCGAAAGACAGGAAGTGTAGAGTGAAAGAGAGAATATAGTGAATGAGAGGCAGTGTAGAGTGAGTGTAAGAATAGACTGAATGAAAGAGAGGGAGTGTAGGGTGAGGTGTAAATAAGAGAGAAGGAACAGAGTGATTGAGAGAAAGTATGTAGAGCTGGGAATGAGTGAGAGAACAGAGAGAAATAGAGAGAGTAGAGTGGGTGAGAGAGAGTGAGAACAGAGTGAATACGAGAGAGTGCAGAGTGAATAAGAGTGTAGAGTGAAAGAGAGAGATTGGAAAGTGAGGAGTGAGAGAGAACAGAGTGAACGAGAGAGAGAACAGAGTGAACGAGAGAGAGAACAGAGTGAACAAGTGTAGAGTGAGTGAGAGAGGACATAATGATTGGGAGAGAGAACAGAGTGAACGAGAGCGAGTTGAGAGTGAGGAGTGAGTGAGAGAGAGAACAGACAGAAGGAGAGAGAGTGAGTGGCAGGGTTAAAGGTTCATTTTAAGAGATGAAAGAGTGTAGAGTGAGGAGTGAGTGAGAGAGAGAACAGGGTGAACGAGAGAGAGAACAGAGTGAACGACAGAGTGTAGAGTAAGGAGTGAGAGAGAACAGAGAGATCGAGAGAGAACGAGAGAGTGTAGAGTGAGGAGTGAGTGAGATAGAGAACAGAGTGAACGAGAGAGTGTAGAGTGAGGAGTGAGAGAGAACAGAGAGATCGAGAGAGAGAACAGAGAGAGCGAGAGAGTGTAGAGTAAGGAGTGAGTGAGATAGAGAACAGAGTGAACGACAGAGTGTAGAGTGAGGAGTGAGAGAGAGAACAGAGTGAACAGAGAGAACAGAGAGATCGAGAGAGAGAACAGAGTGAACGAGAGAGTGTAGAGTGAGGAGTGAGAGAGAGAACAGAGAGAACGAGAGAGTGTAGAGTGAGGAGTGAGAGAGAGAACAGAGAGAACGAGAGAGTGTAGAGTGAGGAGTGAGAGAGAGAACAGAGAGAACGAGAGAGTGTAGAGTGAGGAGTGAGAGAGAGAACAGAGTGAACGAGAGAGTGTAGAGTGAGGAGTGAGTGAGATAGAGAACAGAGTGAACGACAGAGTGTAGAGTGAGAGAGAGCAGAGTGAACAGAGAGAACAGAGAGATGGAGAGAGAGAACAGAGAGAACGAGAGTGTAGAGTGAGTGAGAGAGAGAACAGAGTGAACGGGAGAGTGTAGAGTGAGGAGTGAGTGAGATAGAGAACAGAGTGAACGAGAGAGTGTAGAGTAACGAGAGAGAGAGAGAACAGAGTAAACGAGAGAGAGAGTGAGCAGCAGGGTTAAAGGCTCCTTGTAAGAGATGAAAGAGTGTGTGGTCAGTGTGGGACAGGTGAGGTAGGGACAGCGCTCCCCACCGAACAGCCCTGAATATGAATTTACCAGGTCACATATTTAATCACTGTGAAACAGGAAACGTTTAAACTGCTACAGGCAGAAACAACAACCAATCAGTGATGACATCCGGGGAGGGGCGGGGCAAGTAATATATCATCATTATGATTACATAACACGCTTTTCTGATCGTATCCTGGATAGTCAGGTGATTTGTTCCACAGAGAGCATAATCAGGCCGGCATAACTGGGCTCGGTGTGGAGTTATGTGCGGAGTGCTGATCAGAAAATCTAATTTCATATTTCTATAAACACTCAGAGCATCTAAATGTCTCTGTGCGGTTTCTCTGTTCAAACTCTGGAAATAAAATCTAAATATCGGGCTTCGTATCATCCACACTGAAAACCCCTCTGTTTACATGCACCTCATAATCTGATAACTGCAGAAAATCAGATTTGGCCAGTAATCCCTTCACCACGTTTAAACGCACTTGGGTAATCGGATAATGGGGAAATGCCAGGTTTACATCAGTCAGGCAGTAATCGGATTTCTGCTTCCCAACCGGCCAATAAACTCACAGAATAAGCCATGGCATAAGCATAAAACTTAAACAGTGAGACACTTTAACAGAAATATCAACGTCAGGGGATGAGGAATCTTTAAATCCCTCATTTTCCAGGATGTCAGTTTCAGCATCGCTACCACAGTCATTTATTCCTTGCACAGACTGAGAGGACGAAAGAAATCAGAGTAAGGGTCCACATGAACTAGGAAACCCAGTCACCAGAATTGAGGTACTGCTGTTTACATAGGCATCGGAATAATCAGATAGCTGCAGAAATCAATTCAGGATCAGATTATTAAACGCATGTACGACCTGTCAGTTTATTCATGTATCATTATAGTATTCCCGTAGAAGGAGAGAGAGAGAGAGAGAGAGAGAGAGAGAGAGAGAGAGAGAGAGAGAGAGAGAGAGAGAGAACAGGGGGGAAAGAGAGAGAGAACAGGGGGAAGAGAGAGAGAGAGAGAGAGAGAGAGAGAGAAAGAAAGAGAAAGAAAGAAAGAGAGAGAGGAGAGGAGGAAGAGAGCGAGAGAAAGAAAGGAAAGAAAGACAAGAAAGAAGAAAGAAGAAGAAAGAAAGAAAGAGAGAGTAAGAGAGAGAGAAAGAAGCTTCAGAGCGAGAGAGAGAACAAGTAAGAGAGAGAGAGAGACGATAGAGAGAGAGCGAACAAGTGTGAGGATAAAGAGAGAGAGAACAGGGGGAAGAGAGAGAGAGAGAGAGAGAGAGAGAGAGAGAGAGAGAGAGAGAGAGAAAGAGAGAGAGAGAGAGAACAGGGGGAGAGAGACACTTTGCAAGTGTGAGTGAGTGAACCAAACAGATGAGTCAGAGAGAGACGGAGAGAATTTGAGAGATAAAGAGAAGCAAGAGAGAGAAACAGATGAGAGAGAGAGAGAGACAGACAGACAGTCAGTGTGAGTGAGTACACACAAATACAGACAGTGTGTGCGTGCGTGCAAGAGAGTGAGATATTGAGTGAGTGAGTGAACCAAGCAGTAAGTCAGAGAGAGAGAGAGAGAGAGAGAGAGAGAGAGAGAGAGAGAGAGAGAGAGAGAGAGACATATTCAAGGCATGTGACTGTGCTCTAAGAACATTCTGGAAAACTGTTCTGTGGTTCGGATAGTTTCATGGCACCAGAGAACGTTGCTTAATGTGCAAACCTACACCGGGAGAACCAGAACCACGTCTGCCTGAGGACCAGCTTGTGCTTTAATGCCAGTTTGCATTGGCAGCTTCACCACCGTACACTGCAGTGGCACTAACGCCAGTTTCATTTCAGGTGGGTTCTACACAGCTGCAGTAACCTCTGACGGGACCAGGGCAGCCATCCTTGTAGGGTCAGCTAAGGTCAGTTCCCCGTTTCTCTAGCGCTAGACTTGGGTGGGTGGGGCGAGTTCTAAATTTGAGTAAACAGACAACTTCCAGCTGGAGGGATTACGGACTGTGGTTTAAACGCGATGAATCACGGAGGCTCACTGGAGAGGTTCAAGTCTTCACTGGAAGCGAAAGGTAGCGGTAGCACCGCACAGCAGTCCCGGCACACTGGAGAAAAGGAAGAGGCAGTGAGGCAGACTGGGTACGGAAGCCGGAGCCACATGGAGTTCCCTGCTGCTCAGACAGACCATCTGAGTTCCAGCCATTTGTCCTTCTTTTGAATCAGGCCAGTCACAACAGAGCGGGAAGTTTAAGAAGCTTAACGAGCTCATTAGGCCTTTCAATCGGATTTGAGGAAATTTGGAGGCATGTGCAAAATCCGGAATCTCGCTGCCTTTTCCTCTCTAAAGGTCCAGGAGCCGAGCACAGCGCTAGCAGACTTGCTCCACGACACTTTTACGAATAAAGGTGCCCATAGAGAGTTCTCTGGACCGTAGCCATTGAAGAAGCCCTTGTGGTTCCGATGTACCGGGCGCTCACAAAACGGTTCTGCACATTTCTGGAAAAGTTCATTCCCAGCTGGAACCAAAGAACGGTTAGGGTTCCTCAGCCCAAACCATGGTGACACCTGTGGGTGTGTCTTGTTGGGGAAAGAGTAGGCAACAGTGACGACATCTAGTGGTCTGCCAAAGAACCTCTTCTACGCCTCCAGTGGTTGATCCGTGCTTGCTTTCTAGATATAAACAAACATCTGGAATAACAACACAAGCGCTCGCAGGGACTCTATACGCTCTGCCATCTTGGTACTACTGCCTACTACCGCTGTGCAGCGCCCCCTGTTGACGTCGATGTCGTATTCTTTGATGTTCTTTGGCTCCAATAAAAACTGGTCCAAAGGCAGGCTGGCTCCCTGAACTTTAATAAAGGTTCTTGCAACTTCATTTTTGTGTGTTTGTGCAAAGCATGTCTGGGAAGCAAATATGGTTCCTCTATGGCTCTAAGGCAGGATCTCTAGACAACAATCTAGAAAATGCCAACTTCCCCAGGGCCTCTCCGGACTTCCGTACCAATCGCCCGCATCTGATCCATCTAATTACTGCCTTTGGAGAGAGTGGAGAGAGGTGGAACTGGCAGGGAGGTCGATTAGTTGGAGGGGTTGGTGATCACTGCTCTGGGGCATGGCTCCAGAGGAATCTTTTCATAAGTTTAGGTAGATCATTTGGAGGGGTCAGTTACAGGGCATGGCTCCAGAAGAATCATTTTGGAAGTTTAGGTAGATCAGTTGGAGGGGTCGGTGACCACTGCTTTTGGGCATTGCTCCAGAGGAATCTTTTTAGAAGTTCAGGTAGATCATTTGGAGGGGTCGGTGACAGGGCATCGCTCCTGGGGAATCGTTTTGGAAGTTCAGGTAGATCAGTTGGAGGGGTTGCGGACCACTGCTCTGGGGCATGGCTCCAGAGGAATCTCTTTGGAAGCTCATACCGAACTATGCGAGAGTTTTTGGAACGCTTGACAAAGCGTTTTAAATGTTTGGCTCTTTGGCTCAAAAACGAAGTGCATTCTTTAGACTTGGGTCCTTTCTCTCACTCCCAACATGCCATAGCTAATAGATCCCTCAACGGCTTACACAACCCGACACAAGCCGGAGAAACTCAGGGTTGCCTTTGTCAGAGCAACAGGAGGACGACTTAACCGAATGGCATTTCAAGCACTGGAGAAGGGACACCCGTTACTCATGGGTGACTCTTTGTGGCGAGTGGCCTGCGTTCGCTAGACGTTACAAAGCGATGCGTGCAAGTATGCGGTGGTGCACTGTGACTTGGCCTTCGGTTCGGACCATGAAAGGCTTCTTTGTGGTAGCGCCCCTATGGGATTCTAGAAGCATGTAAGAGAGGTGACCCTTGGGGCCTGTTTTGCCCTTTGCCTTTGCAGAGGTGCCATTTGCTACCAGGCAAGGAGGGCAACTGCTTGGGGCCCCAGGCCAGAGGGGGGACCTCCAGTGTGTATTAATATTTTTTAATTGCAAGCCTTTTAATGTTTATATTTTCAATATTAATAGTAATATGAACCTTTCAAATACAAAAGTCTGACGTCGCAATTTTTTCTTGGTTTTCTTGATTATTTATAAGATAACCGTGATAATGGTTCGTGGAATTTTGTTACGTATGTTGCCAGTAATATTGGGAGGCACAGACATGTGACCCCAGACCACATCTGACAGGGAATCTTCAGATCTGGATCTGGAATCTGGTTTTCAGTCCTGGACACTACGAGGTCAATCAGTTATGGTAACTGGAAAGTGGATTCAAGGTCCAGATTAGAAGACCTAGGATCTATACCAAGCTCAAATGTAAAGGCTTTACATTATATCACGGTTCTTTAAGCTTCAGAGAGGTTCTTGAAACTTCAAGTTGGGTAGTCAGAGTTTGGACCTAATGGGCTACCGGCACACAGGTGTGTGGTCTCTTTCTGAGCTGGATATCGGGAGCTCTCTTTCCCTACTACCTCTCTTTTGCTGGGAATGGCCTCAGGCTAGTTAAGGCTTCCTGCTGTCCAGATCCCAGAGAGATAGTTCACTTGATTAACGCTAGTAATGCAAGAATAAAGCTGTTGCTGAAGAAACGTCTCGCTCTCTTAATTGTTAGGCACGATACTAGAACAGAATTAAAAATAACCTAACCTATATAACCCGCACATGATTGCTTTACTCACCTAATTGGGTGGAATGGAAACATTCATAAGTCAGACGAGAGCTTACTAACTGACTAGCATGTAGAGGGCTGACCTGTGGTTAGCCGGTAGGCAATCGACGTCACATGACCTTGTTAAACCAATGAAATGCAAAGTATCCCGTGAGCCAATGCTAAAGCTTCTAATTATTTCATCTCGAAAAGAGGATTACTGGCATTGCGCCAAACGGGCGTCACCCTATATGGAAGTGTACGGTCATACGGGTCTACCAGCAGAGGCTAAAATCCCAGTCTACAGGAAACTCTCCTCGTAATTGTGCCAGGGAAGAACATCCACCACATCTGGCTCAACTGTGCAATTCTATGACGCAGGATCATGTCTGAACATCGACGTGGGCCACCTCCAGAAACTTGGGAGAACTTGTTAACGTGGTTTGAGTGGAGGGATGGACCGTCGGTTCTCTGTGAGTGAGAGTATAAGTGGTATGGAGCTGTATTGGCCGAAAGCGAACTCTCTCCTATGCTAACAAACTTTAGTAGCGCTAAATCACTTCTGCTCCGCACAAATACAGCTGAAGAGCTCTGTGCGTGACGCCACTCAAACAGCCATATTTTAGTATTAGTGCTTCCCAAACAACGGAATGAAAAAGGAGAGAGGGTAGCAGGAGGCAGGCTAGCCCTTTGAAGCCACTGGCTAACATAAAGCAGTGCTGTCACACGCACAGCACGGCTAAGCTGATGCTACAGTAGTACCAAATCAGACAGAATCCACTCAGTTTAAATGGGCCTACAAGGAGGAGAATGGCACTGCAGTTAGAGCTCTGAGGTCTCTTTTACACAGACAGCGTCAGATATACTGCGGTTCTTCCACCATCAAACTGCTAGGACAGAGCAGAGGAACCCACATGTCTGCTAGCTTGGGCTTAGCCGTCTGTGTCACCAGACAGCTAAAAATATTCTGTCCTCGTTTTAGCTGGTAAAAACAGCCAAACTGGGAAAACGGCTTCCTCCCATGCGAGATTCAGGAAATGTTCTGCTGGTTGGCGAGAGTTTGTCCTGTTCTGACCGTAAACAGCAGTTTAAAACCACAACCGGCAATCTCCAACTCTCACTCACAAACATCAGGCTCTACATGCTGCTGGGAGGGAAGATAAAGGTTACCATGACAATAACTGATGATAGATTTAGACTGATATGATCAATATTTATTGAGCTACACATACAGAAGTCTGTCTCTCAGTATGGAGTCGAGCCGCCGTGTTCGCTAACCCAACATGTCTCGGTATGGAGCTGTAGAGGTTCCTAATGGTGTCCTGTGATAATCCATCCCATGCAGCTTGAACATCCTCACACAGTTCCTGCAGATGGTGCGGTAGGGGTGGAGGTGGAGGGACACCAGGTCTTCTGGACGTGTGACAACAAACCGTTCGTCTCGGTGCTGACCACGGTGCCTCCACACACGGATTCGTTGGGCGTCTCCACCAAGACTAAAGCGGGACTCGTCACTGAAGATGACCCGCTGCCATTCTGAGTCACTCCATGACAGTCTGGTACGACACCACTGCAGTCTTTGGTGACGGTGACGTGGTGTTAAGGACAGTCGTGGTAACGGTCTGTGTGCATGTAGCCCTGCGTGGTGCAGCCGTCTGCCGATGGTGCTGCACTAACAGGAGGACTCATGGAGGACACCACTGCTCGCTGAGGGTCTGCAATCGGGAGTGTTGGATCAGGTACAGTGATAAACGACCTTCCTAAACCTCGAATCACTCGCATGTCTCACACTGTCAAACCTACCACCAGGTTTCATGCCTGTTGGGTGATTCCTTCTGGGTCCCAGACCTCAGTAGGCTTAGAGAGTCTTGAGCCAATGCAGCCAACCCAGACATCTTCAAATACGGTCAATAAGGTCAACCTCCCCAGAGTAATCAGAGCACGTAACCGGACACATGCGTTTAACCGACACCTTCATTAGTGACTACATTTCGCTGGTTTGCCTAGACGTTGTGTCTAAGGAGGCAGACCCCCAGATACCTTAGACTTGGAGGGGGTCTCTGCTCAGCTTATAAGCCCCTAATCGCCCACAGGTGACAAATGCCTGCCAGTTAATTGACTGGATAAGCTGTTAATTCCATTCTCATTGCTCCACTCCAACTTGACCCCGGCGAGTTGCGGGTCAGAGCTGGAAATCTTCGTTCTGAGCCAAAGCGGCGGGGTCCCGGAGAAAATCGGAGAAAATCTGAAGCCTGGTTTTTACTGTGCAGTCTTTATGGAATGTAAATGTTATGATTTAAATATTTACACTGACTTTACATTGACATTTCGGGTGTGTGGGGTGGGGTAGGAGGCGACAGCAATTTCCTGATCGTGCTGCTTTTGGGTGTACGAGTGAATGTATCTGTGTATTTGCTCTTCACCGGGCCGGCGCGGCTTTAATCTTTACAGGAAAGGTGAGTAATTAACGATGGAAGTAGTCATGCTAATGCTAGCCCCCTCCTGTCTTCTCCTCCACAGGAAACCCTCGGTGCTTTGAACCGCTGGGATAAGCTGGAAGCCATCAGCGTGTTTACCTGGGCCTGATGTGTTTGCTTTGCGAGGGCTCGTGCTGACAGAGAAAACCTTCACCAAAGGACTGGCCAGTACGCTGCATTTCAGCAGACCTCAGGCGTGTGCCTGCAGTATTTGGCTTAGCGGAGCACAAACTGGCATTGGGGCTCACGGTGTGCCAACCCGGCGGTGTGCAAACTGGAGCAAAGCACCCAAAAAAAGAAAAGGTGGAGGTTTGGGAACATGGAGGGGGTGAAGGTTAATCCATGTGCAAAGCAGCACCACACGCTCGTTTTCAAAGGCGCCAGTAGAGCCACCCTTAATTAATTTTAAAATATTAAAATAATTTGACCAAAAATAAAATAACATGAAAATGCGATTAATGTAATTATTAATGGGACTAATAAACAAAAGAGTGATGTCGTCTTCAGCTGCTTATTAAATTCTTATGGCTAAAAAACAAAAAAAAAAAAAAAAAAAAATTGTTAGCATACAGGTAAGAGACTGAACAGATATAGAAACAGTGTCACCATACAAATACAGGAATGACTGACTGACGGAGCAAACGAAATGGATTCAGGAACGAATGGGTGAAGGAACCAGGATGGAGCACGAATCAATGAAGGAATGGATGAAGGAACGGTGTTGGGGCACGGATCCAAGAATGAACGGATAAAGGAACGGTGTTGAACGGATAAAGGAACGGTGTTGGCGCACGGATCCAAGAATGAACGGATAAAGGAACGGTGTTGAACGGTTGAACGGATAAAGGAATGGTGTTGGCGCACGGATCCAAGAATGAACGGATGAAGGAATGGTGTAGGCGCACGGATCCAAGAATGAACGGATGAAGGAACGGTGTTGGGGCACGGATTTCAAGAATAAACGGATGAAGGAACGGTGTTGGCGCACGGATCCAAGAATGAACGGATGAAGGAACAGTGTTGGCGCACGTATACAAGAATGAACGGATGAAGGAAAGGTGTCGGCGCACGGATCCAAGAATGAACGAATGAAGGAACGGTGTTGGGGCACGGATCCAAGAATAAACGGATGAAGGAATGGTGTAGGCGCACGGATCCAAGAGAATGAACGGATGAAGGAACGGTGTCGGCGCACGGATCCAAGAATGAACGGATGAAGGAATAGTGTAGGCGCACGGATCCAAGAATGAACGGATGAAGGAATGGTGTTGGCGCACGGATCCAAGAATGGTGTTGGCGCACGGATCCAAGAATGAACGGATGAAGGAACGGTGTTGGCGCACGGATCCAAGAATGAACGGATGAAGGAAAGGTGTCGGCGCACGGATCCAAGAATGAACGAATGAAGGAAAGGTGTCGGCCCACGGATCCAAGAATGAACGGATGAAGGAACGATGTAGGCGCACGGATCCAAGAATGAACGGATGAAGGAACAGTGTTGGCGCACGGATCCAAGAATGAACGGATGAAGGAACGGTGTTGGCGCACGGATCCAAGAATGAACGGATGAAGGAACGGTGTCGGCGCATGGATCCAAGAATGAACGGATGAAGGAACGGTAAACCGTAGGACCTTCAGAGGCCTTCAGAGATGGCGAAGGAAAGCTCCTGTGACACCGGATAAGCTTCCGAAGAGTACAAGACATACACACAGCCCAGCAAACACAGACAGAACCCCACATGCCTCAAAGTCCAGACAGAACCACAGACGGGCACCACTCTTCATGGACCATAAATGGACCACACAGACAGGCAGCCGTACACACGGACACACACCAGGTCAGCTGGCTAATCTGGCCGGAATACCCCGTACCTGGCCTCTCCTGCTCAAACACAGCAGCACCACCACCCTCACCCCGACCTGGTCATTCAAACATGCCAGCCATTCCTTCACCCGAGCAGTCACACACATCTGGCAGCTGCTGAACGGTGAACAAACTTTTCCCCCCCGGCCTCCAAACATCCTCGCCCGCTCCGGAGCTCAAATGACTGGAAACAGCCTAAGAAACATTTCTCGCATCATAAATAAGCTTTATATCACATTACATCACTAATCACCCTACCAGGGAGGTGGTCTGGAAATTTGTGGACATATTGGAAAACATGGAAACAGCAGAAGCTTAAAATCATTCCTGAAACCATATGTGGAAATGAAACGAGATGAGGACTTACAGAGGCTTCTTTATATTCATTAAGCTCTTTGTAATGGAATTCTATCCCAATTTACAGAAACGATATGAGGAAATGATAAAAGAACGAATGGATCCAGGAATGACCAGATGACATAACAGCATTGGCGCACGGATCCAGGAATGAA
This sequence comes from Prochilodus magdalenae, assembly GCA_024036415.1. Lineage (NCBI taxonomy): Eukaryota > Metazoa > Chordata > Actinopteri > Characiformes > Prochilodontidae > Prochilodus > Prochilodus magdalenae. The sequence continues at coordinate 31,468 of JAMWET010006539.1, forward strand.
TGGATGGATGAAGGAACAGAATTGGTACAGGGATCCGGGAATGAACGGATGAAGAAGCTGTGTTGGCACAGGGATTCAGGAATGAAGAGATGAAGGAGCAGCATTGGCACAGGGATCCGGTAAATGACTGGATGACATAACAGCATCGGCGCACAGACCCAGGAACGAACAGATGAAGGAACAGTGTTGGCACAGGGATCCAGGAGGAACAGCATTGGCGCATGCATCCAGGAACGAACAGATGAAGGAACAGTGTTGGCACAGGGATCCAGGAGGAACAGCATTGGCGCATGCATCCAGGAAGGAACAGATGAAGGAACAGGGTTGGCACAGGGATCCAGGAACGAACAGATAAAGGAACAGGGTTGGCACAGGGATCCAGGAACGAACAGATAAAGGAACAGGGTTGGCACAGGGATCCAGGAGGAACAGCATTGGCGCATGCATCCAGGAATGAACAGATGAAGGAACAATGTTGGCACAGGGATCCAGGAACGAACGAATGTTAGAAACAGCATGGGCACAGGGATCCAGAAAGATCAGTGTTGGCACATGGATCCAGGAATGAACGGATAAAGGAACAGCGTTGGCAAAGGGATCCGTGATTGACCGGATGACAGAACAGCATTGGCGCACAGATCCGGGAATGAATGGATGAAGGAACAGGGTTGGCACAGGGATCCAGGAACGAACAGATGAAGGAACAGGGTTGGCACAGGGATCCAGGAGGAACAGTATTGGCGCATGCATCCAGGAACGAACAGATGAAGGAACAGGGTTGGCACAGGGATCCAGGAGGAACAGCATTGGCGCATGCATCCAGGAATGAACAGATGAAGGAACAGTGTTGGCACAGGGATCCAGGAACGAACGAATATTAGAAACAGCATGGGCACAGGGATCCAGAAAGATCAGTGTTGGCACATGGATCCAGGAATGAACGGATAAAGGAACAGCGTTGGCACAGGGATCTGTGAATGAGCGGATGACAGAACAGCATTGGCGCACAGATCCAGGAATGAACAGGTGAAGGAACAGTGTTGGCACAGGGATCTAGGAGGAACAGCAATGGCGCATGGAGCCAGGAATGAACAGATGACGGAATAGGTTTGGCGCATGGATCCAGAAATGAACAGACGATAGAAACAGCATTGGCACAAGGACCCAGAAGGAACAGTGTTGGGGCATGGAGCCAGGATTGACTAGATGAAGGAACAGCATTGGTGAACGGATCCCTCAGCCTAAAACATCATAACCAAATCATAAGTTTCATATCACATGACATCACTAACCATTACTCTACCACAGAGCTATCCTGGAAATCTGGGGACATATTAATGGAAACAGCAGAAGCCTAAACATCATTCCTAAACCATATGTTTGATTATTTATATTCATTAAACTCTTTATAATGGGATTCTTCTGGAATTCTGTCTACTGAAATTATATGAGGCACATCTTCAGAGGTGCCAAGAAAGCCAATGCCTGAGCAGAACCACTGTTCGTACCCAATAACCCATACAGGATGCTTCCAAGAACCATTTGTGTAATGGAGTTTGTGAGTTTTTAAGGACCTCCAAATAATGCAGCCCCCCCAGGAACCGCATGTCCGAGCCAAGAACCATTTAGAAACCTTCATTCTTAAGAATGTAGAGCAGGGTAAACTTTCCATGACCCCCACAACAGATCCTCCACCGCCAATCCAATTAAACAGCCTGTGGTGTGGACTCAGACACATAAGAAGCTCAGAGGCAGACATATTAAAGGAGCAGTGTGTAAGATTTGGGGGGGGGTAACTATTCATTAGTGAGTAATCATCTATAGCTACAAATGAACGATGTAAGAATGAATGGATAAAGGAACAATGTTGGGAATGAAAGGATGAAAGAACAATATTAACGTGTGGATAAAGGAATGAAGCAATGTTGGCGTATAGCTAGGAGAATGAATGGATGAAGAAACAACGTTGGTGGCAGATAATAGAATGAATGGATGAAGATAATAGAACGAATGGATGAAAACAATATTACTGTGTGGATAAAGGAATGAACAGATGAAGGAATGAATGGATGACAGAACAATATTAGCATCTGGATAAAGGAATGAACAGATAAAGGGACAATGTTGGTGATGGATAAAGGAATGAATTGAAGGGATAAAGGAGCAGTGCTGGTATGGATAAAGGAACGAAGGAGCAATGTTGGCGTATAGCTAAAGGAATAAAGGGATGAAGAAACAATGTTGGTGATAGATAATAGAATGAATGGATGAAGAAACAATATTACTGTGTGGATAAAGGAATGATCAGATAAAGGGACAATGTTGGTGATGGATAAAGGAATGAATGGATGAAGGAACAGTGTTGGTGTGGATAAAGGAACGAAGGAGCAATGTTGGCGTACAGCTAAAGGAATGAAGGGATAGAGGAGCAATCATTCAGCCATTCATTTTTAATAAAAGCCAGTGGCAACCAGTGGCAGGACCTCCAATGAATGTGAATGTGGTAGGTTGTTCTGAGGGCAGCACAGCCCATAGCATGGCCGACTGTGCTACATGACACACTGCAGTACCATTGATGGCTACATACCGAAGCGGTTCATGGCCACAAGTCTCGATTGCAAAGGGGCCCAAACTGGTCGTCATGAGAGGCCTGAAATGTCATTTCTATACTGAACGCCAAAAAGGCCAAAAAGCTTGCTGAGCAAATCAATAGAACGGGTTTCCATTCGCTGGTATTTAGTTAACGCACCAAAAATCTGAATGGAAAAGCTAGAAATTCCAAAACACTTCCAAAAAGCATAATGCTGAATGCCAAAAAAGACAAAACAGCTTTCTAGGAATTCATTACCGGGTTTTCCATTTGCCAATAACACACCAAAACCCTGAATGGAAAAGTTCGAAATTCCACAAACACCCACATACTCCCAAAGTCTAAAGTCTGTGCTGAAAGCTGAAAACACAGAAAAAAAACTGGCTAGGAATTCATTAGAACGGTTTTCCATTTGCCAATATTTGTGAAAGCACCAAAAACCTAAATGGAAAAGCTAGAAATTCCATAAATACCCAAATATTCCCAAAGTGGAATGTCAGCTCTGAAAGCCCAGGACAGAACAGCTTGCTAGTAATTCATAAGAACGGTTTTCCATTCATCTAGATTGTGTAAATGCACCAAAAATCCTGAACGGAAAAATCCTGAAATTCCAAAACACGCCCAAATATTCCCAAAGTGGAATGTCTGTGCTGAAAGCCCAAGACAGAACAGCTTGCTAGCAATTCATTAGAACGGTTTTCCATTCATCTAGATTGTGTGAATGCACCAAAAATCCTGAACGGAAAAATCCTGAAATTCCAAAAGCCACCAAATATTCCCAAAGTGGAATGTTCGTACTGAAGGCCCAAAAGACAAAAAAATCATTTGCGTGGTTTTCCATTCACCCATATTTTGTGAAAGCACAACCTGAATGGAAAAGCTGAAAATTCCAAAAAATTCCCAAATATGGCCAATGTGTAATGTCCGTGCTAAATGCCAAAAAGACAAAACAGCTCGCTGGCAATTCATTAGCATGGTTTTCCATTCATCTAGATTGTGTGAATGCACCAAAAATCCTGAACGGAAAAATCCTGAAATTCCAAAGCCCACCAAATATTCCCAAAGTGGAATGTCCGTACTGAAAGCCCAAAAGACAAAAAAAGAATCTTGCTGGCAATTCATTTGCGTGGTTTTCCATTCACCCATATTTTGTGAAAGCACAACCTGAATGGAAAAGCTGGAAATTACAAAAAATTCCCAAATCTGCCCAATGTGTAATGTCCGTGCTAAATGCCAAAAAGACAAAACAGTTCACTGGCAATTCATTAGCATGGTTTTCCATTTTACAATATTCATAAAAGCACCAAATTCCTACATGGAAAAAAACACAAAGCAACCAAATATCACAACCACCTGGGAGGAGGTGGAAAAGTTCGGAAAACACAGGATAAATAATAAAGGAATGTGGCTAAAGCTGAAACGTGAATAAGGGGATGAATAAAACTTTTACACAGTCTATATATCGTAGTTCGAATCCGGAGCGCCGTGGACCTCGGCTCCGTGCTCCGCGCTGGCACACGGCCGCAGTAAGCAGTATCTGACCTTGTGCTGAGTGGGGCGTGGAGCTAGCGAGTGCTGAAAGGCTGTGTGTAGGAGAGCTGGGGCTTTCTTCCAGTGCCAGGGATCGACTCGTATGAATGTGTGGTCTGTTCTACAGCTTTCATCAAAAAGGCAGAGTCCGCTCTCCTGCCTGACCAAAGAGCGTTTGATGTTCTACATAAGCAAGGCTAGCCGTGAAAGAGCGCTAGCAAAGGAAGGAGGGGGAGGAGTCAGAGTCCGTTATGTGGCCAGCCACAGGACACTACTAATAACAGTCTGGCCAGGGTGCTGAGGTAGGGGATCTGAGGACCTAGCGCTGCCAGAGTACCGGTTCTTCAACAACACTGGTTCTTTAACCTTTATAAAGAGGTTCTTCAGACTGGGTTCCCACATGGTGCAGCCCGCTATAAGGGCTAGCCCTCTTTCAGTGTGCCATCGTGAGCGGGAACGCGCACAGCCATCCATACTGAGTTCGGGAAAGCACTGCTGTCCCCTTCGGTCCTGGGTGGGCAGGAAGCGGTGGGGTGGAACACTGTTGTTAAGAAAAGAAATGAACGGATGAGGGAACAACTCTGCTGATAAATAAAGGAATGAACGGAGGAAGGTACAGTGTTGCTGATGAATAAAGGAATGAACAGATGAAGGAACAACTCTGCTGATGAATAAAGGAATGAATGGATGAAGGTACAGTGTTGCTGATGAATAAAGGAATGAACAGATGAAGGAACAACTCTGCTGAAGAATAAAGGAATGAACAGATGAGGGGAACACTGTTAAGTAAAGGAATGAACGGATGAAGAAACAACTCTGCTGATGAATAAAGGAATGAACAGATGAAGGAACAACTCTGCTGATGAATAAAGGAATGAACGGATGAAGGAACAACTCTGCTGATGAATAAAGGAATGAACAGATGAAGGAACAACTCTGCTGATGAATAAAGGAATGAACGGATAAGAGAATACTAAGTAAAGGAATGAACGGATGAAGGAACAACTCTGCTGATGAATAAAGGAATGAACAGATGAAGGAACAACTCTGCTGATGAATAAAGGAATGAATGGATGAAGGAACAATGCTGCTGATGCATAAAGGAATGAACGGATGAAGGAACAACTCTGCTGATGCATAAAGGAATGAACGGATGAAGGAACAACTCTGCTGATGCATAAAGGAATGAACGGATGAAGGAACAACTCTGCTGATGAATAAAGGAATGAACAGATGAGGGGAACACTGTTAAGTAAAGGAATGAACGGATGAAGAAACAACTCTGCTGAAGAATAAAGGAATGAACAGATGAGGGGAACACTGTTAAGTAAAGGAATGAACGGATGAAGAAACAACTCTGCTGATGAATAAAGGAATGAACAGATGAAGGAACAACTCTGCTGATGAATAAAGGAATGAATGGATGAAGGAACAATGCTGCTGATGAATAAAGGAATGAACAGATGAAGGAACAACTCTGCTGATGAATAAAGGAATGAATGGATGAAGGTACAGTGTTGCTGATGAATAAAGGAATGAACAGATGAAGGAACAACTCTGCTGAAGAATAAAGGAATGAACAGATGAGGGGAACACTGTTAAGTAAAGGAATGAACGGATGAAGAAACAACTCTGCTGATGAATAAAGGAATGAACAGATGAAGGAACAACTCTGCTGATGAATAAAGGAATGAACGGATGAAGGAACAACTCTGCTGATGAATAAAGGAATGAACAGATGAAGGAACAACTCTGCTGATGAATAAAGGAATGAACGGATAAGAGAATACTAAGTAAAGGAATGAACGGATGAAGGAACAACTCTGCTGATGAATAAAGGAATGAACAGATGAAGGAACAACTCTGCTGATGAATAAAGGAATGAATGGATGAAGGAACAATGCTGCTGATGCATAAAGGAATGAACGGATGAAGGAACAACTCTGCTGATGCATAAAGGAATGAACGGATGAAGGAACAACTCTGCTGATGCATAAAGGAATGAACGGATGAAGGAACAACTCTGCTGATGAATAAAGGAATGAACAGATGAAGGAACAACTCTGCTGATGAATAAAGGAATGAACGGATGAGGGAACAACTCTGCTGATGAATAAAGGAATGAACGGATGAGGGAACAACTCTGCTGATGAATAAAGGAATGAACGGAGGAAGGTACAGTGTTGCTGATGAATAAAGGAATGAACAGATGAAGGAACAACTCTGCTGAAGAATAAAGGAATGAACAGATGAGGGGAACACTGTTAAGTAAAGGAATGAACGGATGAAGAAACAACTCTGCTGATGAATAAAGGAATGAACGGATGAAGGAACAACTCTGCTGATGAATAAAGGAATGAATGGATGAAGGAACAACTCTGCTGATGAATAAAGGAATGAATGGATGAAGGAACAACTCTGCTTATGAATAAAGGAATGAATGGATGAAGGAACAACTCTGCTGATGAATAAAGGAATGAACGGATAAGAGAACACTAAGTAAAGGAATGAACGGATGAAGGAACAACTCTGCTGATGAATAAAGGAATGAACGGGTGAGGGAACAATGCTGCTGATGAATAAAGGAATGAATGGATGAAGGAACAACTCTGCTGATGAATAAAGGAATGAACGGATGAAGGAACAACTCTGCTGATGAATAAAGGAATGAACGGATGAAGGTACACTGTTGCTGATGAATAAATGAATGAATGGATGAAGGTACAGTGTTGCTGATGAATAAAGGAATGAATGGATGAAGGTACAGTGTTGCTGATGAATAAAGGAATGAACGGATGAAGGAACAACTCTGCTGATGAATAAAGGAATGAACGGATGAAGGAACAATGCTGCTGATGAATAAAGGAATGAACGGATGAGAGAACACTAAGTAAAGGAATGAACAGATGAAGGAACAATACTGCTGATGAATAAAGGAATGAAGGGATGAAGGAACAATACTGCTGATGAATAAAGGAATGAGGGTGTGACAGGAAACTACAGACTGGATGTCTAGCTTCCAAACCATACCTATGAGCTTTAGCTTCCCAAGCTGTTTGTGGGGCGGGGCAAGAGAGACGCCAGCCTTGTGATTGGTCAAGGGAATGCTTATGGAAGCGTTACCCAAAATTAGGACCACCCAGTTTACATGGAGAGGATGTGAGGATCAGGAATCATATGGGAATGGGAAAAGCGGCATCGGTACATCCGTAGTATAAACACTGCAAGAGATACAATTCAGCCGGAAGGCCAGCTCAGAGACGGACGTGCCGTAGTCCCTACAATCAGGAACATCAGGGAAAACTTGGACTTCTGTGATCAAAATCCTAAAGAAAGCATTGATCAGGATAAGGATGCTCCATAGGATTCCAATCACATTACTCCAAACACACTGCCTAGCTTCACTATCCTTACACTTCCACAGCAGCGCAGCCTAAAACATTCCAAGTAACCCCCCCCCCTTGGCAGGAACAGAGGATGTTGTCATGTAGGGGAACGATGAAGTGAACACGCAGGACGACGTTGTAAAAGAGTGATTCATAATGGTGTCCAGTTTAACAGAGGGCAATTCACAACAGTGTCGAGTTTAATAGAGGGGGGCTTTAGATTTACTAGATAGATAGGGAATACCCTTAAGCCGGAGCGGCGTAACCAAAGCCGCCTCAGTTTTTCCGAGTTGCGGCGGCTCGGGCGATGTTTCTGCGGGAGAATGACGTGACGCCGGCTCGCGTTGATCCTATGACGTGCTGAGATAAGATAATAGGGGATATTCGGAGCTGGAGTTCAGACCTGCTGCAGCGAGCGAGCAAGTGTGTGTGTGTGTGTGTGTGTGTGTGTGTGTGTGTGTGTGTGTGTGTGTGTGAGCCTCCAACGGAAATTATCTCCCCCCTCATGAAGTAATGGATGGCATGGAGTCTGCAACATCAGCACATAATCTCGATATGGTTCGTTTGGCTGCCTAATACAGGCAAACAGAGAGAAAGAGAGGGAGGGAGAGAAAGAGAGGGAGGGAGAGAGAGAAAGAAGGGTCATAACTTTCAAAGTAACCAGCGGATAAGCAACTTTGAGGCATTGATTACTTAAAGCTCTCTATACCGAGGCTGGCAAAGGGGCTAAACCCCCCCACTATTATTAATTAAAAGCCCTTGTCAGCGGGATTTAATGGTGCAGGTGGGTGCGGAACACAACCCCCCACACACAACCCCCCCCACACACACACACACACACACACGAAGAAATGGATGGTCGTAGAAGTAAATCGCATCCTTATTACACCGCAAATGGCCGTTAACTCTTCCGCGCATCGTCAGGGCCATTTACTTCCTTTGCAAATGGACCCGTGTGCCTTCAACATCAAGCTCAGTTTCCCAATGCTGGTTGTTGCTCAGGCCTTTCTCAAAAGCGAAGTGAATTCCAATGAACGGGAACGTAGTAGGATGTTCTGAGGGCAGCACAGCCCATACAGAGCCCACTGTGCTACACGACACAGTGGAATCCCATTGGAGGCTACAACCTAAAGCTGTTCATGGCCGTAAGCCTCTTTCGGAATGGGGCCCAAGCTGGTTTTAATGAGAGGACCGAAGTGTAAGAGCTATGCTGAAAGCCAAGAACCTAAAACAGCTTGCTAGCATTTCATTACGATGGGTCGCCATTCCCCAATATTTCGTGACCACACCATAAACCTGAATGGAAAAGCCAGGAATTCCATAAAATGCCCAAATAGGCTGTAATATGCCACAACGCACCGAAAGTTTAATGACTGTGTTGAACGGCAAATAGGCAAAACAGCTTGCTAGCAATTCATTAGCATGGTTTTCCAAGCCCCCGTTTTTTTGGTTTTTTTTTGGAAAAGCACCAAACAACGAAATGGAAAAACATGAAATTCCATAAAGCATCCAGAGGAATGTCGGTTGGGAATGCTAAAAAAACAAAAAAACAAAAAAGAGGCTGCTAGCATATCATTAGTATGGTTTTCCCTTTGCCAGAATTTTGTGAATGCGACACAAAATTTCCTGGATGGAAAAGCCGGAAGAACAGTGGAATCCCATTGGAGGCTACATACTCAAGCTGTTCATGGCCGTAAGCCTCTTTCGGATAGGGGCCCAAGCTGGTTTTAATGAAAGGACCGAAGTGTAAGAGCTATGCTGAAAGCCAAGAACCTAAAACAGCTTGCTAGCATTTCACTACAGTAGGTCACCATTCCCCAATATTTCATGACCGCACCAAAAACCTGAATGGAAAAGCCAGGAATTCCATAAAATGCCCAAATAGGCTGTAATATGCCACAACGTGCCGAAAGTTTAATGACTGTGCTGAACGGCAAATAGGCAAAACAGCTTGCTAGCAATTCATTAGCATGGTTTTCCAAGCCCCGTTTTTTTTTTCTTTTTGGAAACGCACCAAAAAACGAAATGGAAAAACATGAAATTCCATAAAGCATCCAGAGGAATGTCGGTTGGGAATGCCCAAAAAAAACAAAAAAAACAAAAGAGGCTACATATCATTAGCAAAGAGGCTACATATCATTAGCATGGTTTTCCAAGCCGCGTTTTTTTTTTTTTTTGGAAATGCACCAAAAAACCAAACGGAAAAGCATGAAATTCCATAAAGCATCCAAAAATTGTAAAAAAAAAAAAAAAAAGTGTAATGTCGGTTGGGAATGCCAAAAAAAAACAAACAAAAGAGGCTGCTAGCAATTCATTAGTATGGTTTTCCCTTTGCCAGAATTTTGTGAATGCGACACCAAATTTCCTGGATGGAAAAGCCGGAAGTTTTAGAAAAACACCCAAACACTCAAAGCCAAAAACGTGGTAATTCATTAGCGAGTTTTCCATTGCCAGTATTTCGGGAACACACCAAATAAAAGGTTTTATGACCCAACACTCCTGAAGTGTCTAGATTGTATAGCTTAGTGAAGGTTCTCTTATCAGTCAGCACTGATGGCCAGTGACTTGGACCTGACAAGTCCTACAGATGGTCCAATCATGGCACATAACTTTCACAAAGATGCTTTAAATCTCAGATCTTCAAACCTGGATCTTGAGTCCAGTGTCCAGTCCTGGATTTTGTTCTCCCTGGAAGTTAATAGAACAGTTTGGCCACATAGTGTCCTCTCCAGGACTGGAAACCGAAGCTACCGATTGATAGATCCTGCACTCCTGGATCTAAAGTTCGCTTGAAAGCTGGCTCCCTAGATCATCTAGTGTACTCATTGGGCCGTTGCTCATCCTGTCCAGTGTCTCTGAGCTGCAAAACCCATACAAAACGACCATTGAAGGATACAATCGGTTCTATATAGAACACAGGGTTCTACATAGAACCACTGATGTTGCTTAGGAAGTCTCCTTTAGGCCCTAGAGTGATTCCCATAACAGAACAGAAAGTGTCAACTAACATGCTAACTCCTTTACACTCAATGGGAGAAATGCTAAAGATGCTAATGCTAATCACCACTGTTAGTCCTCTTTAAACAGCCAACACATTTTGATATCCATTGAACGTGCAGCAGTATGACATCAGTTTCCTTGTAAAGTGAGCATCTAGCTAAAGCACAGCTAGCCACAAACACCCGGTAAGCCCGCCATTTTCTAACTCAGGATCTGCGGGTGTACAAGAACACACCTCCACCCTGTAAACAAGTCACCGTTAGTGTACAAGTGTGAACCTATATGCTGTGTTAAGTAACTTATGATCATGTGTATGCATTCTAATACCAAGCTCACCTGGAAAACAGGCTTAAAATGGTGGAACAGGAAGTCAGACAGGAAGTACACGTTTGGGGCTACCATAGATATTAGCAACACAGCCAGCACCACTCTGCCTCCTACTGGTAGCACCAGGGAGGAGCAAGTAGACCTGCATTGACCAGTAGATTAGAATGGACTCCATACTGGTTTGAACTGGTTTATGCTGGTGTACACTGGTATAGAGTTGCACCTTTGATCGTGGCCTAAAGAACCTCCACAGTGCTCCATAGCAATTAAAAGCTGATTATGGGAACCTTAAGGGAACGTTTCAAGGTTCTTCACTAGAACATAGTTGTGAATGAGATACATGTAGAACCTCCATAGGCCTAAAGAACCTCCACAATGCTCCATAGTTCAATCATTTAACCAGTTGGTCCAAGTTAAATCGCTTTAATGTAGCTGTAGGTTATAACTCCTATTAGCGTAGAACGGCTTGGCGGTGTTGATCACAGCCCTTTAGCAACACACAAGGGACTGTGTTGGGTCTTGCTGCTAACTCAACTGGCCTTGGACAAGTTGGAGGCATGGCCATGCAGACCAGTGATACAATGAACACAGTCTCAATGCCACACTGGTGTCAGAAGTGGGACAGAGCGCACACTCAGCGGCCTGGTGAGAGGTTGCACTAGCATGGCTTCAAAGGTGGCACAGCAGAGAGGACCATTCGGGGTCAAGGAGTGTACGGTAGGGGTGGTGGGTGGAGTTATAGTTAGGGGTGTTTAAACTTTTGACTAATACTGTACATGCATCCATCAAGCGTTTTGTAGACCATGTCTTTTACTGCAAGAACACAGGTTCTTCATAGATTCATAGTTGTGAATGAGATACATGAAGAACCTCCATAGGCCTGAAGAATCTCCACAATGCTCCATAGCAATTAAAAGGCCTTGCTGGAATCCAGAGATTTTTAGGAACCTTAAGGGAACATTTCGAGGTTCTTCACTGAAACATTGTTGTGAATGAGGTAAATAAAGAACCTCCATAGGCCTAAAGAACCTCCACAATGCTCCCTAGCAATTAAACACTCTTTTTGGAAACCTTAGGGGAACGTTTTGAGGTTCTTCATTGAAATGTTGTTGTAAATAAGACACATGAAGAACCTTTATAGGCCTAAAGAACCTCCACAATGCTCCATAGCAATTAAAAGCTCTTTATGGGAACCTTAAGGGAAAGTTTCAAGGTTCTTCACAATAACTTTGTTGTGAATGAGATACATGAAGAACCTCTATAGGCCTAAAGAGACTCCACAACGCTCTCTAGCAATTAAAGGCTCTTTTTGGGAACCCTAATGGAACATTTTGAGGTTCTTCATTGAAATATTGTTGTGAATAAGATACACGAAGAACCCCCATAGGCCTAAAGAACCTCCACAATGCTCCATAGCAATTAAAAGCTGTTCATGGGAACCTTAAGGGAACGTTTTAAGGTTCCTCACTGAAATTTTGTAGTGAATGAGATACATGACGAACCACCACAGGGCTAAAGAACCTCCACAATGCTCCCTAGCAATTAAAGGCTCTTTTTGGGAACCCTAATAGAACATTTCAAGGTTCTTCACCATAACTTTGTTGTGAATGAGATACATGAGGAACTTCCATAGGCTTAAAGAGCCTCCACAATGCTCCCTAGCAATTAAACACTATTTTTGGAAACCTTAGGGGAACGTTTTGAGGTTCTTCATTGAAATGTTGTTGTAAATAAGACACATGAAGAACCTTTATAGGCCTAAAGAACCTCCACAATGCTCCATAGCAATTAAAAGCTCTTTATGGGAACCTTAAGGGAAAGTTTCAAGGTTCTTCACAATAACTTTGTTGTGAATGAGATACATGAAGAACCTCTATAGGCCTAAAGAGACTCCACAACGCTCTCTAGCAATTAAAGGCTCTTTTTGGGAACCCTAATGGAACATTTTGAGGTTCTTCATTGAAATATTGTTGTGAATAAGATACACGAAGAACCCCCATAGGCCTAAAGAACCTCCACAATGCTCCATAGCAATTAAAAGCTGTTCATGGGAACCTTAAGGGAACGTTTTAAGGTTCCTCACTGAAATTTTGTAGTGAATGAGATACATGACGAACCACCACAGGGCTAAAGAACCTCCACAATGCTCCCTAGCAATTAAAGGCTCTTTTTGGGAACCCTAATGGAACATTTTGAGGTTCTTCACTAATACATTGTTGTGAATAAGATACATGAAGAACCCCCATAGGACTAAAGAACCTCCACAATGCTCCATAGCAATTAAAAGCTCTTTATGGGAACCTTAAGGGAAAATTTCAAGGTTCTTCACTATAACTTTGTTTTGAACGGTATACACGAAGAACCTCCATAGGCTTAAAGAACCTCCACAATGCTCCATATCAAATAAAAACTCTTTTTGAGAACCCTAATGGAACATTTTGAGGTTCTTCATTGAAATATTGTTGTGAATAAGATACATGAAGAACCTCTATAGGCCTAAAGAACCTCCACAATGCTCCATAGCAGTTAAAAGCTCTTTATGGGAACCTTAAGGGAAAGTTTTAAGGTTCTTCACTATAACTTTGTTGTGAGTGAGATACATGAAGAACCTCAATAGGCTTAAAGAACCTCCACAACACCCCATATCAAATATAAGCTCATTTGGGGAACCCTAATGGAACATTTTGAGGTTCTTCACTAATACATTGTTGTGAATAAGACACATGAAGAACCTCTTTAGGCCTAAAGAACCTCCACAATGCTCCCTAGCCAGTAAAACCTCTTTCTGGAAAGTGTCCAGAGCTTTTCAGGAACCTCTATTTTGCAGCCATGCCATGCAAATATATGAACTTCCCGAAAACTTTCCAAAATTCCTGCATACTGACCATTTTGCAAGTAGTGCTGTGAACTCCGCGACCCTGCTCTGACCACCTCTGAGCTTCCGTGCAGAACCCGTTCCAAAACAACATCGCTGTGCTCCGTGATGCTTTGTGACCAGCCTAAACAACTTGGCAGAAAGATGCCATTCGTGATAGGGGATGTCAATGTCAGTGGTTGGAAACACTTTGACATGCTTGACATTCCAGACTCTCGGTCCAGACCTCTTGTTGTCTGTGACCGCAGTCCTGCAGGCTGACTAACCTCTGACTCGCTGCCCTGTGCTTGTCAGCTGTCACCAAGTCTGCAGTTAAAGGCGGAGTTTAAGCGAGCGGTGCTGAAGTAAGAATGCAAGTCGACTCGCCGGTTCCCATAATGCACTACAATTATGCCACGGCAGCCAAGGAACCGAGACGGGTCGCGCTGATTAGCATGCTATTCTTAGCCACTGTACAGCCACACGGACCCGGTAAATCCAGTATGGGAGATTAGGGGGATCTATTAGCAGGTACATATACAGTAGTATACACAATAATATGTGATCTATACTATAGAATGCAAATCTATGTTTGGGATTAATGTGAGACCTCAGGTGGTAGAATGCACGGCAGCACCATTTAAGGTGGAATGGGAAAAATTCCACCAAGAAGCTAAATGTCAGCACCTGATATGTAAATGTGGCTCCATTTAAGGTGGAATGGGAAAAATTCTGAGAAGAGGCTGAATCTCAGCACCTGATATGGTAACTGCGACACCATTTAAGGTGGAATGGAAAAATTTCATGGATAAGCTGAATGTCAGCTCCTGAAAGTAACTTTGACACCATTTAAGGTGGAGCGGAAAACTTCCAATGAGAAGCTAATTATCAGCCCCTGAATGTACACACTGGTGTCAGAAGTGGGACAGCGCGCACACTCAGCGGCCTGGTGAGAGGTAGCACTAGCATGGCTTCAAAGGTGGTACAGCAGAGAGGACCATTCAGGGTCAAGGAGTGTAAGGTAGGGGTGGTGTGGTGGAGTTATAGGGGTGTCTAAACTTTTGACTGATACTGTACATGCATCCATCAAGCGTTTTGTAGACCATGTCTTTGACTGCAAGAACACAGGTTCTTCATAGATTCATTGTTGTGAATGAGGTGAATGAAGAACCTCCATAGACCTAAAGAACCTCCACAATGCTCCAAAGCAATTAAAAGGCCTTGCTGGAAGATGTCCAGAGCTTTTTGGGAACCTTAAGGGAATGGGAAAATTTCATGGAGAAGCTGAATGTCAGCTCCTGAAAGTAACTTTGACACCATTTAAGGTGGAACGGGAAAACTTCCAACGAGAAGCTAATTATCAGCCCCTGAATGTAACTGTGTTACTATATACAAATCTCCGTTTCCATTAGTGTATAATTACCTTCATAACTATAACGCGTTGGTTTGGCTTCCAACACAAGCTGCCACCGCCATGTTTCTACAGTAGCCCAGGACAGACAATTTGGTGGCGCTATAGCACCGACTGGAAGACATAGAACACATTTTTCTGTTCCACCTTAAATGGTACATTCTGTCGCTGGCATTTGGCTTCTTTTTTACCAGCTTCCTGTTTAAATTTTCACGTTCCACCATAAATGGTGCAGCAGTTACTTCTTTCTGTCATTGAGATTCAACTTCTTATTCGCAGGCTTCTTGTTTTTATTTTTCTGTTCCACCTTAAATGGTACAGCAGTTCCATTCTGTTGCTGGCATTCAGCTTTTTTTACCAGCTTCCTGTTCAAATGTTCACGTTCCACCTTAAATGGTGCAGCAGTTACTTTGTTCTGTCACTGACATTCAACTTCTTATTCACAGGCTTCTTGTTTCAATTTTCCTGTTCCACCTTAAATGGTGTAGCAACTACATTCTGCTGTAGACATTCAGGTTCATGTTTGAATTTTCCACTCCACCTTAAATGATGGAGAAGTTACATTCTGGCTCTGATTTTCTTTTTTGCCTGCTATTCTCCATATTCTTGTTTGCATTTTCCCATTCCACCTTAAATAGTGCTGCAAAATGTTATTAATATGAGACCTCAGGTGGTAGAATGCACTGCAGCACCATTTAAGGTGGAATGGGAAAATTTCAAGGGGAAGCTGAATGTCAGCTTCTGAATATAACTGCGGCACCATTTAAGGTGGAATGGGAAAATTCCAATCAAAAGCTTAATGTGAGTGCCTGAATGTAACTGTGGCACCATTTAAGGTGGATTGGGAAAATTCCCAGGAGAAGCTGAACGTCAGCTCTTGAATGTAACTGTGGCACCATTTAAGGTGGAATGGGAAAATTCCAATCAAAAGCTGAATGTGAGTGCCTGAATGTAACTGTATCACCATTTAAGGTGGAATGGGAAAACTTACAATGAGAAGCTGAGTGTAACTGCACCACCATTTAAGGTGGAATGGGAAAACTTACAATGAGAAGCTGAGTGTAACTGCAGCACCATTTAAGGTGGAATGGGAAAATTCCAAAGAGAAGCTGAATGTCAGCGCATAAATGTAACTGTGGCACCATTTAAGGTGGAATGGGAAAAATTGCGAAGAGAAGCTGAATGGAACTGTGGAACTGTGGAACAAGAAGCAGCAGTGTAGCTTTAGATGTACCTGCTGCCTCCTCTTCAGCCGTTGATCGTTTCAGTTCCAGCAGATCCTTCTTGCTGCATTAATGGATCAATTCAAATATGCTAAATCAGCAAAATATAAAACCCTATAGACTCAAAAAGCTTCAGTTTTAAGAGGAACGCTAACAAGATGAATAGATGACTGGACGTGGGCTGACATGCTGAGTCGATGCCTATAAGGAAGCTGTTTGGATCAATTCCTGTCGTACACTCTAACAAATAAAGGTGCCAGAAAGGATTCTTCAGAGCGAGACACTTTCTCTTCCCCGGTAAGCCTTTCAGTTCAACACTGCTGTCGGGACAAAAGTTAGAATCTCCATTTTTGTTGGTTTGGCATAATTTGACTATTATAAATTGCCTAATGTCTTTTACGATGTGAGTAAATTTCAAAATGCATGAACCAAAAGAAATGGCCCAAAATGACTTTGGAAAACGTTCGGTTCCATTGACTTACATTAAAAACAGCATAGGTTTTTACCTTCTCCTGTAAAGTTATAATTTGAAGAAGATGAAGATTGTTCCAACTGCAGCATCATGTAAATTAGATGTGCATCTTTTTAAACTTTTACAGCAGAGCACACATGCAGTATGTAATTTAAAATTAAAAAAATATAAATTTAAATTTAAAAAATGTAATTCAAAAATGGAAAACACCATTTTAAACATTTCATATTCACCAACGCTCAATGCTCAAAATGTTGGAACGAAAATATTGTATCTTCAATTTTTTTGGTTTTCAGTTTTTGGCATAATGTAAAAATGAATAGCCGAAAATTACTTTGGAAAACGTTCGGTTCCATTGACTCACATTAAAAACAGCGTAGGTTTTTACCTTCTCCTGTAAAGTTATAATTTGAAGAAGATGAAGATTGTCCCAACTGCAGCATCATGTAAATTAGATGTGCATCTTTTTAAACTTTTACTGCATAGCACACATGCAGTATGTAATTTAAAATTCAGAATTAAAAAAATGTAAACTTAAATTTAAAAAATGTAATTAAAAAATGGCAAAATTAAAAGAAAACACAATTTCAAACATTACATATTCGCCAACGCTCAATGTTGGAACAAAAATATTGTATCTTCAATTTTTTTGGTTTTCAGTTTTTGGCATAATGTGAAAATGAATAGCCCAAAATTACTTGGAAAAACTTTCGGTTCCATTGACTCACATTAAAAACAGGGTATGTGTTTCCTTCTCCTGTGAAGTTGATATTTTGGAGATTATTCCAGCAGCAGCATGTAAATATAGTTTTCCAGCATTAAATTGACAGTCTAAATGATCTTATATAACTTTAACTAACTAAATTAACTAAATTACCATTAAAAACATAAAATATGTTTGAGAAAACAAATTCAAGTCATGGCTGCTGCCTCCTCTAGAGGCTGCCTCCTCTAGTATGGTTATTTTAGTTCTAGATGAAAAACGTTCAGTTCCATTGACCTACATTAAAAACAGAGTATCATTTTGGCCAAACGAAGGAAAAGGGCTTCATACTAGGGGTCAGGGGTCAACTAGGGGCACTATGCCCATATGAGGTGCTAGGTGCTGGAGTTGGAGCTGCTCTAATGACCTTTCATGGAGCCCCTGAATGTTTATAGCATCAACATTTTGGGGGTCTCTCGTACCTTTATGCTGACTGATGGGGAAAACAAGTGATTCAGTGAAACAAGCTTTAGCTCCTGACTGTGGTGCTCTTCACTAACTAGAGATGCAGTACTGATCTGCCCTCAGGGTGGCGCTAAAATGGTTCACCCAGTTGGTTGACTGGGATTTTATCCACTGCTGGTAGACCCGTACGAGCGCATGCTTCCATACACCTGCAGATTCAGCTACTTCCTTCACACTATGGTCTTTGGCCACGCCCGCATGCAGTCCCTCCTTTTAGCCAATCATTAACATCTGCTCTGGAGCGTTTTCCACACATGGAACGAGACATTCCCTGCACTGTAGCACCTCTTCCCAATCTATGGCACCTGTCACTCACACCTCACATCATCCTCACACAGCGCCATCTGCAGGAGCCTGTAAACACGCAAGGGGACTCGTTGTTTGTCCAGGGGGGCAAGCTCATCATATCGTCCCTGGGCACTAGGTCTCACCAGGAAGGCATGCAACCAGTAAAAGACACTGTTGCCAAATTTTGACAGCAAGGGGTCAAAGTTCAAAGAACCTGCACACAATGTGAAAGTTTTAAGAGCGCTAAAAGCGTGTACTGCTCGTGAGGAACATGAAGCTCGTGACCCAGAAACATGGACCAGGTGTTCTGAACTGTGCGGGGCTTTAGCAGCCAAGGACATGACTTTGGACTTGGAATTATACGTATACTCTTTAACTGGGTCCTGTTAACATTCATGGCTTTGTTTGGTAGCCTGTCGCCCGCTCAGCCCCTGAACTTGAGGCCATTAAAGCTTGTGTGGTAACCTGGGGCCCAGCAAGTTCAATCCCGATTCCAAACCGGCTCCTGCCAAGATTCCTAAGGGTATTCCCAGGAAGGTTTCTGAACGCAGGGCCAGCACTCTTGTTACGAGGAGTCCAATGACACTCAATAGAATGACATTTGTAATTTACTCCCAGAGCGATCTACTACATCATTCCAGCGACAGCCAACACGGATTTTACAGAGTCCTCCACCGGTGTTCCGAAACGTTGTGTCAGTGACTGGAGTAACGTTAGGAGACATGATAACTGGCAGACGATTGGGAAAATGCTTGACATCAACAACAACGGTGAGTAAGAACAAGAGCAAGCAGGAAAGAGCCCCAGTTCCATCTTAAATGGCTGATCGCTGTCATCCTGTTAGTGCCCTGTTCAGTGTGGAATAGGGGTGTGACCCGTCCTGTAAAATATTTTTTTTGGCAATTAAATGTTGCGTCTCATATTTCCGTAAATGTCCGTAAATTTGTTCCGTATTTCCGTAAATGTCCATAAATTTGATCCGTATTTCCTTAAATGTGCATAAATTTGTTCCATATTTCCGTAAATGTACGTAAATTTGATCCGTATTTCCTTAAATGTGTGTAAATTTGTTCCGTATTTCCATAAATGTCTGTAAATTTGTTCTGTATTTTCATAAATGTCAGTAAATTTGTTCCATATTTCCATAAATGTCCGTAAATTTGTTCCGTATTTCCGTAAATGTGCGTAAATTTGTTTCATATTTCCATAAATGTCCATAAATTTGTTCCGTATTTCCGTAAATGTGCGTAAATTTGTTCCGTATTTCCATAAATGTGCGTAAATTTGTTCCGTATTTCCATAAATGTCCGTAAATTTGTTCCGTATTTCCGTAAATGTCTGTAAATTTGTTCCGTATTTCCGTAAATGTCAGTAAATTTGTTCCGTATTTCCGTAAATGTGCGTTAATTTGTTCCGAATTTCCTTAAATGTCCATAAATTTGTTCCACATTTCCATTAATGTCTGATATACACGTCTATCACACACACATGAATGATCACAATCTCTCTACACCCCGACACCCCACCACCACACCCCCCGGACTTAACTCAAATACTAAACGCACTCTGTTCCGTATTTCCGTAAATGTCCGATATACACGTGTGACACACTCTCCCCCAAACAACCCCTCCACCGCGCCCGGAATCAGATCACGGGACCACCGGGACGCGTAATCAGATCATGTGGACATCAGCATGAATCGAGATTTTGTCCACGAGTTTTATCACCACCGCAGCTCCTGCAGGCCTGACTGTTGCCCGCAGCCCCACCTAGTGTCTATACATCTGACCACTCTATGCAAATTACCGCTATAGGATTGATACAATGTCTGATTAGTCTATTTGCACTGGGGGTACCTAATAAACTGGCAACATAGTGCGTGTTAGCAGTGCTGCTAAAAGGAAGAGGAGCTCAAGTTCAGCTTCTAAACTCCAACCTCTAAACAAAAACAGGCTCCAGTTCATTACGAGCCATTATGAGCTCTCTTTTTGGTGGCCACAAGAAGGAACGGAAAGACGTGGGCTGGAGTGAAAACCGCAGGGCGCTCGAAAAGATTTACACTAATTATGGTCTGCATAGGCTAAGTGCAGAAAATGACCTCGCCGGCCTGGTTTCCAGGCTTCCAGAGGAACGTTCTTCACTGCGTGTGAGAAGATCTGGGTCTAGCTGATGGATCAGGCTGCCAGCATTCGCATCCGAAGCCTGAAGCTGGGGTCCTGGATGACCGCAGTACAGATTACTGATTCAGGACGCTGATACATGCGTGTTAAAGCCCGTGTGAAGGAAATTCGGAGAATCGCTTCTAAAAGCGTGACATTGCTGAACACATGAACTGAGGTGTGGATTTAGACTTCCTAACACTGTTCTGGGCGGTCCTGAAATAGGGCCTTAATGACAGTCTGGAGACGTAGCTAGCATCATGCTAACTGGCCACTTGGTTAGGTCCACATCCTTGTATCCACACTCACTGTCCACTGCATCAGCTCCACTGACCATACAGCACACTCTGTAGGTGTACAGGTCCAGACTGTAGTTCATCTGTTTCTCTGTGTACTGTATTACCCTGTTCTTCAATGGTCAGGACCCCCACAGGACCACCACAGAGCAGGTAGGATGTGGGTGGTGGATCATTCTCAGCACTGCAGTGACACTGACGTGGTGGTGGTGTGTTAGTGTGTGTGGTGCTGGTGTGAGTGGATCAGACACAGCAGTGCTGCTGGAGTGTTGAGACACTGTGTCCACTCACTGTCCACTCTATTAGACACTCCTACCTTGCTGCTCCACCTTGTAGATGGACAGTCAGAGACGATAGCTCATCTGCTGCTGCACAGTGCAGTGTTGGTCATCCTCTAGTCCTTCTTCAGTGGACACAGGACGCTGCCCACAGGACGTTGCCCACAGGACGCTGCCCCACAGGACGCTGCCCCACAGGACGCTGCCCACAGGACACTGTCCACAGGACACAGCCAACAGGACGCTGCCCACAGGACACTGCCCACAGGACGCTGCCCCACAGGACGCTGCCCACAGGACACTGCCCACAGGACGCTGCCCACAGGGCGCTGCCCATACGGATCCTCATGGTGAATAATCTTGGTTGGTGGACCATTCTCAGGCCAGCAGTGACTCTGAGATGTCACACCAGAACAAGACACACTAAACCACTGCCAGCTCAGTGTCCATCAACCAAAACTGTCCAGTGTCCAACAGCGTCCTGTGGGCAGTGTCCTGTGGGCAGTGTCCTGTGGGCAGCGACCTGTGGGCAGCGTCCTGTGGGCAGCGTCCTGTGCCCACTGATGAAGGACTAGTGCCCTGTGGGGTAGCGACCTGTGGGCAACCCTGCAGCGTCCTGTGCCCAGCAGCAAGAGGATGACCAACACTATCGTCTCTGACTGTCCATCTACAAGGTGGACCAGCAAGGCAGGAGTGTCTAATAGAGTGGACAGTGAGTGGACACAGTGTCTCAACACTCCAGCAGCACTGCTGTGTCTGATCCACTCACACCAGCACCACACACACTAACACACCACCACCACGTCAGTGTCACTGCAGTGCTGAGAATGATCCACCACCCACATCATACCTGCTCTGTGGGGGTCCTGTGGGGGTCCTGACTATTGAAGAACAGGGTAATACAGTATACAGAGAAACAGATGGACTACAGGCCGGACCTGTACACCTACAGAGTGTCCTGTATGGTCAGTGGAGCTGATAACATGGACAGTGAGTGTGGAAACTAAATCTGTGGAAATTGGGTTTTCTCTGATATGGTCCTTCAGGTTTTGTTCGGACAGCAGCGATAATTAGATCGCACTCCCTTTAACTTGTTCAGCACTTTGAAATGAATAAATGAACTCTCTGTAATCATCTACCTGGCCTTTATTGCGCTTCCTGACCTGGTTAAAAAACCGATAACGATGACACGCGCTTCATTAGAGAGAGGAACAGAGCTCTGCCTGTCAATATCTCATATCTCCTTGCTGATGCACCATACCGTATTAAGCAAGCATGCTCCTCAGGTTTGGCAGCGGCTCAGCCCGGCTCATAAGTGTCCGCTGAGCTCACCGACTTCATCAGCACGCCCGGTGAGTCACAAGCCAAAGCCGGCGGAGGAAGCGCCAGGTTAGGCTAGAGCTAAACTTAAGGCCTACAGGTCAGTGAGTGCTTTCACTGGAAGCTGGGAAAAGCCCACCGCTGACAGCCTACTAAGGTTTCAGGCATAGAAAGGGGGAGTCCAGCAGATTTTCAGAATTCATCAAAGGAAGACTTGCACCAACAGCTGCACCCAGAAGGAATCAGCTAACAGGGACCAAACCTGGTGGGTAGGTTTGACATCATGAAACATGCGACTGATGTGATGTACCCTGAGCAGTGGTGCCCTCCATGAGTGGTCCTGTTAGTGCAGCACCATTGGCCGACGGCTGCACCACGCAGGACTACATGCACCGTTACCACGACTGTCCTTAACACCACGTCACCGTCACCAAAGACTGCAGTGGTGTCGTACCAGACTGTCATGGAGCGACTCAGAATGGCAGCGGGTCATCTTCAGTGACGAGTCCCGCTTTAGTCTTGGTGGAGACGCCCAACGAATCCGTGTGTGGAGGCACCGTGGTCAGCACCGAGATGGACGGCTTGTGGTCACACGTCCAGAAGGCCTGGTGTCCCTCCACCTCCACCCCTACCGCACCATCTGCAGGAACTGTGTGAGGATGTTCAAGCTGCATGGGATGGATTATCACAGGACTCCATTAGGAACCTCTACAGCTCCATACCGAGACGTCTGGCGTGTTGGGTTAGCAAACACGGCGGCCCGACGCCATACTGAGAGACAGACTTCTGTATGTGTAGCTCAATAATTGTCATGTAATTGTTATTGTCATGGTAACCTTTATCTTCCCTCCCAACACCACTGCACTCCCACACCTCCTTCTGGGTGCAGCTGTGCTATTGGTGATGGATGTACCAAACCACTCTGGTTCCCTTTACCAACACTGTGGGAATGGTACAAATGGGGACAGGTAAGGTTGGCATGAGGCCAATAACACACACACACACACACACACACACACACACACACACACACATAGAAAAGCCTTACGAATAGAACTGGGCACTAATGAGCAACACAAGTGCCTATGGTCACCATGCCCGTTGCCAAGCTTCACCCACAGGGGCACAAAGCCCCTCAGCACAGGGGCTGTGGAGCAGGGGAGCTCCGTAGTCTGTAGTGATGGAGCTCCATCCAGTACCTTCAGGATGAGCAGGAGTCACCCAGACCTAATCATCAAACATCAGTACCTCACGTCACCAGTGCCGAGTGCCATCAAATCCTCACAGCAATGATGCATTAAATCCTCACATCAACGGTGCTGTAAGTCCTGGGGGTCACTCACCTGTGCCGGGGGTCTCCGGGACCCATTTGAGAGGGCCGATCTGGCGCAGCTGGAAGGCAGTTTTCACCTCGCGACAGCTGTGCGATCTCGAGGCGGACGCGTCGGCCAAGTGCGCGAGCAGCAGCAGCAGCGCGGTCCAGCAGAGGGTCAGTGGCGGGAGCAGCGCGCGGGGCATGGCAGCATCTCACGGGGGTAGAGGGAGATAGAGAGTGGGAGAGAGGGAGAGAGAGAGAGAGAGAGAGAGAGATAGTCCGCGTGAGTGGAGTCCAGTGCAGCCGGGCACATAGAGGGAATATCCGCGAGCGACTGTGGAGTGGACGTCCTCGTGGAGCCGTCACATTATTCACTGGGATCGTGCGCTGCGCTTTTCCCAGGCGGGACAGAACTGCGGAGAGGGCGCGCGCACGCGTATGTGTGTGTGTGTGTGTATGGGTATGTGCGGTTGTGCGCGCGCGCGCGTTCGTGTGTGTGTGTGTGTGTCGCTTCTGGGTTTACAGCGCAAGCACGCGGAGCGAACTGCACGCGCACTTACTTGCGCGTCCTCTCGCGCAGACTCTGGAGCTCGCTCTTGCGCTCTCGCACGCTGTGCGCGCGTTCTTCAGCGACTTTAATGCGGTTCTTCAGGTTCTGCTGGTTCTCCTTTTGAATATCGCAGGACGTAAAAAGCAGAGAGAGTTCAAAGGTGATAGACAACCGACTTTATAAACATTTACCGGATAAACAACGCGCGCAGAAAGAGCTCTTTGATCGTTGTTGTTGTTTGAACTGTTGTTGTTGTTGTTGTTTGTGTGTTTACTGTGACTGTAATGAGATCCAATAGAAACAGCACGGTCATTTAACCACATGTGATGTGTGACCAGCTGAACTAAAAGAGAAAGTGTCTTTTGGCGCCCTCTGCTGGCAAACGCTGCAAAGTGCAGCCCAGTGATCTAACTGAAGGACCCCAGTAGTGCACTGCTCCTCCCAACACCTCCTCCCACCTCCTTTGTCTAGCACTTTTCATGCATAACGCAACTCAGGGTTCTTTACACACTTACACAGAGAAATTATGGTTCCTTAAAGGTTCGTCAGCATAGAAAGCACGGACACTCAAAGAACCTTTAAATGATGGAACGGGTCTTTGGAGTGTGAAAGTGGTTCTTCATGTTTGTGAAAGAAGTGCTGTAAATAGTTCTAAATAGAACCGGGTGTAAAGGGTTATATATAGACCAAAGCATGGCTCTGTATAGAACCATGAAAACTCAAAGAACCTTGATAAAAGGGTTCTAGGAACCATTAAAGTGTTCTTCAGGTTGATGGAAAATGTGGTGTTGTTGGTTTTATGTAGAACCTTTTTGGAAAAGGGTTTTATATATATAGACCAAAATGGGTCTATATAGAACCATAAAAAACTCAAAGAACCTTTTGCATGATAGAAGGGTTCTAGAGACCATTAAAGGGTTCTCCAGGTTGATGGAAAATGTGGTGTAGTTGGTTTTATGTAGAACCTTTTTGGAAAAGGGTTATATATAGACCAAAATGGGTCTATATAGAACCATGAAAACTCACAGAACCTTGATAAAAGGATTCTAGGAACCATTAAAGTGTTCTTCAGGTTGATGGAAAATGTGTTGTTGTTGGTTTTATGTAGAACCTTTTTGGAAAAGGGTTATATATATAGACCAAAATGGGTCTATATAGAACCATGAAAACTCAAAGAACCTTTTGCGTGATAAAAGGGTTCTAGAGACCATTAAAGGGTTCTTCAGGTTGATGGAAAATGTGGTGTAGTTGGTTTTATGTAGAACCTTTTTGGAAAAGGGTTATATATATATAGACCAAAATGGGTCTATATAGAACCATGAAAACTCAAAGAACACTTTGCATTATGAAAGGTTTCTTGGCACCATGATAGGGTTCTTCAGGTTGGTAGAAAGTGTGGTGTAGGTTCCTGTAAAGGGTCATGTATACACCAAACTGGGTTCCTCTGTTGTTACAAGCTTGGCAGTGTTACCACACATTTAAACAGATGGTGGGTTCTGTAGCTAAGAGGTTCTATATACCTATGAACACTCAAAGAACTCTTTGAATGATGGAACGGTTCTTTGCACTGTAGAAGGGGTTCTTCTTGAGTTGCCTTTAAGTGTTCAGGGTTCTATATGGACTCATTTTTGGTCTATATATAACCCTTTCCAAAAATAGACTCTATATAGAACCATCTATAGCAGGTTTCTTGCCAACCTAGTGATTTACATGCTTACCCACAGAAAATAAGGGTTCTTTAAGGGTTCCTTAATAATGGTTCTAGATGCGTGCATGAAATCTTTTCATGATGGAAGGGTTCTTCAGGTTGGTGGAAAGTGTATTGTAGTTGGTTTTATGTAGAGCCTTTTTGGAAAAGGCTTATATATAGACCTAAATGGGTCTTTATAGAACCATTAAAAATTTAAAGAACCTTTGCATGATAAAAGGGTTCTTGGTACCATAAAAGGGTTCTTCGGTTCTTCTGTTGATACAGGCTTGACATTTTTACCACACATTTACATAGATGGTGGGTTCTGTAGCTAAGGGAATGGTTCTATATAAAAGCATGAACACTTAAAGAACCGTGTGTATGGTAAAGGCTTAGCTGTAGTGTTTTTTTTATTGTTGTTGTTGTTGTTATTTAAACCCGTGTTGTTGTTGTTGTTGGTGTGGTTACTGAAATGAGAAACAACAGCAGAGTCATTTAACCACATGTTATTTGACCAGCTTAACTTAATGTGTCTTTTGGCGCCATCTGCTGGTAAAAGTGGCAAAGTGCAGCCCAGTGATCTAAACGAAGAACACTGCCAGTGCAGAGCTCCTCCCACCACCTCCTTTATCTAGCACCTTTCAGGCATAATGCAACTCAGGGTTCTTTACACACGTACACAGAGAAACTACGGTTCTTCAACAAGCACAAACACTCAAAGAACCATGAAGCTTGAATGATGGAAAGGTTCCTTGCACTGTCAAAGGGGTTCTTCAGGTTGGTGGAAAACGTGCTGTAGATGGTTCTATATAAAACCTTATTTTTTGAAAAGGGTTATATACAGAACTGAAAATGGGTCTTTATGGAACCGTGAACTCTCAAAGGCTTTAAACACTGACCCACAGAATAATGGTTCCTTACGGGTTCTGAGGGTTCTTCCAGTTGGTGGAAAAAGGGATCTTCTATTGTCATGAGCTTGACATTGTAAGCACATGCTTAAGATGGTGGGTTCCTTAGCAAAGAAAATCTATGGTTCTCTATGTAGAACAATGACGATCCTAAGAGTGATGAAAGGGTGCTTTGTGTCTTGCGTTCTATGGCTTGCCATCATTACCACACGCTTAAAAAGCTTGGTGGGTTCCTTAGCAAAGAAACTGGTTCTTTATAGAACCATAAACTCTCAAAGAAGCCTTTGCATGAGGAAGGGTTCCTTTGCACTGTGAAAGTGTTCTTCAGATTGGAGGTAAATGTGCTGTAGATGGTTCTGTATAGAACTTTTTGGTAAGGGGTTATGTATAGGCCAACATAGTTCTTTTGTTGTTAAGAGTTTGTCATTGTAACTATACTCCTTCAAAGATGGTGGGTTCTATAGCTAAATGGTTCTATATACCATGGAAACCCAAAGAACTCTTTGCATGATGAAAGGGTTCTTGGCAACCTTAAAACTTAAAACCTGGTTCTACAGGTTGGTGAAAAACATGCTTTAGATGGTTCTATAGAGAACCATTTTGTAAATGTCTTTGTATAGACCATCATAACCATACACTTAGAAAGAGGGAGGGTTCTTGAGATAGTAAAATGGTTCTATATAGAACCATGAAGACCCCCAGGTAAGCCATGATGAAACTGAGGGTTTAAATCTGCTCCTGATTAGTTGTAATCTAGATGATGATGCCCAACGTGAAATCCTCCTCCAGGGTCAGTAGATGTCCCTCCCTTTAGACCTCCACTGGAGTAACAGCACTAAAGTATGTACCTTCAGATGTACTTAAGTATGGAGAGTACCAGTACTAAAGTATGTACCTTCAGATGTACTTAAGTATGGAGAGTAACAGTACTAAAGTATGTACCTTCAGATGTACTTAAATATGGAGAGTAGAGTACTAAAGTATGTACCTTCAAACGTACTTAAATATGGAGAGCAACAGTACTAAAGTATGTACCTTCAGATGTACTTAGGTATGGAGAGCAACAGTACTAAAGTATGTACCTTCAGATGTACTTAAGTATGGAGAGCAACAGTACTAAAGTATGTACCTTCAGATGTACTTAAGTATGGAGAGTAACAGTACTAAAGGATGTACCTTCAGATGTACTTAAGTATGGAGAGTAACAGTAGTAAAGTATGTACCTTCAGATGTACTTAAATATGGAGAGTACCAGTACTAAAGTATGTACCTTCAGATGTACTTAAGTATGGAGAGTAGAGTACTAAGGTATGTACCTTCAGATGTACTTAAATATGGAGAGTACCAGTACTAAAGTATGTACCTTCAGATGTACTTAAGTATGGAGAGTAGAGTACTAAGGTATGTACCTTCAGATGTACTTAAATATGGAGAGTACCAGTACTAAAGTATGTACCTTCAGATGTACTTAAATATGGACAGTAATGATACTAAAGTATGTACCTTCAGATGTACTTAAGTATGGAGAGTAACAGTACCAAAGTATGTACCTTCAGATGTACTTAAGTATGGAGAGTACCAGTACTAAAGTATGTACCTTCAGATGTACTTAAGTGTGGAGAGTACTAGTACTAAAGTATGTACTTTCAGATGTACTTAAATATGGAGAGTACCAGTACTAAAGTATGTACCTTCAGATGTACTTAAGTATGGAGAGTAACAGTACTGAAGTATTTTCCTTCAGATGTACTTTAGACAGACTGAGAGACAGACTTCTGTATGTGTAGCTCAATAAATATTGATCATATCAGTCTAAATTTATCATCAGTTATTGATCCTGGTCACCTTCATCTTCCTTCCCGACACCACTGCAGTCGCACACCTCCTTCTGGGTAAAACAGTGCCCTCCGGCTGTGCTCAGTGTTTCATGCAGCCTCATCTAAATATACCAAACACAATATCATAGCCGTACATCCGCTGAAATATGATAATGGTTTGCAAATTAAAACCAGTCTGTGGTTGTTGTTTAGGACAAAGAACCCTTTCAGTGATTGACAGCTGCAACCAGGACTGGGTTTGTATATTCAAATGCTTCTCCACCACAAAGCGTGCGACTTAATACTGTGTGCAGTGACATGTAAAGCCACAGGTCTTTTATTAGCTACAGCTGCTTGTATCTACACGCATTGTCCATGTTATCAGCTCCACCGACCATATAGGACACTCTGTAGGTGTACAGGTCCAGACTGTAGTCCATCAACTTCAAATCTTATCCTACTGAACATCCTACCTTGTATAAAACCGAATGTCACTGTCCGAGCCAGCAAAGCGGTGAATGTCGAACCGATGCTCCAGAGTAAGCTTCTCAATTTGCTGCTTCAGCTGGAGGATCTCCTCCCTAAGAAGCTTATTTTCTTCGAGAACCAAGTCGACAGCAGCGGGATCCGGAGCCGAAGCGTAGTCGTGGTCCCCAGGCAGTGTATCAGCCTCCTTGACAGGTGTGTCATCCTCCGTCGGTCGCTTTCTCCTCTCCCAAACCCCCGGTCTTGAAAGTGGAACGGGGAAATTGTTCCCCTCAGACAACATCGGCACCGCTCCCTTCTGTAACAGTCGCCGTCCTGACTTGGACTCTGGTTCACGCACATCCTCTTTCTTGAAATGCCGGCTACACGCGCGGGTATGCGGAGTGACTGTGAAGTTCTCCCTCCGGATAGCAACAATCCATTTATGCCGGTTTTCCGCATCGGAGGGAGACTATGTGGTTAGTGTAGCTCAGCGGGTAACACCGCTACCCAGAGTGCCACCTCTACGTGTGGGAGACTCGGGTTCAAATCCCGGTCTAGGTGACTGTGCTGTGCTACACTAATAAGAGTCCTTGGGCAAGACTCCTAACACTACATTGGCCTACCTGTAATATGATTAACCTTGTACGTCGCTCTGGATAAGAGCGTCAGCTAAATGCTGTAAGTATGAGACTAAGTACTTTGTTGTACTTACTGGAGGCCTGCCATAAAGGTACACAGCAATGTTCAGCTGTGGCGCTGTCAGTTCACTAAAACTTAAACTTCTTTGCTTGGGACATTATCGCGATTTCCCTAAACTCAACACAACAGTGTGGGTAGCGGAAGTGGCTGAGCTGACTGAGATTTTAGCGGAACTACGTCACCACCCCTGTGTGCATGTATTCTAAGCGGAAAATCATCCACCAACAAACCTATACAGTGTTCAGCAGCGTCCTGTGGGGCAGCATCCTCGGACCGAAGGACTGACCAACAAGGTAGGAGTGTCTAATAGGTTGGACAGTGAGTGGACACAGTGTCTAAACACTCCAGCAGCACTGCTGTGTCTGATTCGCTCACACCAGCACCACACACACTAACACACCACCACCACGTCAGTGTCACTGCAGTGCTGAGAATGATCCACCACCCACATCATACCTGCTCTGTGGTGGTCCTGTGGGGGTCCCGACCATTGAAGAATAGGGTAATACAGTACACAGAGAAACAGATGGACTAGAGTCTGGAGCTGTAGAACTACAGAGTGTCCTATATGGTAAGTGGAGCTGATCAAATGGACAATGAGTGTAGATACAGGGAAGTGAAGAACATTTTGAATTGACCTTTGACCTGAAGATAAATGTGATATGTGATTTATTTAGAAAGAGCGGGTCAGGAGCTACAGAGTAGGCCATAAACCAGACCACAATAACCCAAACAATCATAACCGATAAGGAACAGACAGAGCCAAAATCAAAGGAACAAACAAAAAACGAAGCTAGAGCAAACCAACCAACCATAGCCCTGTTCCACCAAAGGCACCGCGGTTGTTGAATCGGTTCTATTCATGCCTCTTTGATCTTTGATGCCATTCAGGAAACCAGCCTCCATTTGCACCAGTTGGATCCAAGGAACAGCAAATGATATGACATCGTCAACAGGGGGCGCTGCACTGTGGTAGTAAACAGTTGTACCAAGATGGCGGAGTGTATATATGACCTGTGAGCGTTTGTGCTGTTATTCCAGATGTTGGTTCACATCCAAAAAGCAAGGATGGTTTTAACCACTGGTGAACGTAGATGAGTTTACTCAGCTGACCACTAGGTGGCGCCATCCTTGTCTTCTCTTTCCATAACAATTGACACACCTACACATATCGTCGTGGTTCATGCTGCGCTGCCTACTATTCTTTGGTTCCAGGTGGGAATTAACTTTTGGGCTCCGAACTGATTCGTTCAGGTGGAAATGCACCGAACATAGTTCGTAATTAGGTATGCAAACTGACATGGAGCTTGTTCCACGTTGGTGGAAAAGGGCTACCAGTGGCCAAGTACAAAGAGAGATTTCCAAAAAACATGAAAACCAAAAGATGAAATAAAAACATACAGGGTAAACAAACAGAGACAGGCCACTTCGTGAACAACCAGCAATGACTTGCAGAGTGACGAACTGAACCGGTATATATGCAGACAGGTAGATGGTGAACAGGTGACGATAATCAGTAACTAGGTGATGATGAGCGAAAAGGCAGTTCAGACTTGTGGTGGTGTTGTCATCATGAGAGGGTGCTTCATTGTGAATGTAGTTTGGAGCCAGGAGGAGAACCAGGAACTGTGACACTTTCATAGCTGACTAGATGTTTCACTGGGGTGGGGTTTACTGGGTCCTGACTGACCCCACAGCCACCATTGTAGACATTCACTAAACAGTGGTGTCCTCCATGAGTCATCCTGTTAGTGCAGCACCATTGGCAGTCACGGCGACTGTCTTTAACACCACGTCACCAAAGACTGCAA
Organism: Prochilodus magdalenae; assembly: GCA_024036415.1. Taxonomy (NCBI): domain Eukaryota; kingdom Metazoa; phylum Chordata; class Actinopteri; order Characiformes; family Prochilodontidae; genus Prochilodus; species Prochilodus magdalenae. The sequence goes on from JAMWET010006539.1 coordinate 63,089, forward strand.
TGCCATGGAGTGGCAGTGGGTCATCTTCAGTAACGAGTCCCATTTTTGTCCTGGAGGCACCGTGGTCAGCACCAAGATGGCCGGTTTGTTGTCCCACGTCCAGAAGGCCAAAACTGTCCTCCACCTCCACCCCTACCACACCCTCTGCAGGAACCGTGTAAGTATATTCATGTTGTATAGGGTAGATTATTACAACTCCATGCTGAGATGTCTGACATGTTGGGTTAGCCAACATCGCGGACCGACTCCATACCAAAAGACACTACTTCTGTATGTGTAACTCCGTCAGTATTGGCCATGTTATTGTAAACTTATCATTATTGTTCTTGGTAACCTTTATCTTCCTTCCCAATGCCACTGAAACCTTACACTTCCTTTTGGATGCCGCTATTCTTTTGGTAACGAGTGTCTTTATAATCAGTATTTCAGAAAAAGTTTAAAATAAGGCTCGTATGAAAATTGCAAAAGTTCAAAAGTCTGTACCAGTGGTGCAGGACCTTCTTTGCGTTTACAGTTTTGGTTTCAGGGTAAACACTTTGGAATTGCTCCCCTGTCTCCAGGTCAACATGGAATCATTAGCCATTCCTAGACTTTGCAGTTTCTTCTTAATCTGCAGAAACAAGGCACAAGTGAGTCAGACATGCAGATTCCATAACACTATCATGGCTTGAGATGTTAGACTGGTGCTTCAACTAGGTTGGATGTCTGGTGGTGTATTAGTGTAGCAATGAGACAAACCTTTGGGCATCTTTAAACAGAATTACTAAGGTTCGGCATCTGAATCGTTTACCTACACCTAATAATGCACTGATATTATAGAAATAGAGAGTTTACAAGAACATGTCCACTAGGGTTGCCAACCGCCTGGTAGAGAAATTAGATGTGGAGGGAACTTGGGGTATGGGAACTTGGGGCATGGGGACTTGCAAAGACTGCAGTGGTGTCGTACTCGGGGCATGGGAACTCGGGGCATGGGAACTCGGGGCATGGGAACTCGGTCATGGAGTGACTCAGAAGTGGGTCCAGACTGTCATGGAGTGACTCAGAATGGCAGCCGGTCATCTTCAGTGACGAGTCCCGCTTTAGTCTTTGATGACCAACATATCAAAAGCACCGTGGTCAGCACCTAGCTAAACAGTTTATTGTCACATTTCACACCTCCAGGAGGCCTGGTGTCACTCCACCTCCACCCCTACCCCACCATCTGCAGGAACTGTGTGAGGATGTTCAAGCTGCATGGGATGGATTATCACAGGACACTATTAGGAACCTCTTTGAGATATCTGGTATTCTGCATTAGCATATTTTGTGCAGATTTTATGGGACAGCTGGCAACCCTAATTTCTACCCATGTTTAATTACCCTGAGAGTGCTGGAGAGAAGCCTGTGTCCAATCTAGGAATACTTTCTGCAGGTCCTTTTGAGACAATTTGCTTAGCATAAAGAAACCTACTGCTTTCAAGATTGTGTCCTTCGTGGATGGGACATTTGGATCTGCTTTTGAAGACACTGTCACTCTGATGATCTGCTTTTTCTTCATCCTGTCCTCCGCTGTAGCAAAAAAAACAAAACTGATTAACCTTAGCTGTCCCCCAGTAGACACTGGTATTATGGTGACCTTGTTAACCATGTTAACTAGACATTCCAAAAAACAGCTACAGAGGAACTGGGACTCCTAATAACCACCAAAACTGCCCCTATCAGGGAAACCCACAGGAGAGACAGGAGAACATCAAACTCAAGATCTAAATACATCCACAGGTGTGTTTCTCCATCCTTCTACTGTGAGAAGAAGACACCTCAGTGCTATGAAGGTCTGAAAGAATGTCTAGCTGTTCAAGAAGCTCCTCGCTGAGAAAAGGAGACAGGCACACCAAACGAAGAAGCCGCTGGTGTCCTCAGAACAATAGACCAACCATAACATCAAACACCGTGAATGTGTTTGGGGTTATTCGGATGCTGGGGAGCAGTAAATGCTACACCTACCTGTAAGACTGTTTATATAATAATGCAGGCATTGAAATAACTGAGACTCGCCTCCATAGCAGACGAACGGGCGCTGTACATTGCAGTTGTCCGCCGTCCATTTCCCAGAATTAGCCATCGCTACGGCAGAACAGTCACCAGTTCCTGAGCTTGGCTGACCTGCTGCCCAGTGTCTGTATAAGAGGCTCCACTGATCAGACCACTGCCAGGTGTCCAAGAACAAACCGACCCAGACAGAGACCCCTTTGGCCACAAGGCTCGTCACCTGCTTCTGCTCCCAAGGAGAGCGGATGCTGGCCAGGTCAGTGTAGTTTGCTCTGCAGTAAGTCTGAGCGTCAAACCAGCTCTTGGAAGTTTGTACCCAGATGTAACCGGATGGGTTTCCCTCTGTATCAGACAAACAGTGGACAAGGATGGATGAGTTACGGTACCGCTACTGAAGGTGGGTGACACAGCAGAATAGCATCAGGGATACTTAAGTACATGGTATATAATGTAAAGGTCTCAGTACATGTGCTGCCAAAGGGTGGAGCTGTAGCAGGTTGCATATCGTCGCCAGCCAAGGCAACTTTACAGGAGAGGGCAAAAACCTTGTTTAATTTGAATGGAAGTCAATGGAACCCGATGGCTTTCCAAGAAGTTTTGGCCCATTTCTGTTGGTCCATTCATCATGGAACATTCACACGGCATGAACAGCAGCTGCTGTGTTCAAATGAGGCATTAAAGTGAAAATCGTCAAGAATGGAGATACATGTTTGGACAGCAACGATATGCAAAGTAGCTTTGTTATGGGGAATCCAATAATCCAGAGATTAGCCACAAACCAAAACACAGTAAGGCAACATCAGAGGCAAATCCAAGCGACAAGCAATGGTCACAACCAGTGACCACACAAGATAGAATGGCACTTAGCTATCAGGTATGAAACTGGAACAAGACAGGAAAAACAAAGACGTATAGATGGGAGTCTTTAATAAGTCTTAGATTAGCTGCAGGTGTGTGGAATGGGTGGAGCAGGCGAAACCAGGTAGTAGCCGGAAAAGGAAAATAAAGGTGGAAGGGGGTCGCCCTGTGCAGTGCCATGCAAAACCAGGAAGGGATGTGCCAGCTGCTTACTACACTGTACAAACTCAACCCATGATGCTTTTCTGCTAATGTACCAAGTCCTTTGATGTCCCTACAGCGGGGTTCCACCGGTTCCACATGGCAGAACGTGATTTACTGACCTCCCCAGTCAAGCACACCACGCTCTACCAACATGTGCCCTTCCGCAAGACTCCTATTACTGCCCATTACTGTAACCTGATCAAAACGTATCTGCTACTTTGGATATGAGTTTCTAAATACCATAAGTGTAAATAACATATCCCCCCAACCCCCCCGGCCCCCCGCCCCCTGATTTGTTGGTACGTCAAAAAACGTATAGACTCACCGTGGTAGCACACAAACTGTAGAGCATTTGCGCAATTGTTATCCTGCCACAGACCATTGACGGTAGACCCACATTGCCCAGTACCATTAGGCCTCCCCACAGCCCAGTTACTGAAATTGGACAGGAGCTCCTCTCCTCTGGACCAGCCCCAGCGTGCTTGCGTCGCTCGCGTTAGTCCGATCCATAAAGAACCATTATAGCCGGGATCCACAGTTTTCACCAGACTGCTCACATCTTTAACGCTGTCTACAGTAGCTAGATCCGTGAGCCTTGTTCTGCAATACGTCTGAGCCGCAGCCCATGTCCTGGGGTCTTTTATAAAGTAGTAGAGCCGGGAGAGGGGTCGGAGTCCTGCAACAAAAGAGAGAGAGCTAAAAAGGTAAACGGTGATGCTGACAGTCAAATGGCATCAGAGAAAGCTCAGTGTCAATGGAAGTTCACTCATCGTCAAAAGAACAGCTGCACCCAGAAGGAGGTGTGGGGAGTGCGGTGCGGTTGGGAAGGAAGATGAAGGTGACCAGGATCAATAACTGATGACAAATTTAGACTGATATGATCAATATTTATTGAGCTACACATACAGAAGTCTGTCTCTCAGTATGGCGTCGGGCCGCCGTGTTTGCTAACCCAACACGCCAGACGTCTCGGTATGGAGCTGTAGAGGTTCCTAATGGTGTCCTGTGATAATCCATCCCATGCAGCTTGAACATCCTCACACAGTTCCTGCAGATGGTGCGGTAGGGGTGGAGGTGGAGGGACGCCAGGCCTTCTGAACGTGTGACAACAAACCGTCCATCTTGGTGCTGACCACAGTGCCTCCACACGCGGATTCGTTGGTCGTCTCCACCAAGACTAAAGCGGGACTCGTCACTGAAGATGACCCGCTGCCATTCTGAGTCACTCCATGACAGTCTGGTACGACACCACTGCAGTCGTTGGTGACGGTGACGTGGTGTTAAGGACAGTCGTGGTAGCGGTCTGGGACAGGGGGGACACTGTTCACTCAATATCCATGACTTTGGCTTTTTGGTTAGGCAGGTACAGCAATAAAGTCCGTCCCTGCTCACGTCACATGTGCGGCTGAGCGGGAAACCTCACAATGTCAAACCTACCCATGAGTTCCATTCCTCTGGATTGATTCCTTCTGGGTGCAGATATTTGTGCAGCTATTGATTTGACGATGAGTGGCTTTCTGTTGGTCCGGGTATCAAGAAATGTTTACACAGTACAAACTGTCCTAATCAAAAGTAGAAATTGACAAAAATGGAGATGTTATGTTACTAGTATGTTGGCACTATGTTCACATTTGCACATCGGAATTTGGAGAAACGCAGTCTCGTTCAGCTTTGCACTCCTGTTGTAAAGTCTGAATGACAATAAAGTGCACTTTGACTATCATTTTGTGATCTTCTATATGCAGTGAGGTGCAAAAGTTTGGGCAGCGTTGTTAATTTTCCTGATTTACCTTTATAAAGCATTGATTGTTTGGATAAAAATTGCGTTAAATATATCATATAGGGGACAAACACAGTGATATTTGAGAAGTAAAATTAAGTTTATATGATTTACAGAAAGTGTGCAATAACTGGTTAAATAAAAGTAGGCAGGTGCATAAATTTGGACACTGTTGTCATTTTATTGATTTCAAAACCTTTAGAACTAATTATTGGAACTCAAATTTGGTTTGGTAAGTTCAGTGACTCTTGACCTCCATACACAGGTGACTCCAATTATGAGAAAGGGTATTTAAGGGGGGCAATTGTAAGTTTTTCTCCTCTTTGCATCTTTTCTGAAGAGTCGCAGCATGGGAGTCTTAAAACAACTTTCAAATGACCTGAAAACAAAGATTGTTCACCGTCATGGTTTAGGGGAAGGATACAGAAAGCTATCTCAGAGATTTCAGCTTTCAGTCTCCACTGTGAGAAACATTGTGAGAAAATGGAAGACCACAGGCACAGTTCAAGTCAAGGCTCGAAGTGGCAGACCAAGAAAAATCTCGAATAAACAGAAGCGAAGGATGTTCAGAACAGTCAGAGTCAACCCACAGACCAGCACCAAAGACCTACAACATGATCTTGCTGCTGATGGAGTCACTGTGCATCGTTCAACTATTCGGCGCACTTTACACAAGGAGATGCTGTATGGGAGAGTGATGCAGAGGAAGCCTTTTCTCCGCCCACATCACAAACAGAGCCGCTTGAGGTATGCTAAAGCACATTTGGACAAGGTGCTGTGGACTGATGAAACTAAAATTGAGTTATTTGGGCATAACAAGGGCCGTTATGCATGGAGGAAAAAGAACACAGCACTCCAAAAAAAACCCTGCTACCTACAGTAAAATTTGGTGGTGGTTCCATCATGCTGTGGGGCTGTGTGGCCAGTACAGGGACTGGGAATCTTGTTAAAGTTGAGGGACGCATGGATTTCAATCAATATCAGCAGATTCTGGAGACCAATGTCCAGGAATCAGTGACAAAGCTGAAGCTGCGCCGGGGCTGGATCTTCCAACAAGACAACGACCCTAAACACTGCTCAAAATCTACTAATGCCTTCATGCAGAGGAACAAGTACAACGTTCTGGAATGGCCATCTCAGTCCCCAGACCTGAATATTATAGAAAATCTGTGGTGTCACTTAAAGAGAGCTGTCCATGCTCGGAAACCATCAAACCTGAATGAACTAGAGATGGCTGTTATTTCTGCGAAAGGAGGATCTACTAAAGGTTTTTTTTTTTTTGGTGCCCAAATTTATGCACCTGCCTACTTTTGTTTAACCAATTATTGCACACTTTCTGTAAATCATATAAACTTCATTTCACTTCTCAAATATCACTGTGTTTCTCCCCTATATGATATATTTAACAGAATTTTTTTATCCAAACAATCAATGCTTTATAAAGGTAAATCAGGAAAATTAACAAAGCTGCCCAAACTTTTGCACCCCACTGTAAATGTGACCAAATATAACCTGCCTGGACAAACGACAAAGTCCCCTCTGTGATGTTCTGGGGCTGTGGGACATGGGTTTGTCGGTTGACAGTGAATTTAGCCCCTTGGTGCCGACACTGGACAACCAGGTTTTGCCTTTTGCTTCTCATCTTCCTGAGGAACATAACATTCCTATCTCAGTATTCCAAGATGACAGTTCTCACAATCACAGGGCTACAAACGTGACGGATTGGCATGATGAACATTCATGGACATCAGGACTGGCCCACAGAATCCTCAGATTTGAATTCTCCTGGAAATCTGTGGGACTACAGATTTAACTGCCAAATCCAGTTAAATCCAGTTAGAGCATTGCCGATGGTTATGAACACCAGTCATATGGAAAAATAAAGTTTGTTTATAAAAATCAAGTTTGACTGCTAATTTTCCAAGTGAAAGAAAACTTTCCGGTTTCCCTTTTCCATTTTTTTTTTTTTTATTATTTTTTGGAATATCTATCTCTCAGTGATCTATAATTTGCATTGCAAAACAAAGCTGATTAACCACCCATGCCGTTTTTCATGGAATTGTTTTCCTCATAACTAACAAAGGATGCCAATAATTTGGAACTCGCTGCATATAAGAACATGGAAGATGTTCTAGAAAGATCCTGGAAGGGATTTAGGTCTATTTGCACACAGTGGGCGGTAGCAGCCCTATACATGGCACCCTGAGGAGTTAGGTGGGGATAGGTGGTTTGCTTAAGTTATGCCCTGTCAGTTTAGGTAATCAAACAAGCGATCCTCCGACCACAAGGCTGGTTCCCAAGCTTCCAGCCCACGACTACCCACAAGGCCTCCATCAGTGCACTTAGGTTAATAGATAGCTAGATACTTTATTGATCCCAGAGGGAAATTCACCAGTTAACAATGTAGATGCTGCTGTAAACCACCAGGGCTGCAATTACATCCTCTAGGAAGGCGGCCTTTCAGTGATAGTGTTGGAGATACGTGATGGACTGTGATGCGGCTGAGAATGGTCACTTACCTCCATAGCAAATGAAAGGATTTTGGAGGTCACATTGACTTTGAAGCCACTTCCCAGAATCGGACATCTTTACGGCAGCACATTTCTCAGTATAAGCTGTTTCTGCTTGTTGCCCATCTGCCCAGTACCGGAACGTTGAGAATCCATTATCGGACCACTGTCCGGAGATCAGGCCAAACCATGCACTATTGCTCCCAACAATTTGCACAAACCGTTGTTGCTCTTGTGCATTACGGATGCTGGCTAGGTTTGTGTGGTACTGGCTGCAGTAACTCTGGGCTTCTGTCCAGCTCTTGGCGGTCGTTATTAGGACGAACGTGCCACTGAGATTCGTTCTATCTGTTTTGGGACAGCATTACAGAAACAACCAATCAGTGCCATGCATACGATGCTCACCTGTTGTCCTATACAGTGACTTGCTGAACTATTCAACCCCCTGGAAAGCCATCAGATTGGTCGGGATTAACAAAGACATTCTTCAACTTCCACAATAGTTGCTACAACACAATGCTACCACCACCATGCCGCACACATGGGACACAGTATAGAGTGCCCTCATGCTTAAACCATAATCAGGTAGTGGTAATATGATTAACCTTGGAAGTCAGAGCATTGGCTAAATGCCGTAAATGTAATATGTTTGTACGAGGCTAAGACTGCCATGTTTGATGACTGGAGCCGTGTAAGGGGCCACTGCACTTGTGGAAACTAGTTCTATGGAGTGACTCCACAGTGGGATGTCCAACAAGCTCAAAACAACAGTCCTACTAAATGTCAGTGTCTGTACAAATTGATTTGGTGCATTTAGTCATTTTCTAAACATGTACAACCAAAGCTTCCCGCCAAATGAATAAGACAAGATGCTTTGATTACTTGGTGAGCATTGTCAGCTGATCAGCCTGGACGAAAGATATAAGATCGTTAATGTAACTGTTCACACGGGACAGCTAAGATAACTTTTCTCTGGGCATATAGCTTCACACTATGGTGGCGCTGTCTACCTCTCGGCTCCACCCAAGCTGGTAAATCTAAATAGCTGCAGGCTTGAAGACTCAGGGGAGTCTCAGGGACAGTGCCCCAGTAATGAATGAATCAAATTACCGTCAAAGCAGACGAAGTAGAACGTGTTGTTGCAGTAATAGTCATGCCATCCTCCTGGCGTACCCAGCCCACACGCTGCTAAGGCGCTCCCTTCGTTTGGCTGTCCTGAGCCCCAGCTTTGGTAGCTGGAGATATTCTCCCCTGTAGACATGGCCCAGCCCCTCTTCAGTCCGATCCACACAGCGTCCGTGTACGAGGGATCCACTGTTGCGGTCAGCCTGTTCATCTCCTCCATGCAGCCTGCAGCAGCCAGATCGATGTAGGTTGCCCTGCAGTAGCTCTGAGCTTCCGCCCAAGTCTTTCTTTCTGCCACATAGTAGTACTGCTGCGGGGCAGAAAGGGAGGTGCAGATGGTTCCTGAAGATAACGACAGAAGCACTTTGGATTACTGCACAGCAGACAGAGCATGCTCGAGTTTACCCTTATGGTCATCTCTTCTTACCTGAGAGCAGCAGTAGTGCCAACACATTCTGATCCATCTCTGAATTCACTGTGCACAATCTCACTCGGGATGCAAACTAACCCAGCAAACAAGGAGGTGGGACCTTTAGTTCCTCACTGGTAGAGAGTGGGTGCAGGGCAGATGGCACACTACTACACTGCAGACTGTATCCTACAGTAGTATGTACTGCACTCTGTATACGCCCCCTGTGTGCCGCAAAATGGACACAGTAACAAGCTTGACCTACAGTTGTAGCAAGACTTGCCAAAGTCACCATCAGTTTTGTGTTCACATTTACCTTACAGCTGTTATTACTGTATCCACTGTTTAGAGTAGCTGCTGTAACGCTGCTCAGGGCTTCTGAGATACGTTCCCTAGCTGTTACCCTCGGTATTCTAAAACTGATCCTCTAAGACTGAGTTCCTTTTATTAATCTTCCGACCTGCATATTTAACTTTCTAATTCTCATTCTGAAACACAGGGCATACAGTTACACTGCACATTTACCTCAGAGCTGTTAGTACTGTATCCACTGTCTTTAGAGCTAGCTGCTGCTGCCTGCTCAGTTCACCTGAGATAGCATAGCCTAGCTGTTAGCGTCCCCTACGGCTGTCACTCTAAAACTGATCCTCTAAAACGACTTTCATCTTTTGTATCTTCAGACCTGTATAAACACTTTCTAAGGCTCATTCTTGCTGAACACACACCGCACTATTAACCACTACACCCACATGTACCTCCAGGCTGTTAAGACCTGTATCCACAACCATTTAGAGCTAGCTGCTGCTAACGCTTTGCACACACTAGTTTAACGGTTAGCCTAGCTGTTAGCTCCCCTCGGCTATTTCACTCTAAAACTGATCCTCTAAAACGAGTTCATCTTTTATTAATCTTCAGACCTGTATATTTAACTTTCTAAGGCTCATTCTGATGAACACACACCGCACTACAACCACTACACCCACATTTACCTCAGAGCTGTTATTATAGTATAGAGCTGTTATTAGTCAGACACTTCTTGTAGTTGTTTATAAGGTTTGCACTTAAGGAGTCATTTCGGCCCACTCCTCTGCAGATTACTCTAAATCCTTGGAAACACGAAGCCTCAGCTCTCTCCATAGATTTTCTATGGGATTGAGGTCAGGAGACTGGCCAGGCCATTCCATGACCTTGATATGCTTCTTATGGAGCCACTCCTTTGTTCCCTTGGCTGTAAGTTTTGGGTCATTGTCGTGCTGGAAGACCCATCCACGACCCATTTTCAGTGCCCTGGCGGAGGCAAGAAGTTTGACACCCAGGATTTTACGATACATGGCCCCGTTCATCTTCCCGTCGGTGCGGTGAATTGCCCCCAAGACATAATACTTCCACCACCATGCTTGACCGTGGGGACGGTGCTCTTAGGGTCATATTCTGTATTTCTCTTCCTCCAAACGCATTGAGTTGAGTTGAGGCCAAAGAGCTCAATTTTGGTCTCATCTGACCACAGCACCTTCTCCCAGTCTCTCTCGGAGTCATTAATATGTTCATTGGCAGACTTGAGGCAGGCCTGGACGGGAGCCTTCCTGAGCAGAGGAACCTGGCGTGCACTGCAGGATTTTAAACCATTACATCTCAGTGTATTACCAGTGATTTTTTTGGAGACTGTGGTCCCAGCTGCCTTGAGATCATTAACCAGCTCCTCCGGTGTAGCACTTGGCTGATTTTTAGCCTTTCTCATGATCAATGAGACTCCACCAGGTGATATCTTGCATGGAGCTCCAGGTCTAGGTTGATTGACAGTAATGTTGTACTCCTTCAACTTCCGAATAATCGCACCAACAGCTGTCACCTTCTCATCCAGCTTCTTACTTATGGCTTTGTAGCCCAGTCCAGCCTTGTATAGGTCAACAGTTTTGTCACTGGCATCTTTAGACAGCTCATTAGTCTTGCCCATGGTGGAGATGTTGGAGTATCACTAAATCTGTTGGCAGGTGGCCTTACCACAGGTGACAATTTGGGACAGGTGTCTCTCATGCAGATAACGACTTCACTGAGATTAGGGTGTGCCAGCGGTCTGTGGGAGCATTAGTCATGGTTTTTAAGGGATCAAATACTTATTTCCCTTAATGGCATGCAAATTATTCTTTATTTAAAAAATATTTAATTTTCTAGATTTTCTTTTTGATATTCCATCAAATGAAGTTACCATAAAAATCATAGACGGTTTAATTATTTAGTACAAACTTTCAAAATCAGTGGGGGATCAAATACTTATTATATAAGTAAATTATGTTATATATAATATATAAGAAAAACAATATGCCAGTCTATGCACACGCATAGATGTTTAGTGACAGGTCCAGTGATCCATGCATTAGCACTAATGATATTCATTTTGGGATGCTGAGTGAGTGATGTACAGAGCCACCTGCTGGTTTGTTTGAGCAATAACTCGGGCATTGACCGGACTTGCCTAGGCTACACATACTATATATACAGTATATATACACACACACACACACACACACACACACACACACACACACACACACACACACAACATATATGATTTATTTAAAGATGTCTACATTTATAAAACCTAATGAAGGACAGGAGTCAGTGCAGTTCTCCTCATGAACAGTCTTCAGGTGACGTCTTTCCGGGTTGATGTGCTGTCCATGCAACGTCCTCACAGTGGTTGTTCACCAACATCACTTTAAATCATTTTGATGCCATATTTATGCCGTTTTAATATCGAGATCTCCATAAATAAAGTTGTAGTTGTTTATAAGGTTTGCACTTAAGGAGTCATTTCGGCCCACACCTCTGCAGATCATCTCCAAATCCTTGGAAACATGAAGCTTCAGCTCTCTCCATAGATTTTCTATAGATTTTGGTCAGGAGACTGGCCAGGCCATTCCATGACCTTGATATGCTTCTGATGGAGCCACTCCTTTGTTCCCTTGGCTGTATGTTTTGGGTCATTGTCGTGCTGGAAGACCCATCCACGACCCACTGTCAGTGCCCTGGCGAAGGCAAGGAGGTTGTCACCCAGGATTACATGGCCCCGTTCATCTTCCCGCCGGTGCGGTGAAGTTGGCCCCCAAGACATAATACTTCCACCATCATGCTTGACGGTGGGGACGGTGCTCTTAGGGTCATATTACATCAAATGAAGTTACCTCTTAGGGTCATATTCCATCAAATGAAGTTACCATAAAAATCATAGACTGTTTAATTATCTAGTACAAACTTTTAAAATCAGTGGGGAAACAAATACTTATTATATAAGTAAATTATGTTATATATAATATATAAGAAAAACAATATGTCAGTCTATGTACACGCATAGATGTTTAGTGACAGGTGCGTTAATCCATGCATTAGCACTAATGATATTCATTTTGGGATGCTGAGTGTACAGAGCCACCTGCTGGTTTGTTTGGGCAATAACTCGGGCATTGACTGGACTTGCCTAGGCAACACATACCATATATATATATATATATATATATATATATATATATATATATATATATATATATATGTACAGTGCCCTCCATAATTATTGGCACCCCTGGTTAAGATGTGTTCTTTAGCTTCTCATAAATTGAGTTTTTTTCAAAATAATATAGGACCACGATGGAAAAAAGAGTAAAATCCAACCTTTAACTCAAGTGAATTTTAAGGGGGTAATAAAATCCCTGACTAAGAAATAATTATGCTTCATAAAATCACCTGTTCCACAATTATTGGCACCCCTAACAATTCTTAGGAAATAAATTTAATAAAAGTATTTCTGTCACTTTTACAGTAGTTTACGAAGTTGATCAGAGTATGTAGGAACATTTAATTAGTAATTCACAACTTCCTGTTTCCCTGGGGTATAAATATGACGTGACACAGAGGCCATTTCTCTTCAACATGGGAAAGACAAAGGAACATACCATTCAAGTAAGGCAGATGTGTGTTGACCTTCACAAGTCAGACAATGGCTACAAGAAAATAGCCACTCGCCTACACCTGTCCATACCTACTGTCAGAGGAATTATTAAGAAGTTTAAAACAACTGGAACAGTGGTAAACAAGCCTGGACGAGGACGCAAGTTTATTTTGCCACCACGCACAGTGAGGAGGATGATAAGAGAAATAAAAGTTCTCCAAAGCTCACTGTTACAGAATTGCAACAATTGGTAGCTTCTTGGGGTCACAAAGTCTCCAAAACAACCATCAGGCGCTATCTACATGCCAACAAGCTGTTTGGGAGGCATGCACGGAAAAAACCTTTTCTCACTCACAATCATAAACACAAACGTTTGGAGTTTGCTAAGCGCTACTGGGACTTCAACTGGGACCGTGTGCTTTGGTCAGATGAAACAAAGATAGAGATTTTGTTGCCAAAAAGCTCTAAGTGGGTCTGGCGTAACACTAGAGCTGAGTATGCAGAAAAGCACCTCATGCCCACTGTGAAATACGGGGGAGGATCAGTGATGCTGTGGGCCTGTTTCTCTTCCAAAGGCCCTGGGAACCTTGTTAGGGTGCATGGCATCATGAATGCTTTGAAATACCAGGACATTTTAAAACAAAATCTTGTGGCTTCTGCCCGAAAGCTGAAGATGGGTCGTCACTGGGTCTTTCAGCAAGATAATGACCCTAAACATATGGCCAAATCTACACAGAAATGGTTTACCACACACAGAATCAAGCTCAAGCTCCCATGGCCATCTCAGTCCCCAGACCTCAACCCCATTAAAACCTGTGGGGTGAGCTGAAGAGTGCAGAGGAGAGGACTCAGGTCGCTGGATGATTTAGAGGAATGGTCAAAAATCCTTCTTTCTGTATTCTCCCATCTTGTGAAACATTATAGGAGAAGATTAGGTGCTGTTTTGTTGGCAAAAGGGGGTTGTACAAAGTATTAACATCAGGGGTGCTAATAATTGTGGCACACAGGATTTAATGTTAAACAGTTATTTCTTAATGTGGGATTTTTTTCCTACTGAATAAATTCACTTGAGTTAAAGGTTGGATTTTACTCTTCTTTTCCATTGTGGTCTCATATATTATTTTGAAAAAAACTCAATTTATGAGAGGCTAAAGAACACATCTTAACCAGGGGTGCCAATAATTATGGAGGGCACTGTACTATATATATATATATATATATATACACACACACAACATATATCATATATATATCTTAGTTTTGTAGTTGTGCATGTGGTGTCCATGCAACGTCCTCACAGTGGTTGTTCACCAACATCACTGTGTGTGTGTGTGTGTGTGTGTGTGTTTGTGTGTATAAGGTTTCACGCCAGAATTAAGTCTGCATTCACAGGATCATGTGTCTAAACAAAACAGAACACGCTGTTTGTAAGTCTGATGTAATTTAAATTACAGATCTGTTGCATATTTCTAAACAGCAACATGTCAAATATACATATCCGGTCTACACAACCAAGTAACATTATTAATGTCAAAGCAGCACAAACCGCAAACATGTGAGATTAAAGCAGAACTGAACTGCATTATTACTCTTTGAAAACATTTTTATATTTCCAATGACTTTTTTATTATTATTATTCATATCCATAATAACAATTAAAATTTAATTCACTTGTCAAGTCCTACAGATTTTAGACTTCATACAGCACCTAAAATACTCTAAAAAGAGATCAATCGAATAGTCATCATAAATCCATATTTAAAATACAATAGTCCGGCGACCAGCCAATCAGAACGCCGGATGAATCGGCTACGGACGCCGGCGCGGCCAATCAACGTGCACCTTACTGGGACGTGGTGGCGCGAGAGCAAAATCCAGCAGGCAGTATGGCGCTGAGGAAGAGGAGAACCTGCCGATGAGTGAAAATGCAAAATAAAAGAGAGATATTAAATAAATACAAAATATACACAAAATGCAGATTATACAGAGACAGGAGGTTCAGTGTTGAAATTCTCTCATATGAACAATATTTTACACAAGGATAATCTGGAAGCGAGATGAAACATGCATATGCCAGTTCTTTAAAGTGACTCAGTGATATTGTTTGCATCAGTGATATGATTTATTAATAATAATAATAATAATAATGATGATAATAATAATAATAAAGTGTCAGAGTGCAGTGGCATTGGTAAAAGGTTCATTGCTTTTTCAGCAAAATGTTTGAAACTGTTCATCCAATTTGTTGTAGCCTGGATGCTGCGGTACCTCCAGCCTAATGGCAGTAAGGTAAACAGGTGAAGCCTGGAACACCCCACCACCCCCCCACCCCTCCGCACCTACCACAACATCTGCAGGAACTATGTGAGGATTTTCAAACTGCATGGGATGGATTATCACAGGACACCAATAGGAACCTCTATGATTTGTATAACATTCCAAATATCAATCTTATTTTTTGTTTTTTGTTTTGACATGTTCCAGCGTCTCGCTGCATTAAGTGTGGTGGTGTCCAGTGAAATGCATCAAGTTAAATGAAATGTATTTTTTATTAAATCATATGTAAAGAATGTATATTCATGATGTGCTTTCTGTTTGAAGTGCAGTTAGTGAGCTACATTTGCGCCGCCTGCTGGAAAATACTTGGAACTGCATGGTGCTGGTCCTGGGCCAGGATGAGCTGGTCAATATGCGGAATGTGGAGCGGTTAAAGAGGGAGCTACGTTCTTGCTACCGCTATCATCATGAGAGGGTGCTTCATGGTGAATGTAGTTTGGAGCCAGGAGGAGAACCAGGAACTGTGACACTTTCATTTCTGACTAGATGTTTTTACTGGGGTGGGGTTTACTGGGTCTTGAACATTAAAACATAGAAGAGAGGAATCAACTGACTGGAATGAAACTTGGTGGGTAGGTTGGACTTTTTGAGACATGCCAATGATTCAGAGTTCCCACTCGGCTGTGCATGTGACATAGGGAGGGGCGGGCCTTACCGCTGACTGACTCCACAGCAGACATTCAGTAAACAGTGGTGTCCTCCATGAGTCCATGATCCTGTTAGTGCAGCACCATTGGCAGACGGCTGCACCACGCAGGACTACATGCACACAGACCGTCATGGCAACTGTCCTTAACACCACATCACCGTCACCAAAGACTGCAGTGGTGCAATGTCAGACTGTCATGGAATGGCAGAAGGCCAAAACTGTCCCTCCACCTCCACCCCTACCGCACCCTCTGCAAAGCCATGTGAGAATATTCAAGTTCTATGGGGTACATTATTGGAACTCCATGCTGAGATGTCTGACATGTTGGGTTAGCCAACATCGCGGCCCGACTCCATACCAAAAGACACTACTTCTGTATGTGTAACTCCGTCAGTATTGGCCATGTTATTTTAAACTTATCATTATTGTTCCTGGTAACCTTTATCTTTCTTCCCAATGCCATTGCAACCTTACACTTCCTTTTGGATGCCGCTATTCTTTTGGTAACGAGTGTCATTATAATCAGTATTTCAGAAAAAAGTTTAAAATAAGGCTCGTATGAAAATTGCAAAAGTCTGTAACAGTGGTGCAGGACCTTCTTTGCGTTTACAGTTTTGGTTTCAGGGTAAACACTTTGGAATTGCTCCCCTGTCTCCAGGTCAACATGGAATCATTAGCCATTCCTAGACTTTGCAGTTTCTTCTTAATCTGCAGAAACAAGGCACAAGTGAGTCAGACATGCAGATTCCATAACACTGGCATGGCTTGAGATGTTAGACAGGTGCTTAAACTAGGTTGGATGTCTGGTGGTGTATTAGTGTAGCAGATCGAATGAGACAAACCTTTGGGCATCTTTAAACTCTGTTATTAAGGTTCGGCATTGGAATCGTTTACCTACACCTAATAATGCACTGATATTATAGAAATAGAGAGTTTACAAGAACATGTCCACTAGGGTTGCCAACCGCCTTATAGAGAATTTAGCGGTGGAGGGAACTCGGCGCATGGGAACTCGGGGCATGGGGACTTGCAAAGACTGCAGTGGTGTCGTACCGAACTGTCATGGAGTGACTCAGAATGGCAGCCGGTCATCTTCAGTGACGAGCCCCTCTTTAGTCTTTGATGACCAACATATCAAAGGCACCGTGGTCAGCACCTAGCTAAACAGTTTATTGTCACATTTCACACCTCCAGGAGGCCTGGTGTCACTCCACCTCCACCCCTACCCCACCATCTGCAGGAACTGTGTGAGGATGTTCAAGCTGCATGGGATGGATTATCACAGGACACCATTAGGAACCTCTTTGAGATATCTGGTATTCTGCATTAGCATATTTTGTGCAGATTTTATGGGACAGCTGGCAACCCTAATTTCTACCCATGTTTAATTACCCTGAGAGTGCTGGAGAGAAGCCTGTGTCCAATCTAGGAATACTTTCTGCAGGTCCTTTTGAGACAATTTGCTTAGCATAAAGAAACCTACTTCTTTCAGAATTGTGTCCTTCGTGGATGGCACATTTGGATCTGCTTTTGAAGACACTGTCACTCTGATGATCTGCTTTTTCTTCATCCTGTCCTCCGCTGTAGCAAAAAAAAAAAAAAAACTGATTAACCTTAGCTGTCCCCCAGTGGGCACTGGTATTATGGTGACCTTGTTAACTAGACATTCCAAAAACCAGCTACAGAGAAACTGGGACTCCTAATAACCACTTGGAAGACCTGGTAGACCCACCAAAACTGCCCCTATCAGGGAAACCCACAGGAGAGACAGGAGAACATCAAACTCAAGATCTAAATACATCCACAGGTGTGTTTCTCCATCCTTCTACTGTGAGAAGAAGACACCTCAGTGCTATGAAGGTCTGAAAGAATGTCTAGCTGTTCAAGAAGCTCCTCGCTGAGAAAAGGAGACAGGCACACCAAACGAAGAAGCCGCTGGTGTCCTCAGAACAATAGACCAACCATAACATCAAACACCGTGAATGTGTTTGGGGTTATTCGGATGCTGGGGAGAAGTAAATGCTACACCTACCTGTAAGACTGTTTATATAATAATGCAGGCATTGAAATAACTGAGACTCGCCTCCATAGCAGATGAACGGGCGCTGTACATTGCAGTTGTCCGCCGTCCATTTCCCAGAATTAGCCATCGCTACGGCAGAACAGTCACCAGTTCCTGAGCTTGGCTGACCTGCTGCCCAGTGTCTGTATAAGAGGCTCCACTGATCAGACCACTGCCAGGTGTCCAAGAACAAACCGACCCAGACAGAGACCCCTTTGGCCACAAGGCTCGTCACCTGCTTCTGCTCCCAAGGAGAGCGGATGCTGGCCAGGTCAGTGTAGTTTGCTCTGCAGTAAGTCTGAGCGTCAAACCAGCTCTTGGAAGTTTGTACCCAGATGTAACCGGATGGGTTTCCCTCTGTATCAGACAAACAGTGGACAAGGATGGATGAGTTACGGTACCGCTACTGAAGGTGGGTGACACAGCAGAATAGCATCAGGGATACTTAAGTACATGGTATATAATGTAAAGGTCTCAGTACATGTGCTGCCAAAGGGTGGAGCTGTAGCAGGTTGCATATCGTCGCCAGCCAAGGCAACTTTACAGGAGAGGGCAAAAACCTTGTTTAATTTGAATGGAAGTCAATGGAACCAGACGGCTTTCCAAGAAGTTTTGGCCCATTTCTGTTGGTCCATTCATCATGGAACGTTCACACGGCATGAACAGCAGCTGCTGTGTTCAAATGAGGCATTAAAGTGAAAATCGTCAAGAATGGAGATACATGTTGATACATGTTTGGACAGCAACGATATGCAAAGTAGCTTTGTTATGGGGAATTCAATAATCCAGAGATTAGCCACAAACCAAAAGACAGGAAGGCAACATCAGAGGCAAATCCAACAACAAGCTGGACTGGACTGACAACACTGCTGCACTCTACAAGAAAGTCCAGAGTCCCACCCCATGTACCGCTCTCTGGAAGCACTGGGCAGCTCCTTCAGTGCCCGGCTGCTTCACCCGCAGTTCCACACTAGTCTATCTCTACAGTAGTCTATTTCTAGCCTAG
>JAMWET010006540.1:0-32083 GCA_024036415.1 Prochilodus magdalenae
AGGAGAATAAGGGATTTGATAGTGAGGGAAGAGGATGGATGATAAAGGAGGAAGCTGAGAAGAGAAAGGGGCAGAATCAAAGATAGCAAAGGATACAAGGGAAGCAGTCACATTGTTGACAGGGCCAGAAGCAGCAGGTGCAGGATGCCTGGGTGCAGTAAAGGGATGGCCAGCAGAGGGCAGCCGATCACTAGCAGAAGCCTCAGAGGACGCTGTTACCATGGTCTCTACCCAAACTGCTAGGATTCAGCTTGATGTAAATAGCCACAGCTGGTCAGGCTAATTACTCTGTCACAAGTTATCCCACTACTTTCCTCAGCTCCAGCGGGATAATGGGAATAACATGCCTGCTTGCTGTGGTTGATGTGGAGCTGGTTGGTTTAAGTGATGTGATACGGGTGTGTTGTGTCATTTGTTGCTGGAGTGTTGGTCTAGATAACCTGTTTTAAATGGAGAGCTAAAGAAGTTAGAAGCTAGCTGAAAGTATTATTGGGTAATAGCGTTGTTGGACACGGCCCCGTGGTCCAGTGGGTAGCACTTTCACCCTCACAAAAAGAACAGCTGGGTTTCAGTTCTCAGATGGGGCCCCCAGGGACCGTTCTGCAGAGAGTTTGCATGTTGTCTGTGTGAGTTTCCTCTGAGTGCTCTGGTTTCCCCACCCAGCCCAAAGACATGCAGTCGGGTCAGTAGGAGATGAATGTGTAGGTATTCGTGTCTGATGGATAGGTGGCCTGTCCGGGGGGTGTTTTCTGGGATAAGTGCTAACTCACCGGTTACTGTGACTTCACAGCAGGAAAACCAACTCCGGCTTACAGAGGCATGGACTGTACTACAACCCAGAAGGTACCCTGTGGTATC
This sequence comes from Prochilodus magdalenae, assembly GCA_024036415.1. Classification (NCBI taxonomy): domain Eukaryota; kingdom Metazoa; phylum Chordata; class Actinopteri; order Characiformes; family Prochilodontidae; genus Prochilodus; species Prochilodus magdalenae. The sequence goes on from JAMWET010006540.1 coordinate 859, forward strand.
TGGTACCAACATGTTCTGTGATGTCCTGACAATTTAGAGCCACCTGGCATTTGTGTTTGCACACAGAAGAATCACTGTACCGCATTTAACAGATCAGTGTATAAGATATCAGATAAGTGTAACACCCTCATACACACACTAGTGAACACTAGAACACACTAGGGGGCAGTGGGTAGTGGTTGTGGTAGCAGTGGCACCAAGAAAGGCCTCAATTCCTGGCCAGGGTTTCCACGGACCTTTCTATGTGGAGTTGGCATGTTCTCCATGTGTCTGTGTGGGTTTCCTCTGGGTGCTCCGACTTCCTCCCTCGGTCTAAACACACCCAGTCAGGTGAATAGGACGTGTATATGTTTGGGTGCCTGCCCTGTGATGGACTGGCGGCCTGTCCAGGGAGTTTGCTGCCTTCCACCTATGGAACACTGGGATAGGGTCCTCCACACTGCAGGATGAAGTAGTTTATCAGATGAGTGAGTGAGACACTGAGGACACATGCCCATAAAACTCATGGGGTGATCAAGACCTGCTTCCCACTATTTAATAACCTGATTATTTTACAGTTTATTACTAATTATTTTTAAACCTATGAATTTCACTGGATCTATTTCTGTCTGTTACAAAATCAGAGGAAACAATGAAAGTGTCTTGAAGAGCAGCTGACCTGAGGGTAGTGTTTCAGCTGTGTTGTCATGGTGATACTTCCTCTGGTGCTTCCTGTGGTTTTAATGCAGGCGAAAGTCAAACGTCTGTTACTTTAGCCAATATGACCTTCCCCACACCGTCAACAGGGCTGTTACTAACAGAGGGATACAATCTGACTACTTGAACTTGGTGTAGTTAAATACATACTGACATAAAGACAGTTTCTACAGCATGACCTTTACTTAACCCAGCATAGAAATTAATATCTTACTGGTTTAGGAAACAATATGAGGCTGTATAGTAAGTCATGTGACCTCCACACACTGATAGGAACTACACACAGGAAATGTTCACCATGAGTTAGGATGTGGGCAGGACCACTGAAAAACAGATTTGGGGGCTAACTGTAATACACTATATTGTCCGTAAGTATTCAGACAGTCCTTCTAATGCATGCACTCGTTGCAGACAGACAGACACAGTTTGCATAACCTCCATAGAAAACCACTGACCAATGAAACAGGATGTGCTGTAGCCCTTGGGTCTAAGGTCACCAAAGAGAACTCTTATGATGATATAAGTGAATGGTCATCATGTTTTCATCAGAAACATTTTGTGTTTGAGGCCTAAACAAGTCAGACCTCTCGTTTGAGGCTGTGCATGTGGGGGTTATATGTAAAGACACATGATCTTGTCTGAGATCAGACTTTGTGAGCTTTGACTTTGAAAATAATCAGAAAATAATCAGTGGTAAACAAGACTAAAGTAAACATATAATATCATTACATTATGTACCATGTTCAGGAATCATGCCATGACGTGCAGAGTGGTTAGATATGTAGAGTACATACAGATATTAATCTCCTAAATCTCTACACTGAGAATTAGGAACCAGACATTAGAAAAGAGACCAGGGCAGGAACTCTGCTGCATTCACTTCTCAACCACAAACAGGAAGTAAATATAAATGCAGCTCTAAAAACTCAGTCACTTCCTACTAAAGCCATCAGACGACTTATAGACTCTTTATAATCAACCATAGCTAAGGAGCGTAGCTGTGCAGCAGAGCTCTCACACAGACACAGTAACTCCAGTAATGGTCTGTTAGTGAGGGACTTTAACAGATTAGAGATGGCTGTTACTATTTATGATGTGATCCGCACTGAGGAGCTGAACAGAGGAGAGCGAGTGGAGATGGTGGTGGATATCTATGAGAGTAGCGACACTGTTAGAGGCCAGAAGCCCAGTACAAGGATGGAGGACACCAGCCCCAAGACAACCCAACAAACACAACATCCAGGTAACCAAACACAATCTCTAATACACATTCATTTATAGATATTAGTGTTAATGTACCAGTCTACACCGTTACAGTACAGCTAGCAGGTTCACTCGGTGCTGTACTGGATGGAAATATTCTCTGTGTGTAAGTTTAATGTTGATTTATAGACTCTGTATTAAACACCACTGTAATAAAAGTCCTCAGAGAAGTAAATGTGGGCCAATTGTAATTTTACACTGCAGGGAGCAGATGCTGTGGACCGGCTGCCGTGTGTCTGGGGCTGCTGTGTGTCCTCCTGCTAGTGGTCATCACAGTGCATTGGATTAAGTTCACTAAAGAGAGAGACCAGCTACAGTCCAGTAACACCAACCTGACTACAGAGAGAGACCAGTTACAGGCTAATTATACCAATCTGACTGTAGAGAGAGACCAGCTACAGACCAGTTACACCAACCTGACTACAGAGAGAGACCAGTTACAGGCTAATTATACCAACCTGACTGTAGAGAGAGACCAGCTACAGACCAGTTACACCAACCTGACTACAGGGAGAGACCAGTTACAGACCCGTTACACCAACCTGGCTAAAGAGAGAGACCAGTTACAGACCAGTAACACCAACCTGGTGAAAGAGAGAGACCAGTTACAGACCAGTAACACCAACCTGGCTAAAGAGAGAGACCAGATACAGAAAGAGAGAGATGAATTCAGCAGGAGACTTTCTGAACTGGGTAAGTGATCAGTGAACAGGATTTCTTTGTGTTTTCTATGCTCTGTTTACACTGAAGAGGATCAAATTAGCATTAGCTAGTAAGATAACACCTCTGCCCAACACAGAACATGTTCAGTTCTGTGTAACTAAATCACCAACACAAGTGTAGAAGATAACGATTCAAATAGGAGGGATTCAGGTCAACTGGAGGTGAAAGGATAGAAAGGTGAGATTAAACCTGTTCTGTGGTGTTTGGATCTCTAGCCTGACCACCTCACCTAGCATTAGCTTAGCGATCAGCTACACTCTGACTAACTGCTGCCCTGCTGAAATGATATAGATGATAGAATCTAATGTCTGAGAGGGAGAGTTACTGGTGGGGAGTGACAGGAAGCAGAAATCAAATCAGCGCTGTGGTGTTTGGGACTGTAGCAAATTGGCTAAGCTAAAAATTAGCTTAGTTAGCAGGCCCAATGTATGGCACAGCACAGGCTTGGTTCTAGCTAACCGATGCTAAAACACCTATTTAGAGGCTTTCTAAGAGCACAAAGTGGAGTGACTGGAAACTGAGCCTGAACATGTTCTCCAGTGAGTGTAGCTCTGGGCAGTTGAGCTGCTATCATGCTCAGTTGGTCTGAGCTTTTTCCTGGCTCTGGTTTCCCCCCCTCCTCTTTCTATCAGTGAGCTCCCACAGCACCGATAAGCGAAACACACCAAGTACCTGGACAGACTAGGGGTTTAATGACTGAGACGTTTGATTGCATGTTAGAATTATGGCTCAGGTTAAAAGAGATCATTGCCTTGCACAAACAAGCAGATAGCAGGAGACCCGCCGAATGTTAGATACAGCTAGACCAGACACACTGGCTACACTACCTGGATGTGGCAGAAAGAGGAAGTCATCACCTGCTGTAGTCACTGAGCTCTGAGATTGCACCGTAAGGTGCAGACTAAACGGTGAAGGTCTCCATGCCTGAACTCCAAGACATACACCTCCACTGACCCAAAAACACGAAGACAAATCAGCTCCCATAATCTCAAACTATATAAACAAGCCACAGAAGCTCTGAGATTCTGTTCTGTGGATGAATCAAAGCGTTGGCCCTGTGGATCAGCAGGATGTCTTTCTCTTTTGAGTTTCTCTCTAATTATATAGATGGGTGTGAACAGAGTTTACGCTTATTATAAATCAAAGCACCCCTGCTTTATTGATTCCACACCCTTAAATACCAAACAACCCCATTAAGAAATACATCATAGTTCATTCATTATATATATATTTACTTCCTTTAATTGTGTATAAGGGAAAAGTGGACCTGAACAGACTACTCTGCCAGGAGCCCAAAATTTGGTGATATGTCCTCTGCCTGCACATGCATGTTAATATGTGTGGACATATGTGTGTGCCTCATAGTTTTTTAATAATAATAATAATGATAATAATAATAATACATGAAAATACTTTCAGTTTAAAGCTGTATCTCTGCACAGCGAGCACAATATCATCTCTCCTTTCATTTCAGTGCTCGTGTTAACAGGTCAGAGCACTTCAAAGAATAGTTGCACAAACAGTCACACCCAGAAGGAATCAATCAAATGATCCCAGTTTCATACTCGGTCACATGTGAAGTGATCGCCATACACTGCAATGGAGTCATGCCACACAGTCATGGAGTGACTCAGGATGGCAGCAGTCTTGCTTTGTCTTGGTGGAGATGACCAGTGAATCCGTGTGTGGGGGCACCGTGTTCAGCACCTAGATAAATGGTTTCTTTTCACGTGTCACATGTCCAGAAGGCCCGATGTCCCTTCACCTCCACCCCTACCGCACAGTCTGCAGAAACTCAGGAATCCTGATCCATGTTGTTGTTGTTGGGCTGCAACCATGAGACCAGAGCTCTGATTAGCACAGCAGAAACTGAAGATGATTCCTCTGGGTGGGCAATACCCACCCCGGCCGACACTTAGACACACCCCTGTGCTGTAATGATCCTGAATCTTAAAAGTCCTACTGTTAAATGGAGTCCATGGTTCAGCTACTGTTACTATAAACTGCTAAACAAGAAGCTTTAGGTTTACATGGTGGATCACAGCGTGATTGTTAGGTGCCAGAGGCATTTACTGTCAACTAGCTTAACTCTTTCTTTACTTTGCTGTGACCCATGTACGGAGAATGTTGACCATTATTACATTGTACAGCCCTGTAGTGACAGCGTCTTCAGGCTTCAACGATTTATTTTCCAGCCACTGGCAGAAGTCCACAAGAAACTTAGTCTTGACTTCCATCTACCTAGCGAGCCGAAGCCTATGAATGACTCACAGACTCCAAAAAGTCTTTTATGGAAGACTTTCACTTTATCCTCTTTATCCCGTCACAGCATTCCAGAAACAACCAGGTAACGTGTTCTTCTGTACAAGATTTGGAAAATGTGGCTAATGGTCAAAAGCTTACTGTTTTCGGTTATGTGCACAGCGCCCTTCTGCTTTCCTCTACCACCCCGTCCCTCTTTTCGTGCACATGCGCCCGAACCACTGGAAACTAACAGCCAATGAAATGCTTCTGTGTATGCATACACTTATAAATCTAATTAAAGAAGAATTTAAAACAAAGAAAATGAACAACACTAACTAATAAGCTTTAATTGAATTCGTCTCTTACAAGCCCCATTTCTGACTCTGTAACACAGTACTGCTGGTGTCCATGTCCCTCCCTTCCATTCCTCATCACATGCTCCAGGTTTCATCTGCTTTACCCCTAGATACACCCAAAGGGGAAGGTAACAGTGATGAACAGTGTAGATCTTTCTATTATCTGAAATGCTGAAAGTGATGGATGTGTTGGGAGGCTGTTCAGGTGTTTCACTGAGGAGTAGCATGTACATCATATGGCAGTGACTGGTTAAAAGGAAAGTAGTTCCAGGAGCAGAGAAGGGATTATTATTGTTATGAATGTGTTATAATCACAACTCATATCATTCTGTCTGAACAGAGACACTCATTACTCAACAAGAATGGATCTACTTCAGCTCCAGTATATACTACATCTCTACTGAGAGGAAGAGCTGGAGAGAGAGCAGACAGCACTGCAAAGGTAAAGGAGCAGACCTGGTGATCATCAACAGCAGAGAGAAACAGGTGAGGGTCGTGTGGGGGGTAAATAAAAAATTCAAGACACTTTCATAACTTCACACCTTCCTGTTCAGCTGGTATGTTGATTGATCTGTGTAATAAAGAGGTAGATAATTATTATAGGGCCTGAATCTCACTAAGCAGCTCATATTCTACACTCTACACGTTTGATATTTGTGTTTACAAACCAAAACACTCATTAATAATTTAACATGAGCATTCTCCAGCCTCTCTTCATCCCTCACACTTTACACAAGCTGTTACTGTGTCTTTAAGACTGATATATGTAAATGAGCTCTCCTCTGATTGGCTGATTCAGAAAGCAGTTCAGGCTGAAACCCTCCTTATAGCTTCAGGGTGAGTGGGCGGGGCTAGACTGCTGTAAACAGGCTGTTTCTGTATATTGATATCCATATATGGACTGTATGAGCTGGAGAGTGAAGGTACAGGTTTAAACTTGAGCAGCTTCACAAACTACATGAACCTCTTAATGAAAGCAGGTGAACATGATATGAGCTCTTTAAGTATCAGTGCCTGCAGCCTGGAGAGACTTCCTCCTCTACAAACCCAACCAGAGCAGCTTCAAGATGATCAGTGGAGACTCTGTGTCTGATTATAATCTCTCTTCTCTCATTGGACGAGAATTAGAGTCACTGGAACACAAGCAGTCTACACTCAGCCCAGACGTGTAGATCCAGTGCTGTAACAGACCCTGATTAGACTGTGCTGTGCTGCTGCTGCTGCAGTTCAGTGTGGGCGTTAGTGAACATGTGTATCTGGTAGTGTGTTATAGTGATCCTCTCACTTCAACAGGACTTCATTAATAGACTGAGAGGATATCAGACAGCTTGGATTGGTCTGATTTACAGAAACACAGAGGAAGATTGGAGATGGGTGGACGACTCACCAGTGGCGACTTGGTAAGAGCTGAACTGACTGCTGGTGATGTAGTTACTGATTCTTGTGCTGTGTTCACATGCTGACATTAAAAACATCATGCTACACCTCCAGTTTACATTTTTTTACATTTTACTACATTCTGCAGCAGCGGTGGCATGAAGCCACACAAACGCTGACATAGTCACATTCTTACAGATGATAAAGAATTATTGTGAGAGGAGGCCTTCGGGTTAATAATGGAAAAGCCAGGAGGAGCTCTGTGCTCCTCTAATGGTAGAAGAGTTTTCTGTTGCGCCTCCATTAAAAAAAATAATGGAACCTCCATCGTCCATCTGCTGCAACCATGTGAACACAGCATCACTTCTTACTGCTCTGATAAACACACTGGATACTCTGGTTCTGTTTCAGGTTCTGGACACCTGGACAACAGAACCGTTATGGACGTTGTGAAGTAACTACGGGTTACTATGAGTATTTGCTCATGCAGTCCTGTGAAAATCAGTTAGTTTGGATCTGTGAGAGGAGAGTATTCAGCTAAACTGCTGCATGTGAGTGATGATGGTGTGGCAGCTAAATTCAAGAATCAAGAATTTGATTTGATGTCATGATAACGATGATGAATGATAAACAGAACGCTACCATATGGATTTTACTAAAATGTAATATTTATATTCTGAATGTTCTTATAAGTAATTAAAATATCAGGCTCAAGCACACTGCAGATTCTCCACAGGGGGCGCTAAAAGTGCCTTTCATAAGAACAGGGCTTTATGTCTTGTAATAACTTGTATCGTCTTCACTATGAAGTGCAGTTTGAACATCAGTGTGTAATAAACGAGCTCAGGGATTAGATTATGTGTTGAGGGATTAGATTATGTATTGAGGGATTAGATTACGTGTTGAGTGTAAGAGTGAGTGTGAGTGAGCGAGTTCTACATTGTCTGCATCATGCCTGTATAGAAATGAATAACTAAATAAAACTGATTGTGAATGAACGTCTCAGGCATCAGGCAGCGTGTGTATAACAGTAAGGCCCCTCAGGTGAATATACAACACAGTGAAAGTGTTCAGTGTTATATCGGACTCAGGAACAGAGTTAAGTGCATGGCGTGATGAACGCTGATGTGTTAACTTTTAGAAAAGAAGTTTTTTCTGGCATTTTAATAGAAATAAAGCAAACCCCACCTGCAGAGTTACTGTTCTGTTCAGACTGGCCAGCTGACCATTCATGCCAGGTGTATGTGGATCTGCTGGCTGCAGGTGAGGTAACTATAGTTACTGGTAGGTTTTTGTGTTTGTTATTAATCATCTGTTTTGTATCTAGTTCTGGTTTATTTGGTCTATTCTCCATATTTCTATACAGAAGATATAAAAATATGCTCATCATAAAAAACACAACACCAGCAGCTCAAGTAGAACGAGGTGTCAGACTGCAATGACGTCTACCCACCAAGTTTCATTCCTGTGGGTTGAATCCTTCTCACTATTGTTTTGATGGTGAGTGTATATAGTAGTGCATTAAGAAACCTGACATTATGAAGTTGCATACTCGTGTTTTAGTAGACGTACAAGTAAATATTTATACAAGCTTATACTGTATGAACTATTATGGATCCCCTATAACACACTGAACCAGTCAGTCAGGAAAAATCCCAGCTCCTTCTCTTCTCTGGAAATCTACTTTCACAGTCTTCAGCTGGTAAACACATGTTCATGCTACAGAACAGCTTATCAGAGTATCAACGGCAGTAACCCTGAAATCTCACAACAGCATATAAGGATAGCTACAGCTGCAGTAGCACGGCCAGATATGATTGGCTTATAACTTACGAGGCCTGATTTGATCGGACAGTGCCGGGCATTATGCTTTACCCCCATACAAAACTATAGAGGACTGTCATCTCATCTTGTGTTAGAGACTCTGCTACTGAAACACTGTGGGCTGGTTAGCTGACCATCGGTGCCACTTATATGTGGCTGCTGACCAATCTCCATGATTTAGGAGGAATTGGACATAGAGGTCACTCCTACATTGGTCTGACTGACAGGCATGGTAACAGCATTTCATGGCATTGTTTAAAACCTGACTCAGACTGCAGCATCTCCAAGCATGTAATCTCCAAGAACATACTGCCCTCTAGAGCCAACATAGTGAAACTTCCTTTATCAGCTCACAGTGTCTGTTTTCGAGGCACAGCTTACCTGTTTAAGACAGTATCAAACTGCTGCTCCTGACGAGATGGACCGGCCTTTCACACCCACCGATACAGACATGCAGGTGTTACAGGTCCCAGGAATAAAATAGATGGTGTCTCTGGAAAACCGGGCTAAAATGATGAGTCATATGATGTTACTTGCTTACACGAATGCCTCCTTGGTCTCGGAATCTGTTCAGTTAAAAAATCTACAAATATATAGACAGACCGTCACAAACAAATCCAATAATACTAATAAGAAATTAAATTACAAAAGATGTAACAGGCTTAGCTGTTGGCTTATGTTATAATATGGAGCTGAATGTGTTTCCATGTGAGCTGGATGACTGCATGCTACAGTCCTGTTTAGACACTTTCATTCCACAGCTGATAGCAGCATCACCGATTTACATTTTGAGTAAGGAGGAGTCAATAATCTCACAATACAAGAGAATATTGTATCTTTAAAGTGAACTCAATGAGGAAAAAGCTTTTAACATGCTAAGTAGCATTATAGCACCTCTTAAAACAGTGACCTAGTGGAAACAGATACTGGACACACCAACACTGTTAAACCAAAGCTGTACTATTCTCTCAGATCTAATCTCAGTATCTTCATGTTTGGGAGCTCGACTAAATCCCAGTTACCTATTAGAAACATCCAGGACGGCCGCCATTTTACAACTCCAGGTCTGCGCAGCTGCCTTTCCCACACAGTAATGACCTCGTCTCAAAGCACAAGCCAACACACAGACAAACCTGCACCAACATGCTGTTAGAAACACTTCAGATGATTTTAATGTTTAACACATTAAACAGGGTAGAGATCATGAGAAACACGACGTGTCCCGCTTTCAGTAACACCTCTCTGGACTGAGAGGAAAGTTCTAGACCACCATAGATAACCACAGCACAGTCAGTGCTAGGCTACCCCCTACTGGTAGCACCTGAGAATCGCAGGCCTGCTCGCCTTCTATGAGGTTTGCAATAGAAGTGCATTGAGAGGATTAGATGGCAGAATTAACTACATTAAAACATATTTAATAAACTTTAAAAACAGAAAACTAAACTCTCATCTCATTATATCTCAGAAGGGAAATAAAAAGAGTAAGAACCAGCTTACAGAAAGAACACGAGAGCTCCACTGTATTCACACCACCACCAGCAAACAGGAAGTCTGTTTAGAGCAAGCTCTTTTTTATGCATGGTCACTTCCTTCATTAACACCACTAAAGTAGTCAAACTAGCCACAGAGTGCAGCGCTCCCACAGTGTTCAGACAGACACACAGTAGCTCCGTGTGTTACTGACTGCTCTATAGATCAGAGATGTCTCAGAGCGTTTATGAGGATTTGATCTGGGTTAAGGAGCTGCACACAGACGAGATGGTGGTGGTTGTATATGAATGTGTAGATGCTGTTGGAGACGGTGAACCCAACCTGGACATGGAGGAGAGAGGTAGGATAACACTGGTGTACTTAATGGTACATAGATTGATGTGTAGTGTGTTGAGGGGATGTGTTCTGGGAGATCAGCTTTTGGCAGGTTTGCAGATTCTGCGCTGGTGGTCAATGCAAAATCCTCTTAAATGAATGAACTGGCTGCTCAGCGAATACACGACACTGTCTGAACGTTGTCTACTTTCTTACACCGTGGCTACAACACTGTGAAAAGGTGCTGCTGTTTACACTGTCTCAACAAGGTTCACACAACCTCACCAACAAGTAGCGTTAAGTAATCTGTTTACAACGTATGTGTCTATGCTGAGCATAGTAGACCTGATAAAGGGTTCTAGGAGGTTTTGATAACATCCTGACAATGCTCCCTAAAAGGTTGTCTGGTACTGTTGGACCTACATTTCAGTGTTGCTACAATGCTGTGGGCTCTAAAGCACTAGTTGTTGTAATGGAATTACACTATAGCCTGCGCAAGTGTCCTCCACCATTGTGAGTGTGTGTTGGTGTGTCTGCGTAGCTCTGCAATTACACCAACAAAACACTAATGGGGTTTTTGTACCACTGTGTTGACTTCGTTGGTACTCTACAATCGATGGCGGCTGAAACTGAGAGGAAGATGTTGGATAACAGTGAACAGCTTTTAAACTGGTGGAACAATCACAGCTAGTAGTCCAGGTAGGCCCACAGATTCTCATGAGGATTCAAATCTGAGGATTTTCCAGATCAGATGTGTGAATACTCCTGAATGTTCATTATGCCAATCAGGCACATTTGCAGCCTTGTGAATGTGGGAATTGTTATCCTGGAATACAGGGATAGGAATGTTATGTTCCTTCGTAAGATGATGAACAAGAGGCCAAACCTGGCTGTCTAGCAGTCAATGTAGTGCACTGTGGCTCATGTTTACTGTCACCTCAACCAAAGAACCCATTTCTGTAATTACAACACCCCCAGAACCTCACATAGGGGGCTCATCGTGTCCAGGGAGCTGATCTTAATGCCAATCTAAATATCTTCAGACTCTCCAGGCCAAAGTGAGCTTACTGATCTCAAATCCTCCTTACTGACAGTGATATGCTTACTAAGCAGAAGAAGAAGAAGAAGACGACGACACTATTGTTATCCAATCACTAATAAAGAGGACAAGAACCAGTTTAAAGGAAGAGCATGAGAGCTCTGCTGTATTCACACCATCACCAGCAGACAGGAAGACTATTTCATGTCACTTCCTCCATTAACACCACTAAAGAAGTTAAACTAGCCACAGAGTGCAGCGTTTGCAGCAGTGTTCAGACAGAAACCCACTTGTTTAGTGTGTTGTCCGTGACCCCAACAGGGACATGGAGCCCACAAACAGAGTCCTCCTAAGAGGTAGTATAACACGGGTGTGCTTTTGAGTAAATAGGGTTTTTGGTATTGTATTGAGGGGATGTGTTCCGGGTGATCAGCTTTAGGCTGGTTTGCTCTATTGGTCTCTCTCTCTCTCTCTCTCTCTCTCTCTCTCTCTCTATGGCAAGAAAGAAACCAACACACAGGTTAATGTGTTGTCAGCCTGTGGCAAAGGGTTTCTTCTGAACCTACTACGCTAGCCAGAGGATGTAGTTCCCTTGCCACTGATGCCTAAGGGTGCCCTCTGCTGGGTCAAACAAAAATGACCTATTAGCCTTAGTTAATCCAAACAAACAACAGTATAATTATAATTATACTAAAGTTTAAACAGACTAAATGGAATTCAATCAAATGGAATAAAGATTTTTTTCAGTCCGCTACATCTACTTTATTATACTATTGCTACAACACTGTATTATGGTGGTTCTCACAACCTCATCATTAAGTAGCCTATCCTAACTTCCAAATCTCAACGATGTGACTTCTCTCGAACTCTTCCAGCTGCTGGAATTGCTTCAGACTCTTCTCTGAGGCATATTCTGCTTCCAAAGCATGCTACCAACACAGCAGCACAAGTCAACATGGAAAGCATGCGCAACTGGACGAATCATGCCGCATTCTACACTGTAGCCTGGGCATGTGGCCTTCACTATTGTAGGTGTTTAGACCTTACATTGGTGCGTCAGTGTAGCTCCGCAATTACACACCTAAACACTAGTTGGTAACAGGGTGTCTTTGCCACTGTGCTGACTTCCGTGGTGTTCTACAATCGATGGCGGCTGGATTATGCTGGAGTTGGAGCTAATAGCTGCTGAAGAGCAGATACCTGTACTTGTTTTCCATGCTGGTACAGTCTCCGGTTTGTCCAACTGAATTTTAATGAAGTCAGGGACAGGCAAAGCTCAGAACCAGAAAATACAGATAGTGAGGGTGAACAGGTTACAATGGTGATGGGAGATGGAGAATAAATGAACGAAAACGGGGGTCAGAAATATAGAGAGAATACAGTACAGCCAGTCAGGGTAAGGCAAAAGGGGTAGTCAAGGACAAGCAAGATCGAGACCAGAATAAACACTGACAGGGAAACGCTCAGAGAGAACTTTGCTATGAGGAAGTGACAGTGAGAGGTATATATGCTGGAGTTAAGTGAGTTCAGCTGTGGTTAAAACTCCGGGGACCGGGAATGGATGGAATTGGATGGCTGGGAACATGTGGGTGTTATGTCATCAAGTGATGCCCTCTGGGAAATGTGACAAAAATCAGTTTAATACACACAGTCAGATGCAGTGAATATCTCCTTACTGTCCTCTAGCTGTCCTTTTTATATGCAAGCTGGAAAACCTCTGTTACTGATACACAGCCCTGGATCTGTAAATGGGTAATAAACAAAGTGGCTCGGACAGAACATCACAACATTCCTCGAGCCTGTGAGCGGGGCGAGGGCAGCTACATTCTGAACTGAGACAGCCCTGAGACAGGGCTGAAAAAGTCACTAGAATTAATGAGTTTTAGATCCGGCAAGGAGTTTACATCAGTGAGGAGTCCATACATCCGTCAGGATTTCAAAGGGACTGAAGTCCGCTTTCTTCATCACTGACTTCTTCGAATTTTCCACTTTAAAAGGTGCTGCAGTTAAATGTTTCTGAAGTGTATTACGACATATTCGACTCCTGTCCTGCTGTACACCTGCTATGTGAACATGTAGAGCCATAATTAATGTAGTTTGTTGTCAAAGCAAAGTGATGTTTAGTCACTGAGGTCTTCAGTACGACCCATTCTACGGTCAGACACACTGATTTTAGAAGTCCATCAGAATGAGAATGAAGTGCATGAGAACAAGGGACTACTGTACGATGACCATCATGACAGCAGGAGGGTAACTGGGACGTCCAGGTATTTCCATTGTGGAACTCACTGGGAGGCCTAGTCAGTGTTTGTCTGTGATTAGAACATGAGTATTGATTATTGATTATGACTAAAGCACATGAATCTCTGTGTGTTTTCTCCATAGAGAGCAGATACAGACTGACTGCAGTGTGTCTGGGGCTGCTGTGTGTTCTCCTGCTGATGGCCATCACAGTGCCATGGTTCATGTTGACCCCTGAGAGAGACCACGTGCAGACCAGGTACACCAACCTGACTACAGATATAGACCAGTTACAGACCAGCTTTACCAACCTGGCTAAAGAGAGAGACCAGTTACAGACCAGCTACACCAACCTGGCTAAAGAGAGAGACCAGTTACAGACCAGCTACACCAACCTGGCTAAAGAGAGAGACCAGTTACAGACCAGCTACACCAACCTGGCTAAAGAGAGAGACCAGTTACAGACCAGTAACACCAACCTGGCCAAAGAGAGAGACCAGCTACAGAAAGACAGAGATGAATTCGAGAGGAAGTTTTCTGAACTGGGTGAGTGATCAGTGAACAGGATTTCTTCGTGTGTGGTATGTTCCTGGATCAGTATCTGTTCAGTGCTGTTTCTGCCATGTTCATGATTTCTCATTCTATGCTCTGTTTACACTGAAGATGATCAAATTAGCATTAGCTTAGCTAGTAAGATAACACCTCTGCTCACCACAGAACAGGTTCAGTTCTGTCTAACTAAATCACCAACACAAGTGTAGAAGATAATGATTTAAATAGGAGGGATTCAGGTCTACTGGAGGTGAAAGGATAGAAAGGTGAGATTAAACCTGTTCTGTGGTGTTTGGATCTCTAGCCTGACCACCTCACCTAGCATTAGCGTAGCGATCAGCTACACTCTGACTAACTGCTGCCCTGCTGAAATGATATAGATGATAGAATCTGTCTGAGAGGGAGAGTTACTGGTGGGGAGTGACAGGAAGCAGAAATCAAATCAGCGCTGTGGTGTTTGGGACTGTAGCATTTTGGCTAAGCTAACAATAGGGCTTAGTTAGCAGGCCCAATGTACGGCACACCACAGCACAGGCTTGGTTCTAGCTAACCGATGCTAGAACACCTGTTTAGAGGCTTTCTGAGAGCACAAAGTCGAGTGACTGGAAACTGAGCCTGAACATGTTCTCCAGTGAGTGTAGCTCTGGGCCGTTGAGCTGCTATCATGCTCAGTTGTTCTGAGCTTTTTCCTGGCTCTGGTTTTCCCCCTCTTTCTATCAGTGAGCTCCCACAGCACCAATAAGCGAAACACACCTGGACGGACTAGGGGTTTAATGACTGTGACGTTTGATTGCATGTTAGAATTATGGCTCAGGTTAAAAGAGATCACTGCCTTGCACAAACAAGTCACACAATACAAGCCGAATGTTAGAGATACAGCTAGACCAGGCACACTGGCTACACTACCTGGATGTGGCAGAAAGAGGAAGTGAACACTGACTGTAGTCACTGAGCTCTGAGATTGCACCGTAAGGTGCAGACTAAACGGTGAAGGTCTCCATGCCTGAACTCCAAGACATACACCTCCACTGACCCAAAAACCCAAAGACAAATCAGCTCCCATAAGCTCAAACTATATAAACAAGCCACAGAAGCTCTGAGATTCTGTTCTGTGGATGAATCAAAGCGTTGGCCCTGTGGATCAGCAGGATGTCTTTCTCTTTTGAGTTTCTCTCTAATTATATAGATGGGTGTGAACAGAGTTTACGCTTATTATAAATCAAAGCACACTTGCTTTATTGACTCCACACCCTTAAATACCAAACAACCCCATTAAGAAATACAGCATAGTTCATTCATTATATATATATTTACTTGCCTTAATTTTGTATAAGGGGTAAGTGGACCTGGACAGACTACTCTACCAGGAGCCCAAAATGTGGTGATATGTCCTCTGCCTGCACATGCATGTTAATATGTGTGGACACAAGAGGTCACCATAACGACACTTGTTGGCCTGTTCAGAAGGCCTGATGTCACTTCACCTCCACCCCTACCGCACAATCTACAGGAACTGTAAGTGGATCAGCAGAGCAGAAACCGAAGATGATTCCTCTGGGTGGGCAATACACACCCCGGCCGACACTTAGACACACCCCTGTGCTGAATCCTTAGAATTCCTACTGTTAAATGGAGTCCGTGGTTCAGCTCCTGTTACTATAAACTGCTAAACAAGAAGCTTTAGGTTTACATGGTGGATCACAGCGTGATTGTTAGGTGCCAGAGGCATTTACTGTCAACTAGCTTAACTCTTTCTTCGCTTTGCTGTGACCCATGTACGGAGAATGTTGACCAATATTACATTGTACAGCCCTGTAGTGACAGCGTCTTCAGGCTTCAACGATTTATTTTCCAGCCACTGGCAGAAGTGCACAAGAAACTTAGTCTTGACTTCCATCTACCTAGCAAGCCCAAGCCTATGAATTACTCACAGACTCCAAAAAGTCTTTTATGGAAGACTTTCACTTTGTCCTCTTTATCCCATCACAGCATTCCAGAAACAACCAGGT
Source organism: Prochilodus magdalenae (assembly GCA_024036415.1). Taxonomy (NCBI): domain Eukaryota; kingdom Metazoa; phylum Chordata; class Actinopteri; order Characiformes; family Prochilodontidae; genus Prochilodus; species Prochilodus magdalenae. Next base: position 16,989 of record JAMWET010006540.1, read on the forward strand.
AACTTGTTCTTCTGTACAAGATTTGGAAAATGTGGCTAATGGTCAAAAGCTTACTGTTTTCGGTTATGTGCCCTTCTGCTTTCCTCTACCAGCCCGTCCCACTTTTCATGCACATGCGCCCGAATCACTGGAAACTAACAGCCAATGAAATGCTTCTATGTATGCATACACTTATAAATCTAATTAAAGAAGAATTTAAAGCAAAGAAAATTAACAACATGAACTAATCAGCTTTACTTGAATTCGTCTCTTACAAGCCCCATTTCTGACTCTATAACACAGTACTGCTGGTGTCCATGTCCCTCCCCTCCATTCCTCATCACATGCTCCAGGTTACATCTGCTTTACCCCTAGATACACCCAAAGGGGAAGGTAACAGTGATGAACAGTGTAGATCTTTCTATTATCTGGAATGCTGAAAGTGATGGATGTGTTGGGAGGATGTTCAGGTGGTTCACTGAGGAGTAGCATGTACATCATATGGCAGTGACTGGTTATAAGGAAAGTAGTTCCAGGAGCAGAGAAGAGATTATTATTGTTATGAATGTGTTATAATCACAACTCATATCATTCTGTCTGAACAGAGACACTCATTACTCAACAAGAATGGATCTACTTCAGCTCCAGTATATACTACATCTCTACTGAGAAGAAGAGCTGGAGAGAGAGCAGACAGCACTGCAAAGATAAAGGAGCAGACCTGGTGATCATAAACAGCAAAGAGGAACAGGTGAGGGCCGTGTGGGGGGTACATAAAAAATTCAAGACACTTTCATAACTTCACACCTTCCTGTTCAGCTGGTATATTGATTGCTCTGTGTAATAAAGAGGTAGATAATTATTATAGGGCCTGAATCTCACTAAGCAGCTCATATTCTGCATTCTCCAGCCTCTCTTCATCCCTAACACTTTATACAAGCTGTTACTGTGCCTTCAAGACTGAAATATGTAAATGAGCTCTGCTCTGATTGGCTGTGGCTGATTCAGAAAGCAGTTCAGGCTGAAACACTCCTTATAGCTTCAGGGTGAGTGGGCGGGGCTAGACTGCTGTAAACAGGCTGTTTCTGTATATTGATATCCATATATGGACTGTATGAGCTGGAGAGGGAAGGTACAGGTTTAAACTTGAGCAGCTTCACAAACTACATGAACCTCTTAATGAAAGCAGGTGAACATGATATGAGCTCTTTAAGTATCAGTGCCTGCAGCCTGGAGAGACTTCCTCCTCTACAAACCCAACCAGAGCAGCTTCAAGATGATCAGTGGAGACTCTGTGTCTGATTATAATCTCTCTTCTCTCATTGGACGAGAATTAGAGTCACTGGAACACAAGCAGTCTACACTCAGCCCAGACGTGTAGATCCAGTGCTGTAACAGACCCTGATTAGACTGTGCTGTGCTGCTGCTGCTGCAGTTCAGTGTGGGTGTTAGTGAACATGTGTATCTGGTAGTGTGTTATAGTGATCATCTCACTTCAACAGGACTTCGTTAATAGACTGAGAGGAGATCGGACAGCTTGGATTGGTCTGCGTTACAGAAACACAGAGAAAGATTGGAGATGGGTGGACGACTCAGCAGTGGCGACTTGGTAAGAGCTGAACTGACTGCTGGTGATGTAGTTACTGATTCTTGTGCTGTGTTCACATGCTGACATTAAAAACATCATGCTACACCTCCAGTTTACATTTTTTTACATTTTACTACATTCTGCAGCAGCGGTGGCATGAAGCCACACAAACACTGACAGTCACATTCTTACAGATGATAAAGAATTATTGTGAGAGGAGGCCTTCGGGTTAATAATGGAAAAGCCAGGAGGAGCTCTGTGCTCCTCTAATGGTAGGTGAATTTTCTGTTGCGCCTCCATTAAAAAAAAGAATGGAACCTCCATCGTCCATCTGCTGCAACCATGTGAACACAGCATCACTTCTTACTGCTCTGATAAACACACTGGATACTCTGATTTTGTTTCAGGTTCAGGACACCTGGACAACAGAACCGTTATGGACGTTGTGACGTAACTAAGGGTTACTATGGGTATAATCTCATGCAGTCCTGTGGAAATCAGTTAGTTTGGATCTGTGAGAGGAGAGTATTCAGCTAAACTGCTGCATGTGAGTGATGATGGTGTGGCAGCTAAATTCAAGAATCAAGAATTTAATTTGATGTCATGATAACGATGACGAATAATAAACAGAACTAGCACATGAATTTTCCTAAAACATGTTATGTAATATTTGTATTCTGAATGTTCTTATTACTGTCCTTTAATAAAGTTCTTCTTTCACTGTGAAGGTTTAAAACTCCAAGACTTTCTGTCCTGATAAGACTTCATTACTTACAGTATCAGACTCAAGCACACCGCAGATTCTCCACAGGGGGCGCTAAAAGCACCTTTCATAAGAACAGTGCTTTACGTGTTGAGTGTAAGAGTGAGTGTGAGTGAGCGAGTTCTACATTGTCTGCATCATGCCTGTATAGAAATGAATAACTCAATTAAACTGTTTGTCTCAGGCATCAGACAGTGTGTGTATAACAGTAAGGCCCCTCAGATGAATATATAACACAGTGAAAGTGTTCAGTGTTATTATATCTGACTCAGGAACAGAGTTAGATGCATGGCGTGATGAACACTGATGCGAGTTCTGGTTTGTTCTGTCTATTCTTCATATTTCTATACAGAAGATATAAGAATATGCTCATCATAAAAAACACAAACACCAGCAGCTCAAGTAGAACGAGGTGTCAGACTGCAATGACATCTACCCACCAAGTTTCATTCCTGTGGGTTGAATCCTTCTCACTATTGTTTTGATGGTGAGTGTATATAGTAGTGGATTAAGAAACCTGACATTATGAAGTTATGAATAAAATAAAATAGAATAAAATAGATGATGTCTCTGGAAAACCCGGCAAAAATTATGAGTCATATGATGTTGCTTGCTTACACGAATGCCTCCTTGGTCTCGAAATCTGTTCAGTTAAAAAACCTACAAATATATAGACAGATCGTCACAAACAAATCCAATAATACTAATAAGAAATTAAATTACAAAAGATGTAACAGGCTTAGCTGTTGGCTTATGTTACAATATGGAGCTGAATGTGTTTCCATGTGAGCTGGATGACTTCATGCTACAGTCCCGTTTAGACACTTTCATTCCACAGCTGATAACAGCATCACAGATTTACATTTTGAGTAAGGAGGAGTCAATAATGCCACAGAACTACATGCATTTACATTTACGGCATTTAGCTGACGCTCTTATCCAGAGCAACTTACAAGGTTAATCATATTACATGTAGTGTTAGGAGTCTCGCCTAAAGACTCTTATTGGTGTGGCACAGCATAGTCACCCAGACCGGGACTCGAAGCCCAGTCTCCCACACCTGGTGGTGGCTCCTTGGCGGGTAGTGGTGTTATCCACTGAGCTACGCCAACCACATTCCCACAGACCATTGCGACAACTGCCCTTAACACTACTTCAACGTCATCAAAGCCTGCAATGGTGTAGTACCAGACTGTCATGGAGTAACTCAGAATGGTAGCAGGTCATCTTGAGTAGTCCCACTTTTAGCATAGATGACCAACGAATCAGTGTGTGCAGGCCTCGTGGTCAGCACCAAGGCCTGGTGTCACTCCACCTCCAACACCTACCATACAATCTGCAGGAACTGAGTGAGGATATTGAAGATGCATGGGATAGATTATCACAGGACACCATTAGGAACCTCTATAAATCCCTGCCAAGACATCTGGCATATTGCCTTAACAAACATGATGGCAGACTCCATACTGAGAGACCATCAGTCTAAATGTATCATCACTTACTGATCCTGGTGGCCTTTATCTTCTTTCCCAATAGCACTGTAATCCAACACCTCCTTCTGTGTGCAGCTATGTGATTGATGATGGGTGTACTGTATATGTACCAGTGACAAGCATACAGAAGATGCTAACTTGCTAACATCTTTAAACTGAACTCAATGAGGAAAAAGCTTTTAACATGCTAAGTAGCATTATAGCACCTCTTAAAACAGTGACCTAGTGGAAACAGATACTGGACACACCAACACTGTTAAACCACAGCTGTACTATTCTCTCAGATCCAATCTCCGTACCTTCATGTTTGGGAGCTCGGCTAAATCCCAGTTACCTATTAGAAACATCCAGGACGGCCGCCATTTTACAACTCCAGATCTGCACGTCTGCCTTTCCCACACAGTAATGACCTCTCCTCAAAGCACAAGCCAACACACAGACAAACATGCACCAGTATGCTGTTAGAAACACTTCAGATGATTTTAATGTTTAACACATTAAACAGAGTAGAAATGCTGAGAAACACGACGTGTCCCGCTTTCAGTAACACCTCTCTGGACTGAGAGGAAAGTTCTAGACCACCATAGATAACCACAGCACAGTCAGCACTAGGCTACCCCCTACTGGTAGCATCTGAGAATCGCAGGCCTGCTCGTCTTCTGTGAGGTTTGCAATAGAAGTGCATTGAGAGGATTAGATGGCAGAATTAACTACATCAAACCATATTTAATAATCTATATTTTATTATATACTTTATTATTATAAATTTAATAAACTATAAGAAACATATGAACACAAACGTGACCACACTTTGTGGATGTAACACAGAAAACTAAACTCTCATCTCATTATAATATCTCAGAAGCGAAATAAAAAGAGTAAGAACCAGCTTACAGAAAGAACACGAGAGCTCCACTGTACTCACACCACCACCAGCAAACAGGAAGTCTGTTTAGAGCTAGCTCTTTTTTATGCATGGTCACTTCCTTCATTAACACCACTAAAGTAGTCAAACTAGCCACAGAGTGCAGCGCTCCCACAGTGTTCAGACAGACACCCAGTAGCTCCGTGTGTTACTGACTGCTCTATAGATCAGAGATGTCTCAGAGCGTTTATGATGATCTGATCTGGGTTAAGGAGCTGCACACAGACGAGATGGTGGTGGTTGTATATGAATGTGTAGATGCTGTTGGAGACGGTGAACCCAACCTGGACATGGAGGAGAGAGGTAGGATAACACTGGTGTACTTAATGGTACATAGATTGATGTGTAGTGTGTCGAGGGGATGTGTTCTGGAAGATCAGCTTTTGGCAGGTTTGCAGCTTCTGCGCTGGTGGTCAATGCAAAATCCTCTTAAATGAATGAACTGGCTGCTCAGCGAATACACAACACTGTCTGAACGTTGTCTACTTTCTTACACCGTGGCTACAACACTGTGAAAAGGTGCTGCTGTTTACATCGTCTCAACAAGGTTCACACAACCTCACCAACAAGTAGCGTTAGGTAATCTGTTTACAACGTATGTGTCTATGCTGAGCATAGTAGACCTGATAAAGGGTTCTAGGAGGTTTTGATAACATCCTGACAATGCTCCCTAAAAGGTTGTCTGGTAATTTAGGACCTACATTTCAGTGTTGCTACAATGCTGTGGGCTCTAAAGCACTAGTTGTTGTAATGGAACTACACTATAGCCTGCGCAAGTGCCCTCCACCATTGTGAGTGTGTGTTGGTGTGTCTGCGTAGCTCTGCAATTACACCAACAAAACACTAATGGGGTTTTTGTACCACTGTGTTGACTTCGTTGGCACTCTACAATCGATGGCGGCTGAAACTGAGAGGAAAATGTTGGATAACAGTGAACAGCTTTTAAACTGGTGGAACAATCACAGCTAGTAGTCCAGGTAGGCCCACAGATTCTCACAAGGATTCATGTCTGAGGATTTTCCAGATCAGATGTGTGAATGCTCCTGAATGTTCATCATGCCGATCAGGCACATTTGCAGCCTTGTGAATGTGGGAATTGTTATCCTGGAATACAGGGATAGGAATGTGGTTGGTGTAGCTCAGCGGGTAACACCACTACTCAGGGTGCCACCTCTACATGTGAAGGACTGGAGTTCAAATCCCAGTCTGGGTGACTATGCTGAGCTACACCAATAAGAGTCCTTGGGCAAGACTCCTAACACTACACTGGCCTACCTGTAATCATTAACCTTGTAAGTCGCTCTGGATAAGAGCGTCAGCTAAATGCCATAAATGTAAATGTAAATGAATGTTCTGTTCCGTCGTAAGATGATGAACAAGAGGCCAGACCTGGCTGTCTAGCAGTCAATGTAGTGCACTGTGGCTCACGTTTACTGTCACCTCAACCAAAGAACCCATTTCTGTAATTACAACACCCCCAGAACCTCACATAGGGGGCTCATCGTGTCCAGGGAGCTGATCTTAATGCCAATCTAAATATCTTCAGACTCTCCAGGCCAAAGTGAGCTTACTGATCTCAAATCCTCCTTACTGACAGTGATATGCTTACTAAGAAGAAGAAGAAGAAGAAGACGACGACGACAACGACACTATTGTTATCAAATCACTAATAAAGAGGACAAGAACCAGTTTAAAGGAAGAGCATGAGAGCTCTGCTGTATGCACACCATCACCAGCTGACAGGAAGACTATTTGATGTCACTTCCTCCATTAACACCACTAAAGAAGTTAAACTAGCCACAGAGTGCAGCGTTTGCAGCAGTGTTCAGACAGAAACCCACTAGTTCAGTGTGATGTCCGTGACCCCAACAGGGACATGGAGCCCACAAACAGAGTCCTCCTAAGAGGTAGGATACGGTGTGCTTTTGAGTGAATAGGGTTTTTGGTATTGTATTGAGGGGATGTGTTCCGGGTGATCAGCTTTAGGCTGGTTTGCTCTATTGGTCTTTTGCTCTCTCTCTCTCTCTCTCTCTCTCTCTCTCTAGCAAGAATGAAACCAACACACAGGTTAATGTGTTGTCAGCCTGTGGCAAAGGGTTTCTTCTGAACCTACTACGCTAGCCAGAGGCTGTAGTTCCCTTGTCACTGATGCCTAAGGGTGCCCTCTGCTGGGTCAAACAAAAATGACCTATTAGCCTTAATTAATCCATACAAACAACAGTATAATTATAATTATACTAAAGTTTAAAACAGACTAAATGGAATTCAATCAATCAATTCAGTCTGCTACATCTACTTTATTATACTATTGCTACAACACTGTATTATGGTGGTGCTCACAACCTCATCATTAAGTAACCTATCCTAACTTCCAAAGCTCAACGATGTGACTTCTCTCGAACTCTTCCAGCTGCTGGAATTGCTTCAGACTCTTCTCTGAGGCATATTCTGCTTCCAAAGCATGCTACCAACACAGCAGCACAAGTCAACATGGAAAGCATGCGCAACTGGACGAATCATGCATTCTACACTGTAGCCTGCATGTGGCCTTCACTATTGGAGGTGTTTAGACCTTCATTGGTGCATCAGTGTAGCTCCGCAATTACACCCCTAAACACTAGTTGGTAACAGGGTGTCTTTGCCACTGTGTTGACTTCCTTGGTGTTCTACAATCGATGGCGGCTGGATTATGCTGGAGTTGGAGCTAATAGCTGTTGAAGAGCAGATACCTGTACTTGTTTTCCATGCTGGTACAGTCTCCGGTTTGTCCACCGAATTTAAATATGGTGGTAAAGGTAGAAATGCAAGGGGGGAGTGACAATGCTACCAAGTGTGGTGCGTGGATATGTAGTACCTATGCCACACTTACTAATGTAATGCCATCCTTTTCCCTCTCTTCAACAGCCAAACTGTTAATAGTACATTTATCTGGATGCACTCTGCCCAGCCAGCCATCTAAGTAACATTGTGGTCAAACTGTCAAACAAAACTTTAAGCAGCATTTTTGGACTGGACAGCATATCTAGATATCTGATCCATTGATTTTGTGTCCAATATTGGAATGATACTAATAATGCGTCATTGCTTAACAATGTTAGCTTAGTAAATCATTTCATGCATATTGCGTGAATATCATGCATTACAACAGAGTGGAATACAAAATTATCATAGACAAAGACTCCGGACAGATATGAGCAGAGCTAAAAGTCCAGGTTTGGCTTTATTACACAATCGAACAATCCCGCTAAGCAGCAACACCGGATCAACAAAGGGTAAAAGGCGAAAAACGAAGTCAGGGACAGGCAAAAGCTCAGAACCAGAAAATACAGATAGTGAGGGAGAACAGGTTAGAAGGGCGAGGCGAGAGGGAGAATGAATGAACGAAAACAGAGGTCAGAAATATAGAGAGAATACGGTACAGCCAGTCAGGGTAAGGTAAAAGCTGTAGTCAAGGACAAGCAAGATCGAGACCAGCATAAACACTAACAGGGAAACGCTCAGAGAGAACTTCGCTATGAGGAAGTGACAGTGAGAGGTATATATGCTGGAGTTAAGTGAGTTCAGCTGTGGTTAAAACTCCGGCGACCAGGAATGGATGGAATTGGATGGCTGGGAACATGTGGGTGTTATGTCATCAAGTGATGCCCTCTGGGAAACGTGACAAAAATCAGTTTAATACACACGGTCAGATGCAGTGAATATCTCCTTACTGTCCTCTAGCTGTCCTTTTTATATGCAAGCTGGAAAACCTCTGTTACTGATACACAGCCCTGGATCTGTAAATGGGAAATAAACAAAGTGGCTCGGACGGAACATTATAACATTCTTTGAGCCTGTGAGCGGGGCGAGGGCAGCTACAATCTGAACTCCACATGGAGGTCAAGAAGGAGACAGGGCTGAAAAAGTCACCAGAATTAATGAGTTTTTAGATCCGGCAAGGAGTTACATCAGTGAGGAGTCCATACATCCGTCAGGATTTCCAAAAGATTGAAGTCCGCTTTCTTCTTCACTGACTTCGAATTTTCCACTGTAAAAGGTGCTGCAGTTAAATGTTTCTGAAGTGTATTACGACATATTCGACTCCTGTCCTGCTGTACACCTGCTATGTGAACATGTAGAGTCGTAATAATGCAGTGTGTTGTGAAAGCAAAGTGATGTTTAGTCACTGAGGTCTTCAGTACGACCCATTCTCAGTCAGACACACTGATTTTAGAAGTCTATCAGAATGAGAATAAAGTGCATGAGAACAAGGGACTACTGTACGATGGCCATCATGACAGCAGCAGTGTGACGGGGACGCCCAGGTATTTCCACTGTGGGTAAACTCACTGGGAGGCCTAGTCAGTGTTTGTCTGTGATTAGAACATGAGTATTGATTATTGATTATGACTAAAGCACATGAACCTCTGTGTGTTTTCTCCATAGAGAGCAGATACAGACTGACTGCAGTGGGTCTGGGGCTGCTGTGTGTTCTCCTGCTGACGGCCATTACAGTGCCATGGTTCATGTTGACCCCTAAGAGAGACCACGTGCAGACCAGTCACACCAACCTGACTACAGATATAGACCAGTTACAGACCAGCTACACCAACCTGGCCAAAGAGAGAGACCAGTTACAGAGCAATTACACCAACCTGGCTAAAGAGAGAGACCAGTTACAGAAAGACAAAGATGAATTCAGCAGGAGACTTTCTGAACTGGGTGAGTGATCAGTGAACAGGATTTCTTCGTGTGTGGCATGTTCCTGGATCAGTATCTGTTCAGTGCTGTTTCTGCCATGTTAATGATTTCTCATTCTATGCTGTGTTTACACTGAAGATGATCAAATTAGCATTAGCTTAGCTAGTAAGAGAACACCTCTGCTGTTCAGTTCTGTGTAACTAAATTACCAACACAAGTGTAGAAGATAATTCAAATAGGAGGGATTCAAGTGAAGCTACTGGAGGTGAAAGGATAGAAAGGTGAGATTAAACCTGTTCTGTGGTGTTTGGATCTCTAGCCCGACCACCTCACCTAGCATTAGCTTAGCGATCAGCTACACTCTGACTAGCTGCTGCTCTGCTGAAATGATATAGATGATAGAATCTAATGTCTGAGAGGGAAAGTTACTGGTGGGCAGTGACAGGAAGCAGAAATCAAATCAGCGCTGTGGTGTTTGGGACTGTAGCATTTTTTTTTCTGAGAGCACTAAGTCATGTGACTGGAAACTGAGCCTGAACATGTTCTCCAGTGAGCTGAGCTGAGTTGAGCTGCCATCATGCTCAGTTGGTCTGAGCTTTTTCCTGGCTCTGGTTTTCCGGCTTTTTCTATCAGTGAGCTCCCACAGCACCGATAAGCGAAACACACCAAGTACCTGGACGGACTAGGGGTTTAATGACTGAGACATTTGATTGCATGTTAGAATTATGGCTCAGGTTAAAAGAGATCATTGCCTTGCACAAACAAGCAGATAGCAGGAGACGTGCCGAATGTTAGATACAGCTAGAGCAGACACACTGGCTACACTACCTGGATGTGGCAGAAAGAGGAAGTCATCACTGGCTGTAGTCACTGAGCTCTGAGATTGCACCGTAAGGTGCAGACTAAACGGTGAAGGTCTCCATGCCTGAACTCCAAGACATACACCTCCACTGACCCAAAAACACGAAGACAAATCAGCTCCCATAATCTCAAACTATATAAACAAGCCACAGGAGCTCTGAGATTCTGTTCTGTGGATGAATCAAAGCGTTGGCCCTGTGGATCAGCAGGATGTCTTTCTCTTTTGAGTTTCTCTCTAATTATATAGATGGGTGTGAACAGAGTTTACGCTTATTATAAATCAAAGCACCCCTGCTTTATTGACTCCACACCCTTTAATACCAAACAACCCCATTAAGAAATACAGCATAGTTCATTCATTATATATATATTTACTTTCTTTAATTTTGTATAAGGGAAAAGTGGACCTGGACAGACTACTCTACCAGGAGCCCAAAATGTGGTGATATGTCCTCTGCCTGCACATGCATGTTAATATGTGTGGACACAAGAGGTCACCATAACAACACTGAGTTAATCCAGGCCTGACTGTGGTGTGTGGTGCTGTAGTGTTGCTGGACCCTCTGAACCTTGAGTATAGTCTTGTTCTGAGGTGATTATAATATAAGTTATAATATAAGTTATAATATAAGTTATAACAGCTCTTATCTGATTGACATTACTGTAATTATTAATATTATTTATTAGAATTATTCTTTATTATTTATATTATCCGTGCCTCGTAGTGTAAATGACTATTTTTAAATAATAATAATAATATAATAATAATAATGATAATAATGATAATAATATATGAAAATACTTTCAGTTTAAAGCTGTATCTCTGCACAGCGATCACAATATCATCTCTCTTTTCATTGCAGTGCTTGTGTTAATAGGTCAAAGCACTTCAAAGAATAGTTGCACAAACAGTCACACCCAGAAGGAATCAATCAAATGATCCCAGTTTCATACTCGGTCACGCATGTGAAGTGATCGCCAAACAGTGCAATGGAGTCATGCCACACAGTCATGGAGTGACTCAGGATGGCAGCAGTCTTGCTTTGTCTTGGTGGAGATGACCAGTGAATCCGTGTGTGGGGGCACCGTGTTCAGCACCCAGATACATGGTTTCTTTTCACGTGTCACACGTCCAGAAGGCCCGATGTCCCTTCACCTCCACCCCTACCGCACAATCTACAGGAACTCAGGAATCCTGATCCATGTTGTTGTTGGGCTGCAACCATGAGACTAGAGCTCTAAATGGTCAGCCTGATTTCAGTGGATCAGCACAGCAGAAACCGAAGATGATTCCTCTGGGTGGGCAGCGCCCTTTTGCTTTTCTCTACCACCCCGTCCCTCTTTTCGTGCACATGCGCCCGAACCACTGGAAACTAACAGCCAATGAAATGCTTCTATGTATGCATACACTTATAAATCTAATTAAAGAAGAATTTAAAACGTCTCTTACAAGCCCCATTTCTGACTCTGTAACACAGTACTGCTGGTGTCCATGTCCCTCCCCTCCATTCCTCTTTACCTGCTCCAGGTTTCATCTGCTTTACCCCTATATACATCCAGAGGGGAAGGTAACAGTGATGAACAGTGTAGATCTTTCTATTATCTGAAATGCTGAAAGTGATGGATGTGTTGGGAGGATGTTCAGGTGGCTCACTGAGGAGTAGCATGTACATCATATGGCAGTGACTGGTTATAAGGAAAGTAGTTCCAGGAGCAGAGAAGGGATTATTACTGTTATGAATGTGTTATAATCACAACTCGTATCATTCTGTCTGAACAGAGACACTCATTACTCAACAAGAATGGATCTACTTCAGCTCCAGTATATACTACATCTCTACTGAGTGGAAGAGCTGGGAAAAGAGCAGACAGTACTGCACAGAGAGAGGAGCAGACCTGGTGATCATAAACAGCAGAGAGGAACAGGTGAGGGTCGTGTGGAGGTAAATTTAAAACAGCAAGACTCTTATATAACATCACACCTTCCTGTTCAGCTGGTATGTTGATTGATCTGTGTAATAAAGAGGTAGATAATTATTATAGGGCCTGAATCTCACTAAGCAGCTCATATTCTACACTCTACACATTTGATATTTGTGTGTTTACAAACCAAAACACTCATTAATAATTTAACATGAGCATTCTCCAGCCTCTCTTCATCCCTCACACCTTACACAAGCTGTTACTGTGTCTTTAAGACTGATATATGTAAATGACCTCTGCTCTGATTGGCTGTGGCTAATTCAGAAAGCACTTCTGGCTGAAACCCTCCTTATAGCTTCAGGGTGAGTGGGCGGGGCTAGACTGCTGTAAACAGGCTGTTTCTGTATATTGATATCCATATATGGACTGTATGAGCTGGAGAGGGAAGGTACAAGTTTAAACTTGAGCAGCTTCACAAACTACATGAACCTCTTAATGAAAGCAGGTGAACATGATATGAGCTCTTTAAGTATCAGTGCCTGCAGCCTGGAGAGACTTCCTCCTCTACAAACCCAATCAGAGCAGCTTCAAGATGATCAGTGGAGACTCTGTGTCTGATTATAATCTCTCTTCTCTCATTGGACGAGAATTAGAGTCACTGGAACACAAGCAGTCCCTACACTTAAGTGAAGGCCCCAGAAACGTGTAGATCCAGTGCTGTAACAGACCCTGATTAGACTGTGCTGTGCTGCTGCTGCTGCAGTTCAGTGTGGGCGTTAGTGAACATGTGTATCTGGTAGTGTGTTATAGTGATCCTCTCACTTCAACAGGACTTCATTAATAGACTGAGAGGAGATCAGACAGCTTGGATTGGTCTGAGTTACAGAAACAAAGAGAGAGTTTGGAGATGGGTGGACGACTCAGCTGTAGACACTGGGTAAGAGACCACTGTACTGACTGCTGGTGATGTAGTTGCTGATTCTTATGCTGTGCTCACATGCTTACACATTATTATTATTATTATTATTATTATTATTATTATTACACGTTCACATGATTACATTATAAACACCTCCATTCTGCACCTCCATTCTACACCTCCATTCTGCACAAGCAGTGCCTGAACCCACACAAGCTTTGCCATATTCACATCATTAACAAAGGAAAAGAGTGATCAGAGGAGAGCTTTAGTTCAACAGTGGAAAATCCAGGAGGAGCTCTGTGCTCCTTACTGCTGTTTTGTAATACCGGCTTTTTCTGGAATTAAGATCCACTAACAGTGGAAGAGTTTTCCATTTTCCCATCATGAATATCTTAATGACAGTCTGAATATTCCCCGTATCTTTCTCTTCTCTATTAATGTACTTCCAGTCTTCAGCTGGTAAAGCGCATGTTCACCTTACATACCAGCTTGTAGCAGACCGTCTCAGAGGCAGTGACCCTGAAAAGGTCACTGAAGGAGTTGATTAGCCAGTGTCGGGTGTTAGACTTTTACCGCCTTGCCAAACTGTAGAGGACCGTCCTCTCCTCTTATGCTACAGACTCTGGTACTGAACGATACACTGTGAGCTGGTTAGCTGACCATTGGTGGCAATTATGAGTGGCTGCTGAACACTTTGGATAATGTAGGAGGAACTGGGCACAGAGGACACTCCTACATTGGTCAGACTGACAGGCATGGTGACAGTATTTCAGGGCACTGTTTAAAACCTGACTCAGACTGCAGCGTCTCCAAGCAGGTGCACATGTTCCTTTCTCAGGAGGACACCCAGCTGCTTGTCCAGTCTCTGGTCATTTCAAGGCTAGACTACTGCAACTCGCTTCTGGCTGGTCTTCCTTTACAGGCCATCAGGCCCTTGCAACTTGTTTAGAACGCTGCAGCCCGTCTCATCTTCAACCTTCCAAAGTTCACCCACGTCACTCCACTGCTGCGCTCCCTTCACTGAATTCCTGTAGCTGCCCCCATCAGATTTAAACCCTGATGCTCCCCTACAAAGCCAAGAATGGACCAGCGCCTCCCTACCTTATAGCAATGGTGAAGAGCCGATCTGTACCTCGAGCCCTTCGAGCTTCAAATACATCTTGACCCGCCATCCCTGAGGACACATGGAAGACAAGCATCCAGACTCTTCTCTGTCCTGGCTCCCAGATGGTGGAACGAACTCCCACTGGGCGTCCGAACAGCGGAGTCTCTCGCAGTCTTCAAATACAGACTGAAGACCCATCTCTACATAATGCACTTAAGTGAGTGATGTGTATGTACTTGTGTTGCACTTATATTCATAATGACCTTTTCTTCTCTATAGGTATGAGCACTGGGCTGGGGTTGCCAGGTAGTGCACTTTTACTTTGTATGTCTGTGTATTGATCTCTAGGTATCAGCACTGGCCCATGTTCGGGCAGTGTCTAAGATCATGGTGAGTTTTAGGCTCTAACCTTCCTGTACTAGCTGGAATATTATCTAATGGACACTGAGCACAGTTGTAAGTCGCTTTGGATAAGAGCATCTGCTAAATGCCTTAAATGTAAATATGAACGTACTGCCCTCTAGAGGCCACACAGAGTACTTCCTCTACACATATCAGCTCACAGTATCTGTTTTCGAGGCACAGCTTACATGTCTAAGACAGATAATCAAACCGCTGCTCCGGACCTGATGGACCGGCCTTTCAAACCCACCGATACAGACATGCAGTCGTCACAGAGTGAGAGAAATGATGTCCCTGATAACCAGGGTAAAAATGATGTGACAGATGATGTAGCTCACTGGTCTCAGTTTATTAATAAAATACTTTCTGTACAGAAATCTATTCAGTTCAGTACCATATAAATATATAGACCTACAGTCACAATCAAATCCAGAAATATTAATAAGAAAGAATC
>JAMWET010006541.1:0-57500 GCA_024036415.1 Prochilodus magdalenae
AAAATGAAGGGGAGAGGGGTAGGTGGAGGGGGGAGAGGGGTAAAAAGGTAATATTTACCATAGTAACAAAAGCTGAACAACGGTTTAAAACGACGTTGGCTCTGAAAACAAGAACACAAAGTTGCCGGGCGGTGCGTGGAGCTACACGAGACAAGGTGTGTGTTGTTGTTTTTTCAGAAATGTATATCCGTTTGTGTTTCACGTGGAGTGATTTACTCAACAAGATGCGTTAACACAACGTGTTCGTGTTTTTAACGACAGCCATAGAAACGTGCATTGTGGTCTCACACTAACAGTTGCCAGAGTGAGGAAATGTGATGAGTCCACTGTTAGCGGTGCAGAGGTTGGAGTAACGCATACCCACTCTGATTGTCCTCTTTCGGCCCGTTGATACCGACTGCACTGTAAAATTAAGTCGTTAAAACTTCCCTGGTTTACATTTACCAAATAGGTTTGTGATTTCAAACTGCATTCCCCTAACTTCGTTGGTGTAGATAATACTGAGACGAAATCGACGTTCGTTAATAAAGATACGATAGAGGGGATGTAATACTCCTTTATTGATCCCACCATTGGGGAATTTGTCAATTTTACAGCAGCACAGAGGAAAACAAACGTGTCAGTAAAATACCAAATAAATACGATTTATATACAAGAACAGTACCGAAAAACACATATTAAATACGCAAAATCTAAACCCGAGGACATCATCTTTATTGCCATGTTAGAATTAACTAGTGGGTAGAAATATACTAACGGTGAGATAGACTAGTGTAGAAAAATGACTAGTGTTAGAATAGACTAGTGTGGAAATAGAACTATGTGAAATAGACTAGTGTAGAATATACTATCTAGAAATAGACTTGTGTACAATAGACTACTGTTGAAATAGACTATGTAGAAGTAGACTAGTGTAAAATAGACTAGTGTAGAACTAGACTAGGTTAAAATAGACTAGTGTGGGGGTATAAGATGACTATTGTAAAATAGACTACTTGTAGAATATACAGTTTAGAAATAGACTCTGTAGAAATAGACTACGTAAACATAGAACAAGTGTAGAATAGACTATTGTAGAAATAGACTAATAGTAGAAATAGTCTACTGTAAAATAGACTTTGTACAAATAGCTACTGTAGAAATAGACGGTTAGTGTAGAAATAGACATTGTAAAATAGACTAGTGTAGATGACTACTGTAAAAAGACTAGCATAGAAATAGACTAGTGTAGAGGAGGTAGGGGGACAGAGTTGAAGGGATAGGACCTAGTTTAGATATGACTATTGTATGGAAATGACACTAGCTGTCGGAGGATGGACTAATGTCAGAATAGGGGACTACGTTGATAGGAAAGTGAGACTGTGTAGTAATAGACTAGTGTATGGATAAGACTACGTGTGAGATTGCACTATTGTCGATATCCTCGGTAGACCTCGCCTAGTTAGGAATAACTAGTGTGTAGCACACTCGACCTACTGCGAAGAACTATGTAGAAATAGACTAGTGTAGAAATAGACTAGTGTAGAGATAGACTAGTGTAGAAATAGACTAGTGTAGAATAGACTAGTGTAGAAATAGTCTACTGTAATAATAAACTAGTGTAGAAATAGACTAGTGTAGAAATAGACTAGTGTAGAAGTAGGCTTTTGTAGAAATAGACTACTGTAGAGATAGACTAGTGTAGAAATAGACTAGTGTAGGAATAGACTAGTGTAGAAATAGACTAGTGTAGGAATAGACTAGTGTAGAAATAGACTACTGTAGAAATAGACTAGTGTAGGAATAGACTAGTGTAGGGATAGACTAGTGTAGAGATTGACTAGTGTAGAATAGACTAGTGTAGAAATAGACTAGTGTAGGAATAGACTAGTGTAGAAATAGACTACTGCAGAGATAGACTAGTGTAGAAATAGACTAGTGTAGGGATAGACTAGTGTAGAGATTGACTAGTGTAGAATAGACTAGTGTAGAAATAGACTAGTGTAGAAATAGACTAGTGTAGGAATAGACTACTGCAGAGATAGACTAGTGTAGAATAGACTAGTGTAGAAATAGTCTACTGTAATAATAAACTACTGTAGGAATAGACCTGTGTAGAAGTAGACTAGTGTAGGAATAGACTGGTGTAGGAATAGACTACTGAGGGGAGCGGCTGTTATGCAGTCTGACGGCTGGAAGGAAGGATCTGCGGTACCTCTCCTTCACACACCGCAGGTGCAGCAGCCGGACACTGAAGGAGCGGCCCAGTGATTCCAGAGAGTGGTACCCGGGGTGGGACAGGTAAATTGCTTCTACTTTAAACTTGTGTTCATACGTCTCAATCCGCAGGGTGCTGTAGGGTTAGACTTAGTCCTGTATGTTCAGTTCAGCAAATAAACATTAATCGTACAATCAACACAACGTGTCGTTCTGACACAGGAGGCCCCACGTCCACCACACCTAATGACCACAGGCAGCACAGTGTACCCTGCTACCTGATTTGATAGCTACTTCCCTCCATATTCCTTTGTTGCTGACATGTCAATGCGGTTTGATCCCGCAGTAGGGCGCCTTCTTGGTTTCTTCTCACTACCCTCCTGCACTTCAACATTATGGACTGTCACTGCCTTCATTAACCACATCATACTGCCCCCTGGCATGATTTACTTAGATCGGCTTCGTTTTTCCCATTAGTGCATGGGACGGTTTCGCTCCCCCTTTTCCGAGGCAAGCCGTCTGTATTCACTCACAGACAATCTGTCTCTCTATTCCGTTGAAGGGTGAACTTTGAAGAACCTTCAGTGTTCAAACCAGCGCGAGCTGTCTAATGTATATTAGAGATAAACATTTTGATCTTATCAAACCGTTGATAACCATAGACTGTGTGCAGGCTGTAAACAAACTGTCCGCTGGGTTGTCATCTGATTACACAGGCCCCCTTACATCTGGCGGCTCGTTTGATTTTGGCTAGTTTTTGTTTTTTGGTGGTGGCGGGGAGGAGGCCGCACCCATGCGGAAAGCAGAGGGCCGGGGAAAACTTGTTGCCAATCCACTCGGCCTGTGTCTGCCTTGAGACGGTAATTGGATCCTAGCCTTGCTTCTCAAGCTGAGGGTGAAGCTCTCCTTGTTCCTGCCTCACTCGGTTACAAGCGGTTACAAGGAGCACCAGGCCAAAACCGTGGTGGTTGTGAAGTCTGATCACAGCGCTGCATTCTTGGCTTTTTGTTTACCTTTAAAGAAGGGAATGTAGACGTCTTCCTAAGTGGCCTGACTTCTTTCTTCCCAAGTTCCAGGCTTCAAAGCCAGAGCGAAGCGTTGCTCTGATTTGACCAGGCTGTCCTCAACCGTGACTCGGAGAGTAAGGCAAAAAGAAAACTACACGAGTGAAAGATGGCAGTGCATTGGGGACTGGCCAAGCCGAGCGCTGCTATATTCCGATTTAACCCGGGGTCTTTGGCGTCGTACTTCAGACTCCACTGGAGAGCTCACCTTGGCCGAGGGAATATGACATTTCTGTGTACCCGCAAGACGGTGCATGACATTTGTGGGCCCTCTTCCGCGAGCCTCTTTCCTGTGCCTCTGAATGGGAAGCGTGCCGCGTACAGCCACTGCCGCGGCCGCTTTTCTCTTCCCCTCTTTATGCAGCAGACGTTATTGATGTGCCGTTCCGACTGATTTGTTTTCCGCGAGGCATGCCTCAGAAGCCCCGCACAATCTCTTTTAGTGCCACAGCGGTCTATTCAGGTCAGGGTCTTCCTCCGCATATCCCCTCTAAAGAGCCTGTGCCGCTCGTTGTCCATTTTCAAAACGCCCTGCCGAAGGGTCGAGCCGGTGAAGGTGCTGTGGTAGACGGTCAGACAGACATTTTTTACTTTGTTCTTCTTGAAATTCAGACCACAGCAGGAAGGGGTTTTGAGTGAGTAACCGGGGAAGTGGCCATCAAACAAAGGCGCATGCACCTCAAGGCTTTTCTGGAATGGTGGCTGTCTGTGTTAAGTGGTCACAACTCCTCTCTTGGTGTCCTTTTTTTTAATTTCAGATCGATAGACCCCTCTGAAGTCATGCTGTCTTTCGCAGTCCCCGTGTTTGGGGAACTAACTTCCTCAGCGCTTTAGTGCCACATGGCACCCGAAATATTGCTTCAATGCTCAAAACCTGACACGGTTCACTGGTACAGACATTTTCCCTCCAAAATTTACTGGGGAGAGGTCTTTGTGGATTGCGATTGAGTGAATGTGTTTGGCTTATTGAAATTTGGCTATTGAATGTACGATACGATTCCTGCATGCTTAATTGGAAGACCTTCACCATAAACGCCTCCCACACAAACAGAAGCTGGTTGGTTGTATACAGTGGTGGTAGTACTTGAGTCCGCAGATCTTTCTCGTCAGCCTCATTTAGGAACTCGCTCTGTGTTGATTCTCTGGTTAAAGGAGATGGCAAAGCAGATACACCAACACTGTTCCTCCATCGTTCAATTCACTTTAATCCATACACCAACAATTGTTCCTCCATCATTTAGCCATACACTAACATGTTTCCTCCATCTGTTATTTTCCCGTTATCCATACACCAACATTGTTCCTCCATAATTTAGGGCCATAAAACACCACCTTGTTCCTCCATCTGTTAATTCAAGTTATCCATACACCAACACTTGTTCTTGCCATCTGTTAATGTCCTTTAATCTAGACCAACACTGTCTCCATCTGGTAATCCCTTTATCCATACACAACGCCGCTGTTCCTCCATCTGTAGTTTCCTTTAATTCCATCACCTACCACTGTTCCTCCATCTGGTAATTCCTTTATCCATACACCATACCACTGTTCCCTCCATCTGGTAATTCCTTTATCCATACCACCACCCACTGTTCCTTGCCATTTGGTAATTCCTTTATCCATACACCACCACTTGTTTTCCTCCATCTGGTAATTCTTTATCCATACCCCACCACTGTTCCTCCATCTGGTAATTCCCTTTATCCATACACAACCACTGTTCCTTCCATCTGGTAATTCCTTTTACCATACACCCACCACTGTTCCTCCATCTGGTAATATTCCTTTAATCCATACACCACCACTTTTCCTCCCCTCCATCTGGTAATGTCCTTTATCCATACACAACCACTGTTTTTCCTCCATCTGGTAATTTCCTTTATACACACACCCAAACTCTTCCTCCATCCGGTTAATTCATTATCCATTCAACCACCACTGTTCCCTCCATCTGGTAATTCCCTTTATCCCATACACAACCACTGTTCCCTCCATCTGGTGTAATTCCTTTATCCATACACAACCACTGTTTTTCCTCACATCTGGTAATGTTCTTTATCCATACACCAACACTGTTGTCCTCCCATACTGGTAATTCCTTTATCCATACACAACATTGTTCCTCCATCTGGTATTCCTTTATCCACACCCAACATTGTTTCACTGGCATCTGGGTAATTCATTTATCCATTGACACCACACTGTTTCCTCAATCTGGTAATTGCCTTTATCCATACACCAACATTGTTCCTCCAATCATTTAGCCATACACCAACATTGTTCTCCATCTCGCGTAATTCAATTTATCCCATACACCAACACTGTTTCCTCCCATCAGGTGGTAATATCCTTTTATCATATATACCACCAACATTGTTCCTCCATCATTTAGCCATACAACAACATTGTTCCGTCCATCTAGGGTAATTGCATTATATCCATACACCAACACTGTGTCCTCCATCTGTTTAATTTTCAATTATCCATACACCAACAGTGTTCCTCCTCTCATTTGCCAATTACCACCAACATTGCTTCCTCCATCTGGTTAATTTCAATTAATCCATAACCCCAACATTTTTCCCTCCACCTGGTAATTCATTTTATCCATACACCAACATTGTTCCTCCACCTGGTATTTCCTTTATCCAGTACACACAACATTTGTTCCTACATCTGTTAATTCATTTATCCTTACACCAACATTGTTCCTCCATCAGGGTTAATTCATTTATCCTTACACCAACACTGTCTCCTCCATCTGTTAATTCATTATCCTTTCACCAACATTGTTCCTCCATCTGGTAATTCCTTTATCCATACAGCCAACATTGTTCCTCCATCTGTTAATTCATTTATCCTTACACCAACACTGTTCCTCCATCTGTTAATTCATTTATCCTTACACCAACACTGTTCCTCCATCTGTTAATTCATTTATCCATACACCAACACATTCCTTACCCATTCCTTACCATTTACTGGTTTGTCTGTCCCTTCATTCATCTGTCATCCATCTGCACATTTGTTCATCTGTTCACTTTTTCCATTAACTCCATCACATAAAAGCTGGTTTAGCTCTGTCTGAGGGACGAAGCGAGGCTAGGTGTGTTGGACAGGAGAGTCTGTCAAATGCCACACGCAGTTCTCAGATAAGTCCAATCATCAGCTTATAAGCCTTTTTATATCCTAAAACTTAATTCATTTAATTTTCTTTAATTATAATTTTTAAGCGTTTTTATTATTTTACTCAGAGTGACGTTTTAGCATGTCTGTGTTTCTGATAGAGATGATTTGATTTTACTTTCTTAAGGTACTTTGTGATTCTTGGCCCACCTTAAATAGAGGGAAAGGCCGCTCCACATAGAGGGCAACACATGTGGGAGAAATGTACAGCACACGTTCTGACTGGGCACAAGGAACAGAAAAGAAATGTCAGCGGTGCCGTCTCGCTCTTGCTTGCGGTTAGATCGCCAGTTAGCCGCAAAGCTGGGAATTAGCCAATGGGGTGTTTTTAATAGATTCAGGACTGAGTGAATATTCTATTCTAGCGTTTAGTGTTTTGGGCGTGCCTGTATGTCCTGCTGTGAGCGGGCGAGTGCTCCTCAAATGGTGAGCTAAGAAGACCTTGAATGAAAGCAAACTACTAAGAGGCATCAGAGGTTCGGAGTCTGCAGGAATCCGGAGCAGCCATGTTCGCGCCGGTGAGCTGAGAGTCCTGAGATGGTTGCTGCTAGCCTAGCGAGCCGTGTTTTTGGTTTCTCTCCGTGCAGTTCACCCAGGGGGTCCTTAGCAATGCTGATGGATCATGACTCCGCAGATTCAACAGATATTAACCGGCGAAGCTTTGATTTGACAAGGGATCATTGAAAGTCGACACATTCACTGACATTTTAATCTCTGTGTACTGCAGCAATGCTTGGGTGTTTACTGTGTCTCCGGTTGGCTTCCGAATCAACAACCTGCCTTACTTGTGTGGATGAATCATAGGGACAACAAAGCAATCGCACCTCCAAATGTTGAGACCACTCCATGGCCATGCAAGCCACCTTACCTGGCTCAAGAAACGAGAGCCAGAATGTTCTTGCTCGGAGCCATAGGAACCACGGTTTGGCTTCCCAAAGAACCCCTTGTTTTTGAGACTATTGCTGTAAAAATGAGATGGCATTCAAGCATGAAGAACCAATTTTCCCAGATTCCTGCATAATGAAACGGTTAAGATGCAAACGAAGTCGTTCAGAGTGGCTTGATGAGAAATGTTCTGTTCTAGAGAAACTTGGCGAGTCGTTCACAGTGGTGGTGATGGGAACTGGATGGTTATGAATACAGAGACATTATAATATAAAAGTTTTCCAATACTTTACTTTACTTTCATTGACATTCCATTTATATTCTCAGAAGACACGTGTAAGCTCACTGGTGGATTGGATGGTAAATAAAATGGCTGTATTGGTGTTGCAGACATGCCAACCCCTAGCACAGAACCATGTTCGCCTGGGTCTGATTCCTGGTTGCGGCACCATGTAAAACTCCATGTAGGTCCACTGTTGATGTTGGATAGTGAATGAAATGGGTGTATGTGTGGTGTAGGCATGCCGAACCCTAGTTCCCCCAACAGTGTCTATACACAGAGCCACTTTAAACCACACTGAAAGACCATGTTTCATCTCTTGATCATCGGCTGAGTGGAAAAGAGGGTTCGGGGTGGCATGTTGGTGCTGTGGGAAGCACTGTCGCCCTACAGCAAGAAGGGCCCTGGTTTGATTCCCGGCTGAGGCGTTGTGTAAGCGTGTAGGTCCACTGTTGATGTTGGATAGTGAATGAAATGGGTGTATGTGTGGTGTAGGCATGCCGAACCCTAGTTCCCCCAACAGTGTCTATACACAGAGCCACTTTAAACCACACTGAAAGACCATGTTTTCATCTCTTGATCATCGGCGGCCTGAGTGGAAAAGAGGGTTCCGGCCGGTGGCATGTTTGGTGCTGTGGGAAGCACTGTCGCTCTAACAGCCAGAAGCGGCCTGGGTTTGATTTCCAAGCTGGAGGATCGGTGTGGGGTCCACTGTATGTGTGGTCGTTCGAGGCATGCCGACCTCTGGTTTCCCTATCATCACCACACCTCTGATCCAGGAAATGTGCACTGTCTCTACAGTGAAATCAGACCAGACCCACTCTGAATGATGTTTCTTCTCTTCTGTTTGATCATTGTTGAATTTAAGCAACAGGTTGCTGGTTCGTCCAATGAAACACAGCGTCCGACAGAGGGAACGTACAAACCACAGAAGCTTTTTTCAGTGTTTGCTCGAAGAAAGCTTTACCACAGTTGAATATGGTTTATCTGTGACTAGAGGACGTGCTGTTATACGGTTTTCTAAAAGAACCTGTTCAAATAGTTCTAGATCACCATCCAAAGGGTTACCAGGATTTGAAAACAATCTAAAGAACTGTATTTTGTTTCTATTTTTTTTTTTTTGCTCAGAGTGCCTAAAAGTTCTTCTAATATACCTATTAAAGACTCCTCCTACTGGAACTGTACAAATGTCCCAAGCCAGGAACCTTTCAGGAAGATTCATCTTGGATACATTATCATGAATGAAAATTGCGCTACCCTCAAAACATCGTTCTTGTGCCACAAACTGATCGTGAAAGACAGTTGGGTTGATAGAATCTTATTTATGCAAATTTAGAGCATTTTAAAACTTTACCTCTGTGTGTTTTGTTTGTCTATTGGTAAAAGATATTTAACATAAACACACATGAAGGAGTCTTAACAACACTCATCATCATCAACAAAAGAGCTGCACCCCAGATATGGAGGTGTGGAGTGCGTTGCTGCTGTTGGGTAAGGAAGATAAAGGGGACCAGGATCAATAACTGTGATGATGCATTTAGACTGATATGATCAATATTTATTGAGCTACACATACAGAACAGTCTGTGTCTCTCAGTATGGCGTCGGGACGCCGTGTTTTGCTAAACCCAACATGCCAGACGTCTCGGTTATGGAGCTGTAGAGGTTCCTAATGGTGTCCTGTGATAATCCATCCCATGCAGCTTTCAACATCCTCACACAGCTCCTGCAGATGGTGCACCGGTTAGGGGTGTTTAGGTGGAGGGGACAGACACGAGGCCCTTACGGGACGTGTGACAACAAATCGTTCATCTATTGGTGTCTGACCACCGGTGCCTCCACACACGGACTCATTGGGCGTCTCCACCAAAGAACTAAAGCGGGGACTCGTCACTGAAGATGACCCGCTGCCATTCTGAGTCACTCCATGACAAGTCTGGCTACGACACCACTGCAGTCTTTGGTGACGGTGACGTGGTGTGTTAAGGACAGGCGTCATAGCAGTCCTTTAGTGTCAGTCAGTCTACCAATGGTGCTAAGCACTAACTCATGGCTCGTGGAGGGCAGCACTGCTTGCTGAATGTCGCACTGCTGGTCCCGTGGCCAAGTTTCATTCCTGTTTGGCTGATTCCTTCTGCTGTACAGCTATGCTTTTTGATGATGGGTTTTATATTGCCATTTATCTCCATTATTTTGGTTGATTTTTGCTTTTATTGCCTCATTTGAACCCAACACACATGCCATTAACACTATGTGACAATTTCATGATGAAATTGGTCCAACAGAAATGGCCCAAAATTAGCTTGGAAAGACGTCCTTGTTCCATCATTGACTTACATTTCACAATTCAACAAGGTTTTTTGGCCATACTCTCCTGTAAAGTTGTGCCATTTTTGGAGAGATACTTTCACTTTGGACAGCGATGATATCTTAACACACGGCCTCGGTTGCTTTAGGCCAAGCTGTTTTTTTTATAAAAGCACACCGCTTTCTTTTCATTATATATTTTGTTCCAGATGTTATTTTAGTTAGTTGCACAGTGCTGAACGTGGTCAATCTACGCTTTACGGCACATCATCGGTCATTTAACAGCCATTACGCCATTCCTCTTATACTTGCCCACTTGAAGGAGGTGTGGATTCATCACAGTTTACTCCAACTTGAACCAAAATTCCCCCACTATTCATACCAAAACAACAACATGTCCTTGAAAAGTTTCAGCATCCTCATAATTCCTCAGTTGTGAGGGATGACGGGTTGCTAGACCTGGACTCCAAATAGGATTCTTGATGCTTTAACGTTGATCAGATATGAAATTAACTCCGGGAGCTCGGCGGCATTTACTCAGAGCAGATTTTTGAGTCGTGTCCAAAAACAGTGAGACAACATTTACGTTCATCATCAGAATTCAAACACGCCCCGAACGTCCCTCTTCTCGCTGGCATCCGTGCCAACATCCCGAAAAAAGCACTCACAGAAGCAGGTGGTGCTTAAACGACCTGCATAACAGAGCAGAAAGCCGGGGAACTTGTAAAACACGCTGCTTTGGTATCTGCCATGGCCTGTTTCAGCACCACAGACCGGACAGCGACAGCACAGCAGATGTACAGGCCGTGTTTGGCCTGCTCTCCATGAGGGCGCCCAATTAAAAACAGGTAATGAGGAATACACTACAAAAGGCAGGGGATGGGGTCAGTGCGAAGCCTGATGGATGATCTCAGCGTGCTTCTTTTATGGGTTCTGTGTGACTTTATTAGTGCGAAGGCAGAACCTTGACACCCACTCGGGTGCCAGTATTGTTAGTACAGTTGAGTAATAACCTAACCCTAACCCCTATATTTACACTAAACCCCTAACACCTACATTTACACTAAACCCCTAACCCCTACATTCACAGTAAACCCGCTAACCCCTACATTCACACTAACCCCAACCCCTACATTTACACTAAACCCCTAACCCCTACATTTACACTAAACCCTAACCCCTACATTCACACTAACCCCAACCCCTACATTTACACTAAACCCCTAACCCCTACATTTACACTAAACTCTAACCCCTACATTTACACTAAACTCTAACCTCTACATGTACACTAAACCCCTAACCCTCTACATTTACACTAAACTCTAACCCCTACATTTACACTAAACTCTAACCTCTACATGTACACTAAACCCCTAACCCTCTACATTTACACTAAACCCCTAACCCCTATATTTAGAATAACCCCCTAACCTCTACATTTACACTAAACTCTAACCTCTACATATACACTAAACCCCTAACCCCTACATTTACATTTACACTAAACCCTAACCCCTACATTCACACTAAACCCCTAACCCCTACATTTACACTAAACCCCCTAACCCCTACATTTACACTAAACCCTAACCCCTACATTCACACTAAACTCTAATCCCTACATTTACACTAAACTCCCTAACCGCTACATTCACACTAAACCCCTAACCCCTACATTCACACTAAACCCCTAACCCCTACATTCACACTAAACCCTTAACCCCTACATTCACACTAAACCCCCTAACCCCTACATTTACACTAAACCCCTAACCCCTACATTCACACTAAACTCTAACCCCTACATTTACACTAAACTCCCTAACCCCTACATTCACACTAAACCCCTAACCCCTACATTCACACTAAACCCCTAACCCCTACATTCACACTAAACCCTTAACCCCTACATTCACACTAAACCCCCTAACCCCTACATTTACACTAAACCCCTAACCCCTACATTCACACTAAACTCTAACCCCTACATTTACACTAAACCCCCTAACCCCTACATTCACACTAAACCCCCTAACCCCTACATTTACACTAAACCCCCTTTAACCCCTACATTTACACTAAACCCTAACCCCTACATTCACACTAAACCCTAACCCCTACATTCACACTAAACCCCTAACCCCTACATTCACACTAAACCCTAACCCCTACATTCACACTAACCCCTAACCCCTATCTCCTACATTCACACTAAACCCCTAAACCCTAACCCCTAACCCCTAGCTCCTACATTCACACTAAACCCTAACCCCTACATTCACACTAAACTCTAACCCCTACATTTACACTAAACCCTAACCCCTAGTTACACTAAACCCTAACCCCTACAGTTACGCTAAACCCTAACCCCTACATTCACACTAAACACCTAACCCCTACATTACACTAAACCCCTAACCCCTACATTTACACTAAACCCCTAACCCCTACATTTACACTAAACCCTAACCCCTACATTTACACTAATCCCCCTAACCCCTACATTTACACTAATCCCCCTAACCCCTACATTTACACTAAAACCCTAACCCCTACATTTACACTAAACCCTAACCCCTACATTTACACTAAACCCCTACATTTACACTAAACCCCTACAATTACACTAAACCCCTACATTTACAATAAACCCCTAACCCCTACATTTACACTAAACCCCTACATTTACACTAAACCCTAACCCCTACAGTTACGCTAAACCCGTACCGCTACATCTACACTAAACCCCTAACCCCTACATTTACACTAAACCCTAACCCCTATATTTACACTAAACCCTAACCCCTACATTTACACTAAACCCCCTAACCCCTACATTAATACTAACCCCCCTAGGCTCTTTGTTCAAACTAAGCCCTGACCCCTGCATTTACACTAAACCCTAAGTGCTACATTTACACTAAGCCCTTTTAGATTTATTTTAAAATGAATTGGGAATATTCAGATTTCTAATGGCTGTAATGTTAAATATATTTATTTATATATTTAAAGCATCACGTCTTATAGTCTCTCATTCTTTCTCACATTATGTCTCGTATGTCTTGCCTTACTCCAGAACTGAGCACACCTTGTTAAGATGAACTGATAACTTACTGCAAGAAAGTAAAAGCCATTAAAACCGGATCCTTCATTCTAAATAACGCGCGTGCTTTCATGAAGTGGAGTTTCAAGGAGCCGCCACCTTTCAGTGTACTTCTTCCGGTAGGAGTCGTGTCGATGCAGCACATCTTGTATTTTCCTGACTGACGTGTTTAAATAACGCCTGAGCCTTTTCTCTCGGAGCACCTGCCGCCCTGGCTGCCTCCGCTCCGCGCCAGGACAGAGTTTCAGCAGATGGCAGCAGAGTCCCATTTTACAGCTCGTGGCTGCTCAGAAAGAGGGGCCCTTCAGATTCGTGGGCACGTTTTTGTCCCCGGTGATCGACTCACTTGTGACGTGACGCGTGAGCCGTTGTGGGTATATGGGTGTGTGTTGGTGGGGGCGCGTGCAGCGTAGTCTGCTTTATGTTGTTATTATTGGGT
The DNA here is from genome assembly GCA_024036415.1 of Prochilodus magdalenae. Lineage (NCBI taxonomy): Eukaryota > Metazoa > Chordata > Actinopteri > Characiformes > Prochilodontidae > Prochilodus > Prochilodus magdalenae. Next base: position 13,464 of record JAMWET010006541.1, read on the forward strand.
GCTTATTAGGTTCACTGAAGATGCGTTAGTCTACATGCCCTACTGGGTACTCTCTCTCTCTCTCTCTCTCTCTCTCTCTCTCTCTCTCTCTCTCTCTCTCTCTCTCTCTCTCTCTCTCTCTCTCGGGCGCGCGCGCTGTGTTGCGTGTCTCTCTCTCTTTTACGCGCGCGCACAGGTTTCATGTTGCTGTGTAGGAGGCGCGTTCCTTTCCCCCCAACACGTCCATAACGCACGTGCCAAAATATATATATTCATATTTTTGTTTGCTTTAGTTTCATTGTTTGTTTATTTGTTTGGTCAGCCACCCCCCCCATACCTTCTTACCACCCCCACCCCGAGTCTTCCTTCCTTTCCTCCTTCCTTCACAGTGCTAATGTTATAAGACTGTGCTGTCGACGTTCGCTCAGGTACGCGCGAGCGGAGCAGCAGTGCGTGCGGGCGCGCGCGCGCGCCGTCGTCGTCGTTAAGGGGAGGGCTGCTATACGTTCCCTCTCTCTCTCTCGCTCTCGCTCGCTCTCGCTCTCCCGTTTTTTTCCCCTGCATCGCACCGCGATGGTTGAGTCCAGCGCACTGCCTCGGCTCCCCCTGCTCTCTCCAGCCCATTCCGCTCCCGCCACCGCACCGCTCCAGCGCTCCGCTCTCTGTCAGCAGCTCCCTCTGCGGCTCCTCCTGGGTGATATGAGCGCGAACGCGGGCAAGCCCCTGCACCACGGGCTGCGCCACGACTCCTCGCCAAAGCTGGATCTCTATGTCTTACTGTGATCGCTGAAGAAGAAATCGGCACAGAGCGAGGAGAGAGGGCTGGTTTTGGGGAGGGAGGAGGAGGAGGTGGGGAGGGGGGGGCAATGCTGCGTGGAATAACAGCGGACATGCCTGCCATGGGGACGTTCAAGCACGTCCTGCTGCTGTTCGCGGGTCTGATCACCGCGGCGAACGGTGAGTTTCCAAAGTGCTCCTGTTTTCGTGTTGGTGTCTGTTTGGCCAAAGCGCAGTCGGCCTGACTGACTTCGTCAGGTGTGCAGCCCCCCCCTCCCCTCTCCCTTTGCTTCCTCGTATTCCCAGCCGGCCAAACGCTGCGCGCGGATGTTCCATGGTGGAGCCACTTCCAAAAAAACTTGCTGGTGCTGTTGCGGTGATGGGATTGCGCCTGTTCTATGGGAAGCTGGCGCTAACGGGGTTATAAATAGCGCTGGAGTAACTGAATGTGGGCTCGTATGTAGGCTGTGGTGGGGGGGAACCCAACTTCAGCCCGAATGGGTGACTCACGAGCTGGTCATTAAGGCCATATGGCAAAATATAGAATATGGGCTGCTCCTGGTGTGAAAGAATAGGAGCAGAGCTATGAGGAACCAGTGAGGAACTTCTGAGCATCGTCTTTCTCCTGTAGTAGGTATTCCATAGGAGGAGAAGGGACAGAGGACTTAGGATCTAGGGACGTGTTGTAGACCCCAGGGTGGTCTAAACTTTTGTGGAGGTCGCTGGCAGCCCAACGCACCAGGGCCCAACGTGCGTCCGGCTATCTCCATCAGCGGTGATCATCACGACTTGTTGACTGAGCCTGGTGTCCGACCATGCCTGTAGGACGTCTCAGGATGGTGTGGAATCATCTCATGGTTGAGCAGATTTTTGGAACAGCACGTCAACAAGCTGACCAATCATGGCCATGCTGTCCAACTCCTTGCTCAACATTTGGTCTGGTCCGTTTGAGACGCTTGCATGCTCGTCTTGCATCCATCATGCATACTCTCACCGCCCGAGCAGGCTCACGGTCCCCCCCTCCAAACGCACCCAGGTGGACCCCCGGTCCTGGGGGCTCGTTAGGAGGTGGTGGAAGGAAAGCACAGACGTATCGCGCACTGATTAGACTAGATGATGCCTTAATGGCTGGCTCTCCTCCTCAGCCAGCCTGATTTATTTATAGGAGTGAGCACCTCTTACCTTCTCTGACCCGTCTGTGAGCTTGCCGTGGAGCTCTGTGTGGCTCGGGACACTCTGTGAGCGGCTCTCCGGCCTGGGAGAGAATCTGAGAGTTGATGATGATGCTGGTGCTGCTCTTTGTTCACAGGCATGTGGGAATTTTTTAGGGGGTGCAGGACAATTCATCCGGATTTATCAGGCATGATGTTCCAAATGAAATGTAAAAGGCAGTGGCATCCGGGATCCAAGGTGTCAGCAAAGTCGTTCTGAGAGGTTTGGTGTGACGTGGTTGATTGTAGAGAAACGCTGGGTTCTTTACTGTGGTGGTGATGGGAACCAGGGGTCTGCCGGTCTACAGCACTAGTAGAGTCATTTTATTTACTATCTAGAACGCCCAGTGATGGTGATGGGAACCAGGGGTCTGCCTGTCTACAACTCTCATAGAGTCATTTTATTTACTATCTAGAACTCCCAGTAATAGTGATGGGAACCAGGGGTCTCCTTGTCTACAACACTAGTCGAGTCATTTTATTTACTATCTAGAACGCCCACTGATGGTGATGGGAACCAAGGGTCTCCTTGTCTATAACACTGATAGAATAATTTTATTCACTATCTAGAACCCCCACTGATGGTGATGGGAACCAGGGGTCACCCTGTCTACAACACTAATAGGGTCATTTAATTCACTATCCAGAACCCCCAGTAATGGTGATAGGAACCAGGGGTCACCCTGTCTACAACACTGATAGAATAATTTTATTCACTATCTAGAACCCCCACTAATGGTGATGGTAACCAGGGGTCTCCTTGTCTACAACACAGATAGAGCCGTTTGATTCACTATCCAGGATGCCCAGTTACCCTACATGAGGTTTTATATTGATGTTGTGGTATGTATATATGGACTACGGAATATTTTTATCTAGTTTTATCTAGAACGGAGCACTTCATATCAAACCACTCTGAATCTCAGCCATTTAATTATGCAGATACTGAATAATTTTAAAATAGAGTTCTGTATAGTACCAAAAAGAAAAGGTTCTATGACCACCCTAACAATAGCAGTATTGTGTTTAACAAGGTTCTTCGGAGAACCATAGGCGACAGGTTTAGTATCAAATAGAAAAACATTTTGCCTTACACCCCTAACACTGTGAGGGCTCTGTTGAGTAGGTCATGGTTGTACAAATAAACCATCAACACTCAAAGAGCTGCTTGAAGGCATGGTGTGCTTTTTACCAGAAGAGTTCTATGTAGTACCAAAAAGAAAAGGTTCTATGACTTGCTACAATAGCAGAACCCTTTTGATGCTGCACTTTAGACATGGTGTCCAGGTCATGGTAATATATAGAACCATGAACATCCAAAGAGCTAGTTGAAAGCACAGCACACCCTATTTTCAATCATGGGCTCTATACAGCACACAAAAAGGGTTCTGTAACTGCAACAATGCCAACCCCCCTTCGGTTCTGCTATATACAGGATAAAGTTCTCCAAAGAACAATATACAACAAGTTTATTAACCCACAGAACAAAAACATTTAATCATACACCCTTAAAACAGGTCCTCCAAGGGTTCTGCAGCAAAGACCCGCGAACATGCGCACACTCACAGAGATGACTTCTAACTATAGCAAACCCTTTACGATGCCATCGTTTAAAACATAAGGTGTTTAAGAACCATATACAACGCACTTTATATTATAGAGAAAACAAAAGATATAGAACCATAAAAGTGGTTCTTTAAGGGTTCTTTAGCAACAGCCATCACTACACATCTATATACGCTCTTAATGATGTATTTACTGTTGACTGAACCATATACAATAGTTTCCTATCAAAGGTTCTAAGGCCACTGTAACTTAAGCAGGTCTAAATTTTTAACAGGGTTCTCATATTAAAGGTTCTATGGCCATCCTAACATTAGCAGGGCTACATTTTTAACAGGGTTCTCATATTAAAGGTTCTATGGCCACTGTAACAATTGCAGGGCTACATTTTTAACAGGGTTCTCATATTAAAGGTTCTTTAAGGGTTCTTTAGCAACAGCCACGCTCTTAACAAAAGCAGGGCTGAATTTTTACAACAGGTTTCCATATTAAAGGTTCTAATGGCCACTGTAACAATTGCAGGACTAAGTTTTTTAACAAGGTTCTATCAAAGGAACCATCCTAACATTACACGTTACCTATTAACAGGGTTCTCATATTAATGGTTCTAAGGCCACCGTAACATTAGCAGGTCTAAATTTTTAACAGGGTTCTCATATTAAAGGTTCTATGGCCATCCTAACATTAGCAGGGCTAATTTTTTAACAGGGTTCTCATATTAAAGGTTCTATGGCCACTGTAACAATTGCAGGACAGTATTTTTAACAGGGTTCTTATATTAAAGGTTCTATGGCCACCGTAACATTAGCAGGTCTAAATTTTTAACAGGGTTCTCATATTAAAGGTTCTATGGCCACCGTAACATTAGCAGGGCTAAATTTTTAACAGGGTTCTCATATTAAAGGTTCTATGGCCACTGTAACAATTGCAGGACTGTATTTTTAACAAGGTTCTTCAAAGAACCATATACAACACGTTACCTATCAAAGCTTCTATGGCCACCGTAACATTAGCAGGTCTAAATTTTTAGCACCAAAGCGGGCTCTGTCTGTAGAACCTTAATACAACCCCAGAACTCTCTTTGCTGGGAGCCTACAAGCCAGCAAACCAGTATGTATCTCCAGAATGCTAACTGTGCAGGAGAAGGCTAACACATTCCTAACTTAGGATGAAAAGAGGATTCATTCCCAGCCACTTCGGAGCATCTCTACTGGCACGTTCATGATATCTTCACAGGCTGTGTTCAGATACTGTAGAAAAACTGAATCAACAAAGATCCAAAACGGGTCCATGTGTGAACAGCGCCGATATGAGGCATTTCAGAGCTATTTATACGAGGCCAGAGCAAAATGACGCAAGGATGAGCATCGCTGAGGCGTACCGAGCGGAGTCATTCTCTTAATCATGGTTCTGCATCAACCATGAACACAGAAAACAGACGGGCAGCACATCAAGACCCGCCGGACAGCGCAACAGCTCGATGTTAGCATTATGTTACCCTGCCCGTTCGTGCTTTTGCGAGCATTTGCAATCGCTCAGACTGTCAGGCCTGAGAAACTAGCGGTGCCACCGTACAGCAACAGTGCTTGATGCAATCTTCTCAAGCATGAAAGAGACGCGGGCGCAATTTAGCAGCCCCTCCTGCTATAAGACGCCTGCTTGATGGCCCAAGGCAGATACACAGTGACAATTAGATGACATTGAGTTGTTGCCAAACTACAAGACGTCCCGAATGTGTCCGACCTCGAGCCCCGCATGCAAATGTGACATTCGGGGTCTTGGGGGGGAGAAGAGATTGAGCGGAGGCCTTTCGAGGCCTCGTATATTAAAGCGCCAAGGCCTGCCCTGACTCCAGACGCCTAATTGAGTTGAAATGTCGCCCTGTTGATTAATATATGTTAATTTCTCTTATCGGTGCGATGTTTATGTACTGTCTGGAAGTATGTTAAAGCTCCTTCCTGCAGATATAACGCCGGAGCCGGCAGGAGAGAGATAAATAAGGACTAATAAAACCTCAGCGTCTGAACAAACACGCAAAGCCGCGCGCTGGTCAACACTGTGAGGCGGCTGAACAGAGGGCCTGTCAAATGATTAAAGAGCCATATACAACGGGTTACCTATCAGAGGTTCTATGGACACTGTAACAATAATAGAACTATAATTTTAACAGGGTTCTCATATTAAAGGTTCTATGGCCACTGTAACAATAATAGGGCTCTAATTTTAACAGGGTTCTCATATTAAAGGTTCTATGGCCACTGTAACAATAATAGAACTATACCTTTAACAGGGTTCTCATATTAAAGGTTCTATGGCCACTGTAACAATTGCAGGACTGCATTTTTAACAAGGTTCTTCAAAGAACCATATACGACACGTTTCCTATTAATGGTTCTACGGCCTTTGTAACATTAACAGGGCTACATTTTTAACAGGGTTTTCATATTTAAGGTTCTATGGCCACCGTAACATTAACCATACATACGACACACGTTTCTCATATAAAGGTTCCTATGGCCACTTTGTAACATTAGCAGGGCTACATTTTTAACAGGGTTCTCATATTTAATGTTCTATGGCCACTGTGACGAAAGCAGGGCTACATTTTTAACAGGGTTCTCATATTAAAGGTTCTATGGCCACTGTAACATTAGCAGGGCTACATTTTTAACAGGGTTCTCATATTAAAGGTTCTATGGCCATCGTAACAAAAGCAGGGCTAATTTTTAACAGGGTTCTCATATTGAAGGTTCTATGGCCACTGTATCATTAGCGGGGCTAGATTTTTAACAGGGTTCTCATATTAAAGGTTCTATGGCCACCGTAACTATAGCAGGGCTACATTTTTAACAGGGTTCTCATGGTAAAGGTTCTATGGCCGTAACAATTGCAGGGCTAAATTTTTAACAGGGTTCTCATATTAAAGGTTCTGTGGCCACCGTAACATTAGCGGGGCAAAGGTTCTATAACTGACAACCATAACACTCATCTATGGCTACCGTAACCATTGCGGTGCTACATTCAGACACGGATTCAGTGAACCATATACAATATGACCTATCTGGCATTCTGAGTCACTCCATGAGCGTGGCTACATTTTTAACAGGGTTCTCATGGTAAAGTGACGGTGATGGTGACGTGGTGTTAAGGACAGTCGTGGTAACGGTCTGTGTGCATGTAGTCCTGGTCGGTGCAGCCGTCTGCCAAAGCTGCTGGCACCAACAGGATGACTCATGGAGGACACCACCACTCGCTGAAGGTCCACAATGGCGCCTGTGGGGTCAGTAAGGTACAGTACAGTAAGGCCCGTCCTTGCTTATGTCACATGTGCGGCTGAACTTAAATCATTAGCATGTCTCACAAGGTCAAACCCACCCACCAAGGTTCATCCCTGTTGGTTGATTCCTTCTGGGTGGAGCTATTTGTGCAGCTGGTTGACTCCGGACGCCTAATTGACTTGGAATACTTTGTCTGGAAGTTTGTTAAAGCTCCTTTCCTGCAGATATAACGCAGGAGCTGGCAGGAGAGAGATAAATAAGGACTAATAAAACCTCAGCATTTGAACAAACACGCAAAGCCGCTTGTTGACCAACACTGTGAGGCGGCTGAACAGAGGGCCTGTCGAATAATTAAAAACGCTGATCCTGTACAAACATGCCAACGTCGCTAGAGTGACGTTGATTAGTCTGGCAGATGCAAAGTTAGGAGCCAAAAACATCAATTATTGACTGGACAGCTGCTCCGGAGTGGCAGAGGAACCTTTTAGTTGAAGTTAGTGACAGCTCTTCCTTCAGCCTCAGAATGCCCATTCCGAGCAGGCTGGCATGTGGTGCATTGTCTCCAACTGATTGTTCTGTGGTCATCGCTTTGGAGACATCTGGATTCCTGGACAGGATGGTCCATTTAAGGCACGCACGTAAGAAGCTCTCCCGTACATATAGAACCGATTAAAGCATTTGCATTTCAAAGCAGCCCCAGTCAGCAGAACCGGTGTTGCCTTTTTCATCTATTAATGTGATTTTAAGGTTATGGAGATCAGCAGCAGAAAGGGAGAGGGTCTAAATGGCTTGCGATTCATATGCATTTTAATTAGGCCTCTGGTTGGCACGGTGTTAGATCCGGAAATGCCAATTTGTGAACCAGGGTTCTTGTTGTTGGCTTTTCGTCTGCTGTTATGTCTGCAGCTCTGGCGCAGACGCAACGGCTGATGACACTACGCTGATAGATTTGAGGCTGAATTCGGTCCGGCGTTTTGTGAGGAACGGGGAGGCGGGTGGGGACAGAGAGGTGAAAAATAGGCTGCTTGTCTGATATTAAGTCAGGAGACTTCAAGGATTTTGCTTCCGAAGAGGCACTTTATATGCGCTCTAAGTCTCGGCCGGTGTTCCATTTAACTGCACAGTTTCCACTGTTCCCTTCATGCCCCCTTTTTCCTCCTCACTACCTCTCATACAAATAACGTCCTGATTGTAAAGGTACGTTGGTGCAGAGAGACATATCGGTGCGGACTTGTGATACCTAGAACCGGACTCGATGTCCACCCCCTCCAACAAACGAAAACAAGTATCACACTCTCTTTAGTGAACTACTGTAAAGCTACGTTGGTGGCACTAGGTAGAGCTGTCGCCTCACACCAAGAAGGGTCTTTGTTTCCCGGCTGATTCCTGTGTTGGGTTTGCATGTTCTCCCCGTGTCTGTGTGGTTCTGTTTTTCTCCCGCAGTCCAATGTAAGTTGCCCCCTGTGTGTGCCCTGTGTTGGACTGGCAGCCTGTCCAGGGTGTTTCCTGCCCTCTGCCCTGTGAGGACTGGGATAGGCTCCAGTACTTCCCCTGCAAGCCAAAGGGACAAGCAGCTTAGAAATTGAATGGATAAATGAATGAATGAATGGATGCATGGATGTAAAGCTACAGCTACAGGTTTGGGGGATTTGGAGACCCCTCTGGTGGAAATGTGTAACTGCATGTAACATGTAACATGTTGTAGCAGGGTATGTGCCACTTCCGCCAGTGGATGAATTTGATGATTGTGCTTGGTCTTGAGGATGCAAGTTAATGATCTTCTCTTGTCCCCTGTGACTGAAACGTACCTACAGCCTCTAACACCTCCACGAGCCCCAACGGTGATTGGATTTGGCATGTACTGGACTTCCAGAAGTTTCTGGATGTAGGCCACATCAATTTTCAGAAATTCTTCCATCAAAGAATTGCACAGTCGGGCCAGATTTGGCGGATGCCTTCCCTGGCACAATTCCAAGGAGAATTCCCTGTAGACTGGGATTGTATCCACTACCGGTGGACCCGTATGACCGTACGCTTCCATACACCTGCAGATTCAGCTACTTCCTTCACACTATGGTCTTTGGCCACGCCCACATGCAGTCCCTCCTTTTAGCCAATTATTAACATCTGCTCTGGAGCGTTTACCACACATGGAACGAGACATTCCCTGCACTGTAGCACCTCTTCCCAATCTATGGATCCCGTCACTCACACCCCACAGGTATTTATAGCCCCATCATCCTTGTGCAGCGCCATCTGCAGGAGCCTGAAGTTACTACCACCTTAAACATGCAAGGTGACTCATATTTGATCTTGATCAGTATGATGTTAATTTTGCGTTTGAGGCCTAAACATCAAGCCGGACCTTCTTTTTAAGTCTGGGCGTGTGACATTATTGCATAAGGACATAAAAATCATCTCTGACTTCATAAGTCTGACTATTTCAGGCTTTATAGGCCGACGTGCAGCAGTGCATGCTCACAGCGCCTTTGCCTATTTAGATTCTCCTTGATTCTCCTTACTGTGCAATGCTACGTCTTTCAATTCATAACTAACTATCTGACACAGCTGAGCTTTAAAAATGGTGAAGCCGGTCATGTAGCACAGGTGGGCTTATTGATAAATAGTCTGGGCATACGGATGGGGGAAGAAAGAGGCGGACATGAGTTGTGCAGTCCGCAACAGCCCTCGCAATCTCACTCAAATTGTGTAGCTCACTCGAGAGTTTACGGAACAGCAATCCAGGACAGCGGTCCCAGTCCAATATCCAGTGAATGGCTGAAGGCTAAACTGAGGACAGTTGAAAAGAAGCGTTTCTCGGCTGCCACCTCCGTTGACAGCATTTAGAGAGATGGTGTTTGCGCTGAGATAGCGATAATCCGAGCTTAATAGACACGGTGTTTTGCATTTAACCCACCGTTACAGTGGCCTGTAGTGAGACTGATTATAGCGAAGGAGGAGGAGAGCAAAAACGTCGCACTGTGTAGCAGCTTTGTGGAGGCATCCACTCCCCCACTCTTACTGCATCTGGTGAATCAGCATGGCTAGCTTAGACATGTTGCTATGGTCTTTACGGCTGATAACTACAGACCTTCAAATGAAGGTTCTTACATGGTTCTCAACTTGGTGGCTTGGTTCTACGGCATTGCTAAAAGCACATCTTAATTTTTAGGAATGTGAGATGGAGGCCTTATACAAGGCATTAGATGGACAAATGCTCTTGCTTGTCTATCATCATCATCATCACCAACATCATCATCATCACACTACATGCACTGTTCATGTATCATTGGATATTTTTTGTTTTTGATGTTTATTTTTCCAGGTCATTTGAAGACTGGAGTTGACTTTTGCCTTGAGTGAAAATGTAAATTATAAAATATAAATAACAATCAAATAAAATCTCTTTACTAATATTTAGCTTATATTGAAAGTGAAGAAGGTGTCACATCCTGCCCTGTCCAGCTCAGGTTTGTCTGTCTTCTCTGGCTTTCTCTTTCTGTCTTGTCATGTCCATGTGCTCTTTGTTGTTCTGTTCCATGTGCTTCTGTTTGTTTTGGTTTTTGGCTCCTCCTTCTCTGTCCTCTTGTCAATCCCCTCACCTGTCCTTGGTTTGTAGCTCCGCCCCTTTCCAGGTGTTCCTTGTTAGTCTTTGTTCTCTTATACTCCCTGTAGTCCCTGGTGTTCTTGCTTGGTGTTTTGTGTTCCTGCCAGTGGGTTTGTCTCCATGTCGGTCTGTTGTTGTAACCTGGTTCAGTGTTTCTCAGCGTTTCTGGTTTCTTTGGTTTTATTTAGTCTGAGTTGTTCTGTTTAGTAAACTCCTGTAAAGTCACTGTTTTGGAGGGACATGTGTTTGACAGCATTGCATTTTTTCCTAAATTAATAAATAACTGTTTATTAACTTTTATTATAATTATTTTTTATTTATTAAGCAGTGAATGATAAATGGGCCAATAGTAGCTCCAAATAGAGTAAAGGCCTAGAACAAACATGGTTCCCATAGCGCCACATTGTTATTTATTTCTTTATGTACATTTTTACGCCATTTGAAAACGTCAGCTACCTACTTTATGATGAATGGACCAATAGAAATCGGGTGACGGTTCCCTCGTAGTGTCACAATGTTCAGTCATTTATGTATTTATTTTTTGTTCATTCATTCATTCATTCATTCATTCATATATTCATTAAAAAATTTGGCATCATTTGAAACCACCAGCAAACTTTTTACACTGTGTAAACATTTCCTGATGAATGGAGCGATAGTAATGACATGGAATTAGAGTAGTGAGCTGGAAGTCATTCCTCCTCTAGTAAAGTTACTAGGCTTTCGTATGACAGTGATAAGAGGAGGATGTGTCCTCCATCTTGTTCCTCCCAAGGTTTCTTCCTCCAACTTGAGGGAGCTTTTCCTTGCCACCATTGCCTTCGGCCTGCTCACTGGAGACGCCTTTCTTTTCTCTCCGTAATGAATTAGTGTTACTGAATTTCTGTAAAGCTGCTTTGAGACAACATTAGCCGTTCTTAAGCGCTATAGTAATAAAGTTCATTTGATTTAATGATCATGTGACAACCGACCAGCCTTGGCCGACTATCACTATCGCAGTAGTTCCTGCAAAACATGGATCGCAATGCAGCCACATTCTGAATTGCATACCTAATTAACTACCCATTAGCACTGTTACTCATTCACGAACCCCATTAATATTTCAGCCACGCCAGTTAGACACAAAGTTCAAAGTTCACACGAGCCGATGTTGTGATGTGACGGATGCTGATTTGGCATGCCGCGACGAAATCTGAAACTAACTTGAAGATCTAGTTTAATATTGGCTAATTGAGTGGGAGGAGAGCTTTTAAATCGTTCTCCTCTCTCGTAATGGCATTTCCCCAAACGCTCCCACAATATCCAGTGGCTGGAGGGTCGGATGAGTTTGGAAAATGAGTTAATTTTATTTAAAAATGCCAGCAGCTCCAGCTGAAAGAACATGAGGGAAAAATGATAGAGGAGAGCGCCGGAGCCATAGGCTAGCTGCGCACTGCTGAGGCAGTCTGCTTTGGGAGAAAATGATGACTTTATAGACTGTATCACAGGGCCCAGAAATGTCTGACAGAACAAACATCCATTTTTGAACCAGTGAGCTGGGACCGTATACACACGCGTGGCGAAAAGGAAGAGCAGTCCAAATATCTTTTTATGTTCTGGTTATCTGCATCACTCGGATGTACGTACTGTGGCCTGGATCTCATTGACAGTGATGCCGTCTTCGGGCGAGCGAAGCAAGGCTTATAGCTTCTCCCACCCAAAGAAATAATTTGCTTCACCAAACGGCCTGTGTGTTTCCTGCTTACGCCTGTTCTGAAAGTCGGCCTAGAAAGGACCATGGTGCCCTCAAAGATAGCTTCTTCAAACAATGTCCGTTCTCCCTGGAAACGTATTCATCTGCCCACTGTTGGATGGTCAGCCAGCAGGAAGCTTCTACTGATGTCACCTTGAGCTAATGCCACTAGCTGAGATTTCTTCTGAATGATTTCACCTGATGAATTGGCGGCATGAGCGCTCCAGATTTAGACTACTACGTGCTCTGCGTGCCTAGTGGGTCCAAATATCAATACGGGGAGGACATGTAGGTGATTAGCCAGTGCTTAGAAACAGAACTAGCATTATGTTTCATAATGTTTCCATGCTGTATGTTTCGGCATGGTGGTGTTCAAGAAGTGCCAAGACGTTCCTCTCTGCAGCACTTGTTCTTGTTCCTATGCTTTACTAAGTTGTGGCCACTACTTAATTATCCTGTTCTCTCAACTTACTAGGCCGTTACTTAGTTTGCAGTTGACGTGGCAGTTATATACAGTAGGCAGCCGCAACTATCTTATTCCCATGCTTTAACAAGTCATAACCACTGGTGGGTTATTTCATTCTTGTGGCTACGACTTATCTATCTTGTTCCCATGACTTCCTAAGTTATGGCCACATCTCGATTGCCTCCTTCCCATCCTTTACTAAGTTGTGGCCACTACTTAATTATCTTATTCTCTCAACTTAGTAGGCCATTACTTAGCTTGCTGTTTAGGTTGCAGTCATATACAGTAGGCTACCACAACTAACTGCTGAGCACTAATTAATTATTTCATTATTGTGGCTGTGACCCACCTATCTTGTTTCCATGACTTTCTAAGTTACGGCCACAGCTTGATTGCCTCCCTCCCATCCTTTACTAAATTGTGGCCACTACTTAGTTATCTTGTTCTATCAACTTACTAGGCCATTACTTAGTTTGCTGTTGAAGTGGAGTTATATACAGTAGGCAGCCACAACCATCTTAGCCCCATGCTTTAACAAGTCATGACCACTGGGGGATTATTTCATTCTTGTGGCTACAACTTATCTATCTTGTTCCCATGACTTCCTAAGTTGTGGCCACTACTTAATTATCATATTCTCTCAACTTACTAGGCCATTACTTCATTTGCAGTTTAGGTTGCAGTGCCAACTAAAGACCATAGTGTGAAGGAAGTAGCTGAAACTGCAGGTGTATGGACGCGTACGGTCATGCGGGTCTACCAGCAGTGGCACAAATCCCAGTCTACATGAATTGTGCCAGGGAAGGCATCTACCAAATTTGGACCTCGGAATTGTGCCAGGGAAGTCATCTACCAAATCCGGACCCAACTTCAAAATTCTTTGACGCAAGAGTGTCTGAAGACTGATGTGGCCTACATCCAGAACCTTGTCCAGTCCATGCCAAGTCCAGTCACAGCTTATTGGTGCTCGTGGAGGTGTTATATGGTGTTAGGTACGTTTTCAGTCTCAGGGGACTCATTTGTTGTGTAGTGTGTGACTATATTTGGAAATCCTGCTCATTTATGGTTTATGATTATGTACATGCTGGCTGGTATGATGTGCTTTGTTGTGCTTCGTTAATGTGTTTGATAACACTCCTTGTATCAGACTGCAAGTTGTCTCTAAAGCTTAGTATCAAATACAGAGCACCGTATTGCTTGTGTGGTATCGACGATGAATAAAATATATGGACTAAAGGGAGGCTGTTTGTGCAGACATGCGTGTAATACATACGCAAACAATGATGAGCTGATTCTGTGATGGGGGAAAAACGTCAAGTCATTTGGAGACACTGAGAGGGGATAAGGACGTGTAATTATCTCTGAAGACATCACACACGGGCATTTTAATTTGGCTGACTTATATTTGTCAGTCACAGAGGCTCTGCTGAGCTCCTCTCTCTCTCTCTCTCTGCCACTCACTCGTCAATTCTCTCTCGCTCCCACGGTCCGAGTTTGAGTGTCTGCACAGGTTTCGGCTGATCAGCTTGAAAAGATCGTTTGAATCCAGAACTGCAAAGAGCCGCGGTGTCGGACAATAGGATGAAACCCGCCATTCATCATACACATAGCAAAGATACACTGAGAGTAATTGATGCTGTAGATCTGAAGGCAGGGAGACTCAAAGGCAAAGCTTGGGGAAACTCTTATATAACGCTTCAAGTAAATGCCAGCAAACTGATCAAAATTCTCAAAAGGGCAAAACATACCCAAAAATAGGAGTTGGCAACAGCTCGCCATCTGACATTTACCTTTCTGGGCCGGGTTTAGTGGACAATTGCCTTGTGTATTGTTCCAAACCCTGTTGTAGATCCATTTGCTGTCAGATGTGTTTACTAAATGCAGTTCAGTCTGTGTAGTTCTGTGTGTTTCGTCCTAAGAAGCTTGTCAAGGCCTTGCAGCCGCAGATTTCGCTCTCCGAGCCTCTATGATGACATCCTTGTGTATATATATATATATATATATATATATATATATATATATATATATATATATATATATATATATATATATATATATATATATATATATATATATATCGCCACTCTCCAGAGAAAAACATGGATCTCCATTTACAGAAATTGCCAGAACTTATGCATATATAATGTCTGGTCTGGCTCAGTAAGATGTGGGAACAAAATAGTTAAGCTGTGGTCATGAAATAGTTGCATCATAGCCATGACTTAGTTCGCAAAACAGGATTCACCTGTGTAGGCCTTACTAAGTTGTGCCCACTTAATTATCCTATTCTCACTCCCTAATACACCTTTACTGAGTCTTCAATTCAGGTCACGGTTATGTAGTTAGCCACATCTCATTCCCACGCCTTGCTAAGTCATAATTAAGTCTAATTCTCAGCTGCAACCTAACTATCACTTTCTTGTTCCCACATCTTGATTATCTTGTGGCTATGACTTGGTTATCTCATTCCCTTATTGCCTTACTAACTCATGCCCATGACATATGTAACTATCACATTCTCATGGCTATGACTTCACAGACAACACTGTCCTGTTCCCATACTTTACTAAGTTGTGGCCATGACTTAATTATCTCATTCTCACACTTTACTAAGCAATTACTGAGTTTGCAGTTGAAGTTGCAGTCATATAATTAGCCACAACTATCTCAGTCCCATGCCTTACTAAGTGGTGGCCACTCTCCAGAGAAAAATATGGATCTCCATTTTAGTGGGTTTTTACTTTTTTTTACATTTTTTTTACAGAAATTGCCCGAACTTATGCATATATAATGTCTGGTCTGGCTCAGTAAGATGTGGGAACAAAATAGTTAAGCTGTGGTCATGAGATAGTTGCATCATAGCCATGACTTAGTTTGCAAAACAGGGTTCACCTGTGTAGGCCTTACTAAGTTGTGCCCACCTAATTATCCTATTCTCACTCCCTAATACACCTTTACTGAGTCTTCAATTCAGGTTACCGCTATGTATTTAGTCACGTCTCATTCCCATGCCTTGCTAAGTCATAATTAATTCTAATTCTCAGCTGCAACCTAACTATCATTTTTTTGTTCCCACATCTTGATTATCTTGTGGCTATGATTTGGTTATCTCATTCCCTTATTGCCTTACTAACTCATGCCCATGACATATGTAACTATCACATTCTCATGGCTATGACTTCACAGCCAACACTGTCCTGTTCCCATACTTTACTAAGTTGTGGCCATGACTTAATTATCTCATTCCCACACTTTACTAAGCAATTACTGAGTTTGCACTTGAAGGTGCAGTCATATAATTAGTCACAACTATCTCAGTCCCATGCCTTACTAAGTTGTGGCCACAACTTAATCATCTCGTACTAGTGGCTACGACTTGATTATCCCATTCCCATGCCTTATTAGGTCATAGCCTTTATGTAGTTTTCCCATTCCCAGATCGTATTGACTCATGACCAAGACGAAATGATCTCATTCTCAGGGCTTTGACTTGACGACCAACACTGTCTTGTACCCAGCTGACATTATTTTGCTCCAATGCCTTACTAAACTGTGGCCATGACTTAACTATCTCATTCCCACACCTTACTAATCTTATTCCAATGACAAGTTATGGGCACAACTTGATTATCTCCTCTGTTGTGGCCATGCTAACACCTTCCTAGGCCATAACTTACTCAGTTTGCAGTTGAACGTTCATTCCCCGGCCTTCCAAAATCATAGCCACAATGTTATTAACTTATTCCCAGCCCTTATTAAGACATAGCCATGATGCAATTGTATTATTCCCATGTAGTGCAAGTCCTGGCCACAACCTAATTATCCAGTACCTGTTGTAATTTATGGCCATGCATTACTGATTAAGACAGCATGTCACTATCGGGGTCCTGTATAATTCCATAGGTGTGTTAGGTGGCATTATTGAAGCACATCTATGTTCTAGTAAAGCATATGAACCGTGAAGCTATCACTTAGTATCATGGTACCATTTTTGGGGGTCTTGTTAGCACTACCGTGCTAGACGGTCTAGCCTATTGGACCTTATGATGGCTGATTCCGTTTTGCACCTTCCTGTAAACCTAGACACCGTGTGGTTTGAGCGTTAACCGTCATGCCAGCAGTCTATAGAAGTGAAAAATCATTAGTCGGATTGGCTGTTGGACCGCTTGTGATGTTAGCCACTTTTAATTATTTGTGCAGCTATTCCGAGATCAGATTAGCAATCATTTGTAGCCATGGCGCCGAGGCTGGCTGTGATTGCTATTGATTTTGATTCTTTTTTTGTTGTTGTTGTTGTTTTAATCTGTGTAGTTGGACTCCAGCCTATTGATATTCACCAGCGCCTGTGTTTAAGACACGTCTGAAACTGACTCCTGCTTTCCTCGTCCAGCTTATGAAGTTCTGCTTACATCCTAAACGGCTTCAAGGCTTTTCTATCTAGATGTAAATTAGTCTAACCTGTTCTGTGACTGATATAACAAAAGGACTTTTTGTAACACAGAGGTTCCCACACCAGAACAAGCGTCTGAACACGGACCCGATAACGACCTCCAATTCAACCTGCCGTCTCCTCGCAGATGAGGTGGTAGATGAAGCCACGGCTCAGCCGTAAGCTGCTCAGGTGACTCTAACTTTACGAAGGTTGTTTGTGAAGATGCAGAGCTCCTCACGTACCGAAGCCGCCCTTACTCCGTTCATCATTTCAGGCGTTAAAGTGTCTGACGGTGCGTCTTGTCACAGCCCGTGTCGATTGCCTGTCATTTTGGCTCCCTGAAGTAACAGTCCCTGTTTACTTTTGCCAAAAAGCAGTTGAGCATAAAGGGTGCATGTCAGCCATTGGCAGATTTGACGATCTCCTCCCCGCTGTCATGCATCTGGGTCTATGATCTTTGAAGGAGCGCATGGCACACTTCTCCAGGGTATTGGCTCCAATGATTTAAGTGGACGATAAAATGTTATTACATGCCGGAAGAGAACATTTTTATCTGTGGTAAACCAACTGGAAAAAGAAGGTGTGGCCTGAATGGCCAGCTAATCTTCAAAGTGCCCGGCGTATCAGAGTGCATCAGAGGTTTAGCTCAAAAATGGACAAGCGTGAGGCAGAACATTTACAGGCCTTGAGTGACATGCTACTTGAAGGCCCCCACCTAGTCATATTCCTTTGTACTGGATAGTTATGGACCCCCAGGATACTAACCTGAATATTAAAATACTATTATTATTATTATTATTATTATTATAACTATTCTAATACTTTTTCTAAGACGTTTTGATATACTAGCCGTGTACTTAATATGCTACATATATCATTAATGCTATTACACACAGAACTAACTGTACTTAACTGTACTAGAGTTAAGAGTTAGGATTCACTTACATATACTAGTAGATGACCGTATTAAAATACAATTCTAGTACATTAAAATAGACTTTATTATATTCAGATAGATTTAGCATACTAAGTGTATAGTTATAGCATATGTGCCGTACATTAATCATGAGTGCAAGGACATATACTAATTACATTTAAATTAAGTACATGTCTGTGTACTTATTTTTCTCCTCGGTATACTTACTTAGATATATAAGTACATATAAATGTACATTTGTAAATATACATACATATATATAGTACAGTATATATATATATATATATATATATATATATATATATATATATATATATATATATATACAGGCCTCTTCCTGCAGGCTCCTCCCACGGGTGCAATGGAAATCAATTTATCTGATATTTTTTAAAAGTCTTTATCTCAGATTCCAGTGTAAGTTTCTCGGTGAGGAGCTTCTTGAACAGCTCTACATTCTTTCAGACCTCCATAGCACTGAGGTGTGGAAGGATGGAGAAAAACACCTGTGGATGTTCTCAGATCTATCTGAAGTAAGACTGGATCCTCTCTTTAAGCACTGTCTATGTGATGGGGACAATTCTGGTGGCCTACCAGGACCCCCTTGAGGTGGTTAGGAGTCCCATTTTATCTGGAGCTCTGTGGGAAGTAAAGAAATAAAGAAATATTAATTTACTGGAAATGCGCTTTATTGTTTTGTGTGGTAAATACAAGTGCAGTGTTAAAATATATATATAATATATAATCTAAGTGCACCTAGTATACCTGCCACACACCGCCCCCTCTGGTGACTTCAAGTTATTGCACAGCC
This sequence comes from Prochilodus magdalenae, assembly GCA_024036415.1. NCBI lineage: Eukaryota > Metazoa > Chordata > Actinopteri > Characiformes > Prochilodontidae > Prochilodus > Prochilodus magdalenae. The sequence goes on from JAMWET010006541.1 coordinate 32,254, forward strand.
TTTCCTGCTCCACCCTGGCTCCACCCACTCTCACACCTGCAGCTATTCTAGAACTCATTAGGACTGCCATAAGACTCCATTGTTTGCCCTGCCGGTTTGCGAAGTCTCTGTTTTCTCTCGTGAGTTCTAAGCTGTGGTTCCCTACTGTTTTTGTTCCCTGTGTTTTGTAGTGTTTATTCCTGAGTTTTTGACCCTTGTTTTGTTCTGGCTGTCTTTATGGATTGTTCACTCTCTTTATGGATATGTATCTGTCAATGCCTTCCTGTATTTTGACCCGTCTCCCAGACAAACCTGAATAAAATACCTCCTTGCACGTTGATTAACGTACTGAGAGTGAGCTATTTTAATAGGTACTTAAGTATACAAGTCACACTTCCGGGCTTCCTCTCTGCCTCCAATCCCTGGAACTCCATCTCCCAGAACCCCCTAACTGGTGACATCACAGTCACATGTTCCTCACCCACCAATTCTGTCCCGTTTCCTAGATCGGATTCTCCCGAGTATTGATTACACCTGTTGTTTATTTAGAGTGTTTGTATAAACACTCCTCTCTTACACTGACCCGTTGTGAAGTATAGCCACGTTGTTGTAGCGCACCGAGCGTTTATGCCTCGTTGACTCTGTTCTGACTTTCTAGCTTTCTGACCCTGTTCTGATCGCTGGCTTTCCGTCCCTGTTCTGATCTCTAGCTTTCTGACCCTGTTCTGATCTCTAGCTTTCTGATCCTGTTCTGATCTCTGTCTTTCCCTTCTCTGGTTTTCCTCTGGTCTTGTTTGGCCCTCTCTAATCATCGTTTTGGTATTTTGACTCTTGCCTGTTTCCTGTTATTTGACTTTGCCTGTTCCTTCACTCTGATGGCCTGGATTCGGTTGTTGAACCTCACTGCCAATCTGTTAAATAAACCCAGCCTTGCTTTTAGCTCTGCATGGGTCAATCAGACTTTGTCCGGTGTGAGAATACCTAAGCGAATAGCGGTGCCCCAAAAATAGTACATTTAATTACAATTACTTTTATTGAAGTATATGTTTAATAGCACTAATGACTGTATATGTATCATACTGAGTACATAGTTTATGAAAACAGCTCATTCTCAGTACTTTCATCATAAATATGAAGAATTATACTAAGAATATTAGGTATACTTCAGTGTGGTTCCCTTTCCTCCTGGGAACTCCTGGGTAGCCGTTTGTGTGCTTGTTGGAGTGGTTGATAATGTCAGTGAGATCTTCAGTAACAGCTTTTATTGGGAGGACGCAGCTGTAACTGGTTGGGTTTAAAATGCCAGTAGGTACACAAAAGGTCGCGTGGAAAGATTAAACGCTGTGAGATTTGATATGGGAGCACCTGCGTAGCGTAAAGCCCTATATGAGGTCATCTTCTGTTGTTTTACCAGATCCGTGGGTCCAGTAATGCAACTTGTGTGCAACTCCAAGTGCCTGATTTGCTGGGTTTAAGGATCTCTGTAATTTCACCATATTACCCCAGACAGCCCGGATCCAAACATCACATGGCCACTTATGTCAGCATTATGAACCATAACAACATGAGGTGCGGGTAAACAGCAAACAGACTAGCATCAGGCTAGTAAAGCGGGTTCACTCGACTCCACCCAACAGGACAGAGGATGCACAGCCTCTCAAGAGGAGCTTCCCAGTTCATTTTACCTCTCCTTGTAATTCACCCGTCACCAAAAATGTTGATTTCAGTAGTCTTGTCATGAACTTGAGGATTAAGGAACTGGGTCAAATCGAGCTTCCTTTTAGCTGAGCTTTCCTTTCAGAGGTTGCCAAAACGGAAAAGAGAGACTGAAGTCAGTTCAGGTTTTCTCCTTCCACCTTATACGGTGCAGCAGTTACATTTTGGCCTGTTTTACTGAAATGCCGAGTCAGGCAGGATTCTGATTACTGATCAGCTCCGAGTTTGGTGAGACAGAGAAGGTAAATCTCTCTGGGATTATTATTGAATAGGCTTGTAAAAACTACGGACATGGCAGATTTGTACTGGATTAAAATCGCAGAGCTCATCAGTAATCACTTCCCCAGGTAATGCTAATCCAGCTCGAATACGGCTTAAGACACAGGGGGGCCCTGAATCTGCAGCAAGAGGTGCTCGTTTATTGACCCACCAGCAAAAAAAGGCAAAGCACAAGAGTGATGGTGGGCAACAGCGACCCCCCCTCATACCCGAAACCCACACAGCTATACTCGCATCATGAAACACATATCTTGTGCCCCTGTAACTGACAAGCAACAACATGAGCGAAATGAATAGTCTCTTCTCTGGACCATAGCCACCATAGCCACGCTTCCCAAGCTTCACGTGGCCAGCGGCAGCCAGTAGCAGGTTGCTACAGTATTACAGTGTATTGTGTAGTTGTTGTGAAATTGTACAGTATATCGTCACTGTCTAAAGAAAAACCTGTATCTCCATTTTTGTCGATTTTTACTTTTATGCCTTATTGGATCACATGAGCTGCTGTTTACACTGGCTGTGAATTTCGTGAAGAATGACCCGACAGAAATGGCCCAAAACTGCTTGAAAAGACGTCTGGTTCCATTGACTTCCATTCAAATTAAATGAAGTTTTTGGCCTCTCCTGTAAATTTGCTATTTTGGAGATACCTGTTTTTCTTTGGACAGCGACAGCGAAGGATGTTTCTTTCCTTCTTATTTTCAGACACTGATATTTAAATGAGGGTCTTCTTGTACTTAGCAATAAATAAAAGAAAAAGTGGTCTCTGACTTTTGCACACATGTCTGCTTATCATTAATGTCCAAAGACACACAAATATACCCAACAAATATGAACCAAACAATAATATACAACATTGTCAACAGAACAGCTGCACCCAGAAGGAGGTGTGGGGTTGCAGTGCTGTTGGGAAGGAGGATAAAGGTGACCAGGATCAATAACTGATGATACATTTAGACTGATATGATCAATATTTATTGAGCTACACATACAGAAGTCTGTCTCTCAGTATGGCGTCGGGCCGCCGTGTTCGCTAACCCAACATGCCAGACGTCTCGGTATGGAGCTGTAGAGGTTCCTAATGGTGTCCTGTGATAATCCATCCCATGCAGCTTGAACATCCTTACACAGTTCCTGCAGATGGTGCGGTAGGGGTGAAAGTAGAGTGATACCAGGCCTTCTGGACGTGTGGTGCATGACAACCAACCGTTCATCTTGGTGCTGACCCGCTGCCATTCTGAGTCACTCCATGACAGTCTGGCACGACACCATTGCAGTGTTGGGTGAGGTTGACAAGGTGTTTAGCTCAGTCGTTACAGAGCTCTGCATGCATGTAGTCCTGCATCGTGGATAGCTAATGGAGTCATCGCTGCCCGCTGAATGTCTGGAGTCATGGGATGGCAGCATGGCAGGAATGAAACTTGGCCCTGCACAACATATAACAGTAAACTTCGTTTTTGTAGAGGTCTTCATTTTGAGACCCCCACAGCCCCAGGATAAAACACTGACCTTAGTGCCGTGGTCTGCAGCCTTTTAGAAACGTGAAGGCCGATTCGTTTTTCTTTGTGTACACCTGACCTTGGCTTCCTCTCCACCGCTCGTACCCTGTGGGTAAAGTTTCAAAAGCCCGTAGCACATTACCGTCACATGGTGGAGTCCAAATGGCACTTCTGCAGCTTGTGAAGGACAGTGATCATATTTACCCCCCCTCCACCCCCATCTCCCACAATTTCCACTAATGCCTCTCAGCAACCTCTTGACTTAAGTGTCTGTGGCTTTCATTCTTCATACTGGCAGCATCTGCACAGCGTTTGCGATGCATGAGGCCTCCGTGGAGAAGCGTTTGTTGCTGAAGTTGCTAAATTCTTTCAGCGGTATTCGCTGATGGTGGAAGCGGCAGCGATAGAGCAGGCTAAGCCCAAAGTCCTCTCGGTGTAGGCTTCATCAAAAGCGGTTTGGATGATCTCTCCGTAGTCGGTGCTGTTTATGCCCGCACAAGCCTCCACAGGGAGTTTAACAGCATCTACACTTTTCAAAATACAGGTGCCAAAGTGGGTTCTTTGGAGTGGTGGCATGGAACAACCGCTTTTGGTTCCCTGAAGTGCAGTTCAGCTCGAAAGACACAAAAGCTAAAGTGACTGAAATGATATTTAATCTTCTACAACGTGTACAATCTGAAGAATGCCAATTTACATACAGCTATGGAGGCTTTGGCGTAGGCCCCGGCGTGTGCCTAGGTCTTGAATCGCTCAGACCCTCGTAGATTTTGACGGATATGGACGGCAGGGGCAGAGCCTACTCCCTGGACAACAGGGAGTGGACAACAGTGCTGGGTAGGAGGTAGAAGGATAACGTGGAAACGTCGACACCTGAAAGCATGAGCGTAAGTCGAATCCTGTTAAAGACAGGTGGCGCACTGTGATTGGCCAGAGTAATGAATGGATGAGTGATGCAGCATTGGAGTCTTCCTACCTGGACGGCTGTTGTAAATCAGACGTTCGAGTCTGCCTGTTTTGTTAAAACCATCTACACAATGTAAATGTGCTATAGCTAGGGATGCACCGATCCGATATTAGGATCAGATATCGGTTCCGATATTAACAAATTTAGCTGGATTGGGTATCGAATAATTAGGCCGATCCATGGGGCCAATCCCCACGTTAATTCGTTTGCGAGGCCCGCTATGCAGTCAATAGCGTGTTTGCAGGGTGCCTGTAGAATTGACTTATGAACAGGAACTACAACACAGAGCGAGTCAGAGAGTCAGCTGCATGGAGGTAGTATTTGCTATACAAACTTGGCAAAGCTGTAAGGGGTCCGCCTGTGCTGCTGGTTGCCAGCAGAGGGCGACGGCAGTGAGGCATTGATGCTCTGGGAAACTCAAAATCTCAGAGTTCTCGGGTAATCAATGCCGAACAGGCTCACACAGCAGTATTTAAGGGTGTGGCAAGCAAACTGGTTTGTCACTTCTTTGATCTAGAGTGACCAGTGCGGAACTGTTGTGGCCAGGAAATTAAAAAGAAGAGGAAAGGAAAGGAGAGGAGAGGAAAGGGGAAGGAAAGGAAGGGGAAGAAAGGGGAAGGAAGGAGGGGGACTAAAAGGGAAGGAAAGGAAGGGGAAGAAAGAAAAGAAAAGGGAGAGAAAAGGAAAGTGTTGAAAGGCTAACCTTAGAACCAAGGCTAGGCTAGAGATGAAAAAGCGACCTCGCTAGCGGCTCCTTTGTTTCACCTTTCAGGCGGTTTTGTTTATATTGGTGTGTATATTGGTGTCTCCTGTGTTCTGTATTTCCCACACTCACTTCCCCCCTCACCTTTTAACAGAAGTTCAGTTCACACTTCCACCAGTGGTCTCTGGAGACTCTGGAGGTGCTAGGTTAGGAAGTGCAAGACTGCAGGTTCAAATCCAGGCAGGTGTTGGATTCTCCACTAATGTGTATATATATATATATATTGGTAGAAAAAAAATAAATACAACAAATAAATATAACAGTTTTTATTTTTAGTTTTACTTTGGACCCGTTCCCATGGGGGGAATGTGTATGTCAAACCTGATGCCTTAAGTCTCTCCAACATGGTAAAGTATATGGTTTATCCGTTCATAAATGGTATCGACCGATATGCAAAGTTTATGTATCAGGTTGGTATAGGAACTAGAAAAGTTGAATCGGTGCGTCCCTAACTATACCATTGAAAGAGCTTTTCTGGAATCATACATCCAAGCCAGGAACCGCTAAGGAACCTTTGTTTTTAGCAGCCCGGCAGTGACCACAGACCTAAACCCAGAGTCGTTTGACGCAGATCATAAAATGAAATAGAAAATTTGATTGTGGTTTAATGTCACCGCATCCACAAGCTATTTTTTACAGCACTTCATTTGCAGCTGCTGCTCTGTCACGGAAATTGATGAAGTAGATGACGCTCAATCTCATAAATAGTTCACAGCTTTGCTACAGATTTACTGCGCTTCTAGGGTTCTAATTAGGAACAAATGAGGTTCTGTAACATGTGATAGCAACAAAACCTTCTAAAGGTTCCCTAAAGGACCAAGTGAAACACTCATTGTCCATTCTATCAGCTCCACTGACCATATAGGAGCACTCTGTAGTTCTACAGTTCCAGACTGTAGTCCATCTGTTTCTCTGTATACTGTATTACCCTGTTCTTCAGTGGTCAGGACCCCCACAGGACCACCACAGAGCAGTTATTATGTGGGTGGTGGGTCATTCTCAGCACTGCAGTGACACTGACGTGGTGACCACTGATGAAGAACTAGAGGATGCCCAACACTGCACTGCGCAGCAGCAGATGAGCTTTCGTCTCTGACTGTCCATCTACAAGGTGGACCAGCAAGGTAGGAGTGTCACACTCCAGCAGCACTGCTGTGTCTGATCCACTCACACCAGCACCACACACACTAACACACCACCACTACGTCAGTGTCACTGCAGTGCTGAGAATGATCCACCACCCTGCTCTGTGGTGGTCCTGTGGGGGTCCTGACCATTAAAGAGCAGGGTAATACAGTACACAGAGAAACAGATGGACTACAGTCCGGAACTATAGAACTACAGAGTCCCCTATATGGTCAGTGGAGCTGAGAAAATGGACAGTGAGTGTAGATACAAGCCTCTCAAATTATATTCTAAGTATATGTGTATATATCCATTTGCTAAGGAATGCCTGTAGGACCATTGTTGAAGGGTGTGTAGGCAACCGCACCACTGCTTAAATCTGAAGACACTAACGGTGTCCAGGGAGGGTTCTATTTAAAGAATGATGTCCTAGGAAGGAACTCTAGGATCATCCTGCTGAAGAAATATTGATTGAGTAACTTAAAAGAGGAGAGGGCCATAAAAGTCACTTCCTCTCAGGTCAAGTCTACAGTAGCCTCCATTTCCGAGCAGTGCTCAGTGCACCACCAAAGTGGCTTCGTTTTTCCCATTAGAGGGAGGAGTAGAGGTGGCTTCAGCTTGACCCTTCCAGACAAACAGTCCATCCATGTGAATAGACGAGGTCTACTGAGTCCATGGCAAATCTGGATTCCAGACAAAGTTTATGGAGACTCCAGACTCTTAATAATAAAGGTTCCTAAACGGTCTTCGTTGCACACTCATCTTCAAAAGAATAGCTGCACCCAGAAGGAGGTGTGGGAGTGCGGTGGTGTTGGGATGGAAGATAAAGGTGACCAGGATCAATAACTGATGATACATTTAGACTGATATGATCAATATTTATTGAGCTACACATACAGAAGTCTGTCTCTCAGTATGGCGTCGGGCCGCCGTGTTTGCTAACCCAACACACCAGACGTCTCGGTATGGAGCTGTAGAGGTTCCTAATGGTGTCCTGTGATAATCCATCCCATGCAGCTTGAACATCCTCACACAGTTCCTGCAGATTGGGCGGTAGAGGTGGAGGTAGAGTGACACCAGGCCTTCTGGACAACAAACCGTTCATCTTTGTGTCATGCAGCTGTCTGGCAACGGTGCTGGCACTACCAGGATGATCCATGGAGGGCATCACAGTACCGACATTTGTGGCTGTTGGGTCAGTCAGGTACAGTGATAAGGCCCACCCTTGCTTACGTCTCATGCACGGCCGAGTGTGAAACCTGAACGATTCACCTGTCTCACATGGTTCCTCTGTGCTCCTCTGTGGTTCCAAAGATTCCTGCAAGAGCTAATTCTGAGTTGAGCATGACAGACAGACCTCCTGGGCACTTCAGATAAGGTCTCAAGCGGTGTTGAGACCTGGGATGACAGCAGGGTTTATCCAGCGCTTAGAGGTCTAGCAGAGGTTTCATCAGCGTTGAGTATTGAGATTAGTTTTCTCTGGAACATTGTTTATTCCCATTGGCCTAACACCAAATTCATTAACCTCGCTGAACAGTAATTCCATAGGCCCAAGGAAACCTGGAGTAAGTGGTGTTCTTCGTCTAGGTCAAGTAATTATGTTTAGGTCAGCTCTGTACCTTAACTGGAGAACACTTCTTCGACTAAACTTGGAAAGTATAAAATGTCACATAATCAAAGATAGCATGCCACCTATAATTTGCCAGGCAGAAACTGTGGCCGTCCTAAAGCTTCATTACAGTTTGCTTGGTGTATGTGAGCTGCCAGACTAATGAAGCACGCAGGGTTTATTCCAGGAGACATTCAGATACTGTGTGTTGTGATGCCGCGCTTCCCTGGTGCATGTTTTCCGTGATAGCCCAGAATAAATTGCAGGGTCAGACCAGTCCTCAGAGATGCACTTCTTTTGTTCTTCAGAAAAAGCTTGGTAAACAACATTCTTGAGCTTTGTTCCATCACTGCTACACAAATACCGTGAAGGCTCGGAATGGAGCCAACAAGCATTATATGGAGCCATGCCATAGAGGAACCACTTCTGGTTCAACCCAGGCCAGGCCTGCTCCAGTGATGAGAACGTCTGGAAACATGTTTGGGAGAACCTATGAACTAAACATGGATGGTAAATACCGTGAAGGCTCGGAATGGAGCCAACATGCATTATATGGAGCCATACCATAGAGGAACCACTTCTGGTTCAACCCAGGCCAGACCTACTCCAGTAACGGGAACGTCTGGGAACATGTTTGGGAGAACCTATGAACTAAACATGGCTGGTGAATTGCGTGAAGGTTCGGAGTGGAGCCAACAAGCATTATATGGAGCCATGCCATAGAAGAACCACTTCTGGTTCAACCCAGGCCAGACCTGCTCCAGTAATGGGAACGTCTGGGAACATGTTCAGGAGAACCTTTGAACAAAACATGGATGGTAAGGCAGCCTTATAAGTCTAGGTGAAAAATTGTTTGCCCCAGTTTTTAAATTTTGTGAATCTTTTAAATACGTACATAAGCAGTTTGTAAGATGATGTAACCTGTTGAATTCATACTGCAAACTTTAGGGGGCAGCATGTCACCAGAAAGAGCACCTCCTCTTCACTCCTTACCAGGCTAGAAGTAAGGTTGCAAGTTCATCACCAACCTTCCTCCCGTTCCTCTCCAAGGGCGTCTCCAGCGGTGGAGGGCAGCCCCCTGTTAACTCTTCTTCTTTCTAATTATATCACTTCAGGCCTGTTTTTTCTGCTGAACCCATGTGGTTTCTTGCCAAGAGCTGGCGATGACAATGTTCAGGGGTCGACTCACCAAAAACTTCAACCATCTATGTGTTCGCTGCTCCTTTCATTGGAAGGCCCTTAAAATGACCTAACCGGGAGCAGCACCTTCAACGTGTTAGAATACACCCCCCTGGTTCAGCAGTGCTACTTCTTCCATCCTCTCATGTTGGACTGACTGTGACTCACTGGTGGGGCCCCTATAGGTCCAAAGTGGTATTACGAGTCATGACGAGCCAGGGCTAAAGCTGGCTAGTATGCTAACTTCAGTAGAGAATCTCCGCAACGTGATGCACTGCATAGAAAATCCACCTTTAAAGAACCTCCAGTAACATATCTAGCCAAGAACTATTTATGGTTTCTCCTTTAACGAGTTTTCTGATACCTGATGAACTCTGCATTGCTTTGCTATAGCTACATTAGCTCGCCTACTAAATTAACGCCATAGCACCTTTATTACTGCTTCACCCAGAATTAAATCATTTACCGCACCAGGAAACAGCTTTTCCTGGGTCTGTTCGGGCTCCGCAACACTAGTGCACACGTGCTAAGGAAAGAAAAGGAGAAAGAAACTGCAAACTTTAGGGGGCAGCATATCACCAGAAAGAGTCCTCCTTACCAGGCTAGAAGTAAGGTTGCAAGTTCAGCACCAACCTTCCTCCCTTTCCTCTCCAAGGGCGTCTCCAGCGGTGGAGGGCAGCCCCCTGTTAACTCTTCTTCTTTCTAATTATATCACTTCTTTTGTTTTCTGCTGAACGTGGTTTCTTGCCAAGAGCTGGCGATGACAACAGGGGTCGCTCACCAAAAGATCTTCAACCATCTATGTGTTCGCTGCTCCTTTCATTGGCTACCTGCCCTTAAATGACCTAACCGGGAGCAGCACCTTCAACGTGTTAGAATACACCCCCAGGGCAGCAGTGCTACTTCTTCATCCTCTCATGTTGGACTGACTGTGACTCACTGCTGCCCCTATAGGTCCAAAGTGGTATTACGAGTCATGACGAGCCAGGGCTAGCTGGCTAGTATGCTAACTTCAGTAGATATCTCCGCAACGTGATGCACTGCATAGAAATCCACCTTTAAAGAACCTCCAGTAACATATCTAGCCAAGAACTATTTAGGTTCTCCTTTAACAAGTTTCTGCCTGATGAACTCTGCATTGCTTTGCTATAGCTACATTAGCTCGCCTACTAAATTAACGCCATAGCACCTTTATTACTGCTTCACCCAGAATTAAATCATTTACCGCACCAGGAAACAGCTTTTCCTGGGTCTGTTCGGGCTCCGCAACACTAGTGCACACGTGCTAAGGAAAGAAAAGGAGAAAGAAGTTGGTATAGAACCAATTAACATCACACTGACATTCTTAATTTAGCCCGAATCTCAAAAAATTATTTGCCTGGCTCATGATAAATTGAATTCCCTGTAATGTAATCTGTTTAGGAAACAATCTCATTTCGCTGCAGAAGGCAGCGCCTCGCGGACTGCCGGGGAGTCCCCGGACCCCGGTTTGAGAACCGCTGGTGTAATGGGCAATCCCACTGTGCTATCGCACAGTTCAGTGCTTTGAAATTGTGTTTAAGAGAGCCCCGTATTTGATCAGCAACTTGTTTTTCCTCATTTGATCTCGCCTCCCTCATTCTTTCAGCAATTTAGTCTTATACTGTATGCATTTTTCGAGGCGTATAGTTTCCATGGCAACTGATGCAGCACTTATGTGGAAGATAGTCGTTCGAAAAAAAAATAAAGGGAAAAAAAAGGGAAGCGGTGAGAAACTTCTGCCAGAGCTGCCTGTCTCTCCCCGAGGCCTCAAATTTGAAATCTGTATTCGCGTTGGATGGGATGCTGTTCGCTTGATGACGCGTATTAGCCAAACCCTGTTTCCTTGTAGGCCAGACGTTGCCATGCGCTAGCATTGCGTGCGGCGTATGAGGAGCGAGACCAGGCGTGAAACAGGAACAGCAGAGGGGCATCACATGGGACCACCTGTTAGTTAATTATAGCTCAAAAGAAAACCTTAAAATGAGATTCGGCTCTGTCGTTTTGAGGATTACATGTTTTGTTTTTTTGATCACTTGGGTGGTTAATAAGCCCCCCAGTGTTTTAGTTTTGTGGAAATAGGTCCTTTGGTTGAGGTGGCAGTAAATTTGAACCACAGGGCCTACACTTACATGCTGGATGACCAGGTTTCACCTTTTGCTCGTCATCTTACAGAGGAACATACCGTTCTAATCCCTGCATTCCAAGACTGGTTGGTACAGTATTGTCGCTAACACGTTTGCCTCCTATGCTGAGGACTGGGGTTTGATTCCCTCTCTTTGCTAGCCTCCTACACTATACCATTAAGGGTCCTTGGGCAAGACTCCCTGTATTCCGAGGTTGGTTGGGATTATATTGTGGGTAACACTCCTTCGGTGTGGACTGGTGTTCGATTCCCTGGGAAAGCACCCCACACTAAACCAATATTGGTCCTTGGGCAAGACTCAACGTATTCCAAGATTTGTTGGTATAGGATTGTGGGTAACACATTCACCTCCTGGGATTCTATTCCACTATACCCATAAGGGTCCATGGCAAGATTCCCTGTATTCTGAGGTTGGTTGGTATAATACTGTGGATAACACATCCGCCTCCTATGCCTGGGCAAACACTCTACCAATCACTATACCAATAAGGGTCCTTGGGCAAGACTCCTAATGAAACCTTGACGATGTAAACTTGGGTCATTCCTTTCCCCGCCGATTCTTGGTGAATAGAAAACCGTCATGATACATTTTTGCTGTTTTTGTGACAGCACTTGTAAGTCATGCCTATGTAAATGAGCTCTTTTTTGATTGGCTATCCTCATTCAGAAAGCTTCGGGACATTTCTTATGACTTATGTCCCCAGATTTGAATCCTCTGGAAAATCTCTGGGACGACCTGGAACAACCAATAAAACCCCAAGGAAGGGATTCGCCAAATCTAGCCTGTCACAAGCCCAGGGACCAATGGTACACTATGTCCTACCCACACAAAAACTGTCTAGGGTTTAATTAGGATCTTGCCCCTGACTGTGACGAAGACACACTGCCCCTACGTATTGCACTTTGTCGGGGCAGATGAACCCTACGTAGAGGTGTGTGTGAACTGGTTGGACCCAATGAGAGACCAACTCACCTGTCACCTGAGGTGGGGGGCCATGAGCCCGTAGCTGGCCAGCTCAAGCTGCGTTCATGGTAGCGTTCAGGTTTTTATCAGTTGATGGGAAGGATGTCCACCGAAGGAAGAAGAGAGAGAGAATCCTGAACGCAATCCTCGACGCCCTAGGGTTTCCCACTGTTGCTCCAGCCGCCATTTCCGGCTGAGCCCACAGTGATTAGCGCCCCCATGTGGTCCAACGTGATAACCAGCATCTGCCCCTAGACACTAACGTTCCCTAACATAGCCCAACTGACCAATTCTTTGACGGAAGGGTGGCTGAACATTGATGTAGCCTACATCCAGAAACTTGTCGAGTCCTTGCAGAATCGAATCGCAGCTGCTGTTTATGTTTGTGGCGTTATCACACGCTATCAGAATCATTTTTTTGTCCGGTGATCTTCTCTTTCGCCTCTACAGCATGTATTCTTTACTTGTTGTCTTCTTTTTATCGAGCCGTCTGACCACTTTGCTCTAGCCGGAGTAAAAATCTTGTAGCCTGGGGCACGTCTGTAGAATATTTTAGCCATGGATGGTATTGATGTGACATCTGTCATTGCCATTAGCATTAACGTCTTTGCTTTTTTTTCCCATCCCTCCAATAAAAAAAAGAGAAAAAAAGATATTTTATTAATCAAACAGGATCAGCAGGGGTGGCAGATCCCTTTGGTGAAGGAATGTTCACAAACGTCTCCCTAGAAGATAATCTTAACTCAGCGGGAGAATAGAATCAGAAGGCACTAAAGCACTAAGGCACATCCTTTCTAATGGATGCCTTATTATTCATCCGGCAGTCTAATGTAGTCTCTGGCTCTTGAAGAAATCTCCATAGAAGTGCTGATAAGAGCAATTTGGTCTATTCCTCTTTTAAGAGCTCAAAAGTTGGGCAAGTTTTTCGCCGCGTCCTGTGTGTTTATGCGCCGAACCGCCGTCTGTTTCCGGGCGTGTTTCAGCGTGAGCAGGGTCATGCTGGTTGCGATGGCAGGACGTGGGAAACGAGCAGCGTGGTGCCCTTAAACCTTTCCCCTTCTAGTTTTCACGCTACCAGGCATGCCTGTCGGGCCAGCGTGTTCGGCACATTCTAATGAGCTGTCAGACACGAACTGATGGCTTTAATGGCGGCTATTTCTAAATTACATTCCCAGCAGCATGTAAACCGTCACCCCCAAAACACAAAACCCAGGGCGCTCCATTACAAACGGTCACGGCGAGGTTCGGCCTGAAGATCGCTTGTGGTTTGTAATGACGCCACTGGGTGCCGGGAGTCAGAGGAAAAAGGGATGAATGTCTTTCTCATGTGAAAGGGTTTGTCAGCTCCCCCTGCTGCTCTCGGAATTCATGACGACGCCAGTAAAAGAGCTGTTTGAAACCTGGGAACGGTTTTGAGGTTAGGCTCGTGAAGAGAATTGAAGGAAAACTAATGGAGCCTAGCACACAGAACCCCGCTCTGCTCATCCACCCAGCTGTTGTGTATGTCTCTCATATATTAATAACTGGCTAATGAACCCAAACAGTAAAATACAGACACATCCATCCTGCTTCCTGGCTCATCCCTTTACCAGTCTCAGGTTCTGTGCACATGGAATGCTGATGAGTGCCCCAAATAAACTGTGTACTGTAAGTAGGGTGTTAGTGTACAGTAAGTCAGTAAGTGTAATGTGTTAGTGTGCTGTAAGTAGTGTGTTAGTGTACAGTAACTCAGTAAGTGTAATGTGTTAGTGTACTGTAAGTAGTGTGTTGGTGTACAGTAACTCAGTAAGTGTAATGTGTTAGTGTGCTGTAAGTAGTGTGTTGGTGTACAGTAACTCAGTAAGTGTAATGTGTTAGTGTACTGTAAGTAGTGTGTTGGTGTACAGTAACTCAGTAAGTGTAATGTGTTAGTGTGCTGTAAGTAGTGTGTCGGTGTACAGTAACTCAGTAAGTGTAATGTGTTAGTGTACTGTAAGTAGTGTGTCGGTGTACAGTAACTCAGTAAGTGTAATGTGTTAGTGTACTGTGAGTAGTGTGTTGGTGTACAGTAACTCAGTAAGTGTAATGTGTTAGTGTGCTGTGAGTAGTGTGTTGGTGTACAGTAACTCAGTAAGTGTAATGCGTTAGTGTGCTGTAAGTAGCGTGTTGGTGTACAGTAACTCAGTAAGTGTAATGCGTTAGTGTGCTGTAAGTAGCGTGTTGGTGTACAGTAACTCAGTAAGTGTAATGCGTTAGTGTACTGTAAGTAGTGTGATGGTGTACAGTAACTCAGTAAGTGTAATGTGTTAGTGTGCTGTAAGTAGTGTGTTGGTGTACAGTAACTCAGTAAGTGTAATGTGTTAGTGTACTGTAAGTAGTGTGTTGGTGTACAGTAACTCAGTAAGTGTGATGTGTTAGTGTGCTGTAAGTAGTGTGTTGGTGTACAGTAACTCAGTAAGTGTAATGTGTTAGTGTACTGTAAGTAGTGTGTTGGTGTGCAGTAACTCAGTAAGTGTAATGTGTTAGTGTGCTGTAAGTAGTGTGTTGGTGTACAGTAACTCAGTAAGTGTGATGTGTTAGTGTGCTGTAAGTAGTGTGTTGGTGTACAGTAACTCAGTAAGTGTAATGTGTTAGTGTGCTGTAAGTAGTTATCCCTGTAAGATCAATAACCCATTTGTGTTCTACGCCGATCCGCCATTCAGGATCTCAGTGTGCCTCCATGCAACTCATGGAAAAGCTCCCATTCAGTGTGTTGTGACATAAACATCTGACAGCGAGCCCCAACAAATGTGGAAAATGATTGCAATCAGCCCAAATAATAACCATCAGACCATCGTGTAACTACGGCGACAGGCCTACAAGAGGGTTAGCCTTTAAAGGCGTGTGCTGGAAGCCCATGTATGTAATAGGGATCCTGATCAGTATGTTCCATGGAGCAAGAGAACCTTGGGAATAAAACGGCACCGGGAATCAGACGGGAGGTGACCGTACGCATGCCTAATTCAATCGGATTGGTGATCCGTACAGGCTTGTGCTTTGTATCACGACTGACATCTGTGTGGATTTGCTACAGTCTTGAAATGCCGTGGACGAGGCGGAATTTGACAGCCTCCCGTCATGTCTAATCGGACTCCCACTGCTGTAGATTACTGGAGATTAACTGTTTCCATTCTATACGCCATTCATGGGCGATGAATAGCGCTGCCCGTGTCCGCGCTAGCATCTCGGCTGCTTTTAGAGCTGTAGATGTGCCGATAGGTAAATGAGATCATGGAGTATGATTCATTATGCACACTGGAATGCATATACTGTAGTATCCTATAGTGGCGCGCTAATCTTCTCCAACGAACTAATCCCATTATGGCTCAGTAGGCTCATTTCTTAGGTTTGTTGAAGTGCAGGCCGGGGGTGGGGGGCAAGGGGGTTTGGAGTGGTGTGGCAGCCCAGTCACGTGGGCTCCGAGCAGGTGCCTTCTGTTGTACGGATGGGGGCCGCGCTCCCCACTTCATTCCACAATGGCTGATCACAATCATTTTAATACAGCCCACCCCCTGAATGAGGTCGCGGGGGGAAATTGGAAGGGGCGGCGCGCTGCAGACACGAGTCTCAAACCGTATCACTGTATCTGCTCTTTGCCTGCAATCAAAGCGAGCACTCTTCAAAACATAGACCATAGAAGAACTACTTTGGGTTCCATAAAGAACCTTTTCCAGGGAACCCGGAGTCGGTTCTCTTTGGCATTGGATGCATATACCTGCACTGTTCCTTCATCTGTCCATTCCTTTATCTATACACCAACATTGCTCATTCATCCATTCATTCCTGTATCCCTACACCAACATTGTTTATTCATCCATTCATTCCTGTATCCCTTCACCAACATCGTTCTTTCATCCATTCATTGTTTGATCCCTACACCAACATTGTTCTTTCATCCATTCATTCCTGTATCCCTACACCAACATTGTTCTTTCATCCATTCATTCCTGTATCCCTTCACCAACATTGTTCTTTCATCCATTCATTCCTGTATCCCTTCACCAACATTGTTCTTTCATCCATTCATTCCTGTATCCCTACACCAACATTGTTCTTTCATCCATTTATTCTTTTATCCAGCACCAGCATTGTTTATTCATCCATTCATTCCTGTATCCCTTCACCAACACTGTACATACATCCATTCATTCCTGTATCCCTACACCAACATTGTTCATTCATCCATTCATTCCTGTATCCCTACACCAACATTGTTCTTTCATCCATTCATTCCTGTATCCCTTCACCAACATTGTTCTTTCATCCATTCATTCCTGTATCCCTTCACCAACATTGTTCTTTCATCCATTCATTCCTGTATCCCTTCACCAACATTGTTCTTTCATCCATTCATTCCTGTATCCCTACACCAACATTGTTCTTTCATCCATTCATTCCTGTATCCCTTCACCAACATTGTTCTTTCATCCATTCATTCCTGTATCCCTACACCAACATTGTTCTTTCATCCATTCATTCCTGTATCCCTTCACCAACATTGTTCTTTCATCCATTCATTCCTGTATCCCTTCACCAACATTGTTCTTTCATCCATTCATTCCTGTATCCCTACACCAACATTGTTCTTTCATCCATTCATTCCTGTATCCCTTCACCAACATTGTTCTTTCATCCATTCATTCCTCTATCCCTACACCAACATTGTTCTTTCATCCATTCATTCCTCTATCCCTACACCAACATTGTTCTTTCATCCATTCATTCCTCTATCCCTACACCAACATTGTTCTTTCATCCATTCATTCCTGTATCCCTACACCAACATTGTTCTTTCATCCATTCATTCCTGTATCCCTTCACCAACATTGTTCTTTCATCCATTCATTCCTGTATCCCTTCACCAACATTGTTCTTTCATCCATTCATTCCTCTATCCCTACACCAACATTGTTCTTTCATCCATTCATTCCTCTATCCCTACACCAACATTGTTCTTTGGCGTTGGATGAGTGTGCATCCGAGCGTAAAACAATTTGGGCACCGTTCTTTTTTAACAGTGTAGACAAGAAACAGCAGGAGGCACCGGTGAACATTCCTCATGAGGCCAAACGGTAAACCGTCTCTCGCCTGGTGGCAACGCTGCCCTGTTTCCTGCATCGTCCCTCAGGGCGTCGCCAGGTAATAAGTGTCTAAGTAGGGATATCTATCATACTGAATGCTAGCACTTAGCATAAAGCAGGAATGCACGCTTCAATTAACCGCTTCCCTACAGCTACAGAAACCGGAGCCAGGAATCAATCAAAAGGGGGTTCAAGTAGGCATGACGAGGTGGGAAATGCATCACCCCTTCCTCCCTGTTCAAATCGCGTTATCTTCAATAGCCGAGGAAGAGGGGGGAACTTATTAATACGGTGACAAACAAACTGGAAAAAATAAAAATGGCAAAAGCCAAGCTTAATCTGAATCTCCGAGATGGAATTTCATTTTCCCAGTGCTGACGGATCAAGTGGGGGCGAGTCTTACAAACCGAATGGCTTAGGAGTCCTCTGTTCCTCTGTGGATCCGCGCTCAGCAGAAAGCCCACGGAGGATCCCCTCGCAGCCATCGCTTTTAATGAAACGCGCTTTGTCGTCGCGGTGATCCGGTTTCCAGGTGTAAATGAGACTGGGATTCATGGAAGGTGCTTTGCTTTTGCTGAAAGACGTTCGTCTGTACACCTGTGAACTTTTGTTAGCTGCTGA
The DNA here is from genome assembly GCA_024036415.1 of Prochilodus magdalenae. Taxonomy (NCBI): domain Eukaryota; kingdom Metazoa; phylum Chordata; class Actinopteri; order Characiformes; family Prochilodontidae; genus Prochilodus; species Prochilodus magdalenae. Next base: position 50,212 of record JAMWET010006541.1, read on the forward strand.
ATGGAAATCACAGTCGCGGCTGCTTGTCGCCAGAGTTCCGGTGCCTCTACAAAGAGGCTCCTTCTGTGAAGTAAGATTAGACTACTCTCATGACAGACTCAAGCAGCTATCATGACAATTACGCCGACCTGGAATTCCGAGCATAATTAAACTTTTCTGGAATAGGCCTTCATGGGAATTGGCGTTTGGTTACAGTTGTAAGCTAATTGTTTTGGGATCTCCTGTCACTTGGAATCCCGTGGAAAGCTGGGAATTGCATTTAGATGCCGGTGGTGGTTTGATAAATGTTAATGCATGGTCTTTTTGGCTTACCTCATTTCCCATAGTCTTATCCATACACCTGCACTGTTCCTTCATCTGTCCATTCCTTTATCTATACACCAACACTGTACATTCAACCATTCATTCCTGCATCCCTTCACCAACACTGTACATTCACCCATTCATTCCTGTATCCCTTCACCAACACTGTGCATTCATCCATTCATTCCTGTTTCCCTTCACCAACATTGTACATTCATCCGTTCATCCCTGTATCCTTCACCAACACTGTTCCTTAGTCTGTTCATTCCTGTATCCTTCACCAACACTGCTCCTTCATCCGTTCATTCCTGTATCCTTCACCAACACTGTTCCTTCATCCGTTCATTCCTGTATCCTTCACCAACACTGTTCCTTCATCTGTTCATCCCTGTATCCTTCACCAACACTGTTCCTTAATCTGTTCATTCCTGTATCCTTCACCAACACTGTTCCTCCATCTGTTCATTCCTGTATCTTTCATCAACACTGATCCTTCATTCGTTCATCCCTGTATCCTTCATCAACACTGTTCCTTCATCCGTTCATTCCTGTATCCCTCACCAACACTGTTCCTTAATCTGTTCATTCCTGTATCCTTCACCAACACTGTTACTTCATCCGTTCATTCCTGTATCCTTCACCAACACAGTTCCTTCATCCGTTCATTCCTGTATCCCTCACCAACACTGATCCTTCATCCATTCATTCCTTTATCTATACACCAACATTGTTTATGGTCTGTTCGTCTATTCACGGAAAATGATGTTCATTCAGTCTGAGCTGTCAGTCAAGCTCCTCATTAGCCACGCCCCCACACAGTACTCTGATAACTGGTTATGCTCTGGTGTTTCCAGGGTATGAGGGTTTATTGCACTTTTGATTTTACAACAGAAAACTTGTGTACCCGGGGCTATTGTCCTAATGCCCCCTACCCCCTACTATGACGCTCTTGACGGCAGACGTGCATTAGATGTGGCAAAACATACATTAGCGAAGCTGTAGCGAGAGCATGCACTTATATCCGTGCTGTGATGGAGCAGCTCAGGGGTAATGTTATGGTGGCAGCAGATCCTTCATTGGAGAGAGTGCAGAGTGAATGGGGTTTAATTCATGCGTGCTGAAGGTGAGCCTGGGCAAGCCTTTCAGAGCGAGAGCAGAAGGAGAAAGAACCCAAACAGGGGGCTCGATCGCATACACAGAGGAAGCGAAGTGGAAATGCAAAGGCAGCGTGAGCGCCGAGGCTTAGCCATTCCACTGGAAAAATATTTGGGCCCGGAAAAGGAAATGATTTTTTTTTCCACCTCCAGTTTTCATACCTCCCCTTCCGTAATCCTCCAAATTTCACATTCCATTTTTGAGGTTGGTGCTCCGTTCTGATTTTCTTTCAAGCCGATTTATTGCTTTCTCGCCAAGACCACTGGCCATGTAACGGCGAGATGATGCGGGGCCCGGTGGATCCCAGAGACAGGAGGAGTTAGTGTACAGTGATGGATGACGAGGCTCAAATCTCCTCCAGTCTTTTCACCTCTTTTGGCCTCTCTCCGCCAACCAGCACTTCTCCGCTGCCTTCTGTCGTCCAGACTTATTCCAGTTTCATAATTGGTTGGCTCAGTCTTCAGTTGGAAGAAATCTTCCCTCTGGTGATTCTTTTTTTTTACTCCCTCCATCTCTGCAGAATCGGAATGTGGCGCGTCACAGGATTCACACTAATTGCTATAAATGTAACCTGCGAAAGTGCTTCTCTCATGTCTCATCAGACGGACTCGCAGATATGGCATTGAAACACGGTCGTCTCCTTTTCTGTGCCATCCGCAGCTCTGCGGGAAAGGAAAACGGAATGGCACTATTACTATTAATAAGAAAGAACATGTGATAAAACCAGGCCTTTGGAATTTTTTCCAAAGGGATGAACCTATATGGAATTCCTGGGCTGATAGTTCTCACCTTGTTAAGACTTTGATTTTAAAGACAGATGTTCATTTACGTACTTACATTTTCCAAAATAACATGTAACATGGAATTTTTCTTCCAGTGGGATGAACCCCTATGGAATTCCTGGGCCGATAGCTGACACCTTGTTAGAGTTTAATGACAGAGGTTTCATTATTTATTCATTTTTCCCAAAAGACCATGTAACAAACGTGGCCATTGGAATTGTTTTCCGAAAGGATGAACCAGTATGGAATTCCTGGGCCGGTACCTGATGAATTGTTAGGCCGAAACCGATTTTAAAGACTGATGTTTATCTACCTAGTTTTCCAAAAGAACATGTAACAATTACTTGGTCTTTGGATTTTTTTTCCAAAGGATGGACCGATATGGAATTCCTAGGCTGATAGCTGACACCGTGTTAGGCTGACTCTGTTTCTAATAACAGAACTTTCATTATTTTTCCAAAAGTACATGTGATAAAATGTGGCCTTTGATTTTTTTTCAAATGGATTAAAGCCATATAGAATTCCTGGGTCAAAAGCTGCCAACTTGTTTGTCCAACACTGATTTTAATGAATAAAATAATAATTAATATTAGTGAATAAAATGAACAAAACTTTTGTTTACTTTTTCTCCCAAAATAAACAAGTAAAAATGTGGCCTTTTGATTTTTTTGTGATAGGATGAACCCATGGAATTCCTGGACAAATAGTTTACCCCTTGATAAGATCTTGTTATTCTTTCCTGTTCCACCTTTAGCGGTGCTGTGGTTCCTTTTTGTTGCCGTAAGGAACAGCTGCACCATTTAAGGTGGAACAGGAAGTTTTGTCTGGCAAATAAGGAGCTGAATGTCGGTGTGAGAATGTACGTAGATGCTGTGCCAGTTAACTTCTGTTATTATGCCCATAATATTCCTACTTGGCCGGGGACTTGAATCTCTGACCTACTGACACACAATACTGGCCAATATTAAGAATAAATGAATTATTCAGAATATGAGGCAGATAATAACAATAACACAAAACACAATAATAATAATAATAATAATAATAATAATAATGTTGTTAATAATATTAATAACAACAATAATAATAATATTAATAATATTAATAATAATAATAATAATAATAACAATAATAATGTTGTTAATAATAATAATATTATTAATAATAATGTTGTTAACAATAATAATATTAATAATAGTAATGTTAATAATAATAATAATAATATTAATAATATTAATGTTAATAATAACAATAATAATAATGATAATAATAATAATAGTGTTGTTAATAATAATAATATTAATAATAATAATGTTAATAATAATAATAATGTTGTTAACAATAATAATGTTAATAATAATAATAATAGTGTTGTTAATAATAATAATATTAATAATAATAATGTTAATAATAATAATAATAATAATAATAATAATAAGAAGAAGAATAAGAATAATGTTAACAATAATAATAATAATAATGTTGCTAATAATAATAATAATAATAATAGTAATAATAATAATAATAATGCAAGTTTCTTTAAATAATAAATTAATTGCATTATTTAAACATACATTTACTAAGAGAAAAAAATATATATAGCATATATAAAGAAAAACCATCGTCAGAAATTGGATTTTATCATTCAGACTTTCAAGTCCTGTCAAACCGCTCTACCCTGAATGATGGCTGCGCACTATTTACCAGCTCAGCTGACGATTTAACTGGGAGCTTTGTTTAGACGTGCGCTCTTCTTCCTCTGCTGCCTGGTTCACACTTGACTGACTGGTGCTCTGGCTGCTCCTCCTGGCCTAGACAGTGGATCACGTTCTCTCTTGTTTCCAGCTGAAGAGAGAGCGGGCTGGGGTTTCATAACCGCCGCAGATCAATGCTCCGGCACCTCGCAGCAGAAGGCCTCCCAGCAGAAGCCTCACTTAATTGGCTGGACCACCGTTTCTGCAGCCCTGCCGCTTCGCCCTGCAGTCCAGAGTCGTGGAGGGGGTTCGGGCAGAGGCCAGAGCAAAAGCAGAGCCCTCCGCAGAGCCCGGCTGGCAGCTGTTTCTCCAATAAGGCCGCTTGATGGAAGCGCTGCCACCGGAAACAGCGGGCGGGAAACTTGGAAACACTTCCTTGTAGCTTTCGCTGCGTTCATACTGCAAGTGCTCAATTCCAATTTACTGCTCAGGCCTGATATTTTCCGGGTGGCTTGGATGACTGTAGCTAGGAACCGTGGAGTGTGTCTTCATGCTCATGGTGATACATCGTGTGTTGTTGCTAGGACTATGTGACCGTATCCCTCCTGTTCAGTTAGAGTGTTTGAATGGTAAGTTCCTTTGATGGATCTTCTGATAGCTACTGTCAGGTACTAACTGCTAACACATCGCTAATGCAGCAAAATCAGTCATGTCATGTCAGTAATGAAAGCTTGGAGGACACTGTTACACTGTTTGAATTCACACCTTGAGTTTTTGAGGTGGTAATAACTTCAGGCTCCTGCAGATGGCGCTGCATGAGGATGATGGGGGCTGTGGGGTGTGAGCAATGGGATCCATAGATTGAGAAGAGGTGCTACGGTGCAGGGAATGTCTCATTCCATGTGTGGAAAACGCTCCAGAGCAGATGTTAATGATGGGCTAAAAGGAGTGACTGCATGTGGGCGTAGCCAAAGACCATAGTGTGAAGGAAGTAGCTGAATCTGCAGGTGTATGGAAGCGTACGGTCGTACGGGTCTACCAGCAGTGGCTAAAATCCCAGTCTACAGGGAATTCTCCTCGGAATTGTGCCAGGGAAGGCATCCACCAAATCTGGCCCAACTGACCAATTCTTTAATGCTAGTGCCTGAACACTGATGTGGTCCACATACAGAAACCTGGCCAGTACATGCCACATCCAGTCAGTGATATCGGTGCTGGTGGAAGTGGTGCATGCTATTAGGTATTCAAAGTCTGCAAAGTAATTGGAAAGTAGACACCTGTTGTTGACACCAAGGGTCTGAATGAGTAATCGATCTACAGGGTCCATCTCAAGTTCATATTCAGCTAATGTGGACGCAAGTGTAGGAAAGAAGCACAAGCAGTTCTAGGCATAATCAGTTCTTCAGGGACTTCTGGGAATCCGGGCAACAACTGTACCAGCTACCTTAAGATCCATAACAGCATCCGGTGACTGGTTCCACTCTGAATATCACAACTCAGGAAGTCTGTCCATCACAGAAGCCCTGGCAAGAGTGCTGTTAGCTTTGGCTAAGACTCTAAAACTGAGATCAAAGAAAATGAGTCTGGAGTTTTCCTTTCAGCTCAAATAAAGCATTCAGCAATCCTGATTCCCGCCCCGCTTTTTAACCATCCTTCTTTTTGGGGTGAATCACGTTGGAAAAAAAATGACCTCAGGATGAAGGACTGATTCCGATCCTAATCCATTACAGTGCATGGGATTTGAGGTTTAGCACACCGCAAAGAAGACAGTACGCTCTCCAGGGCCCTCTAGGGGTCGGGTTTAGAATAGCACATTATAAGACAGTAAAGCAAAGAGAGTCTGGTACATTTACATTACATTTACATTTACGGCATTTAGCTGACGCTCTTATCTAGAGCGACTTACAAGGTTAATCACATTACAGGTAGGCCAATGTAGTGCTAGGAGTCTTGCCCAAGGACTCTTATTGGTGTAGCACAGCATAGTCACCCAGACCGGGATTCGAACCCCATTCTCCCACATGTGGTGTTGACTCCTTGGTGGGTAGTGGTGTTATCTGCTGAGCTACACCAACCACAAACCAGTTTCCTGTACCACTAGTCTGAGCAGGTCACAGTCATGGATGAAGGGATCATATCTGTGTATGGACAGAGGAATGAACGGATGAAGGAACAATGTTGATGATGGGTAAAAGAATGAAGGGATGAAGGAACAATGTTGGTGGTGAATAGAGGAATGAACGGATGAAGGAACAATGTTGATGGTGAATAGAGGAATGAACGGATGTAGCAACAATGTTGGTGATGGATAAAAGAATGAAGGGATGAAGGAACAATGTTGGTGGTGGATAGAGGAATGAACGGATGAAGGAACAATGTTGGTGATGGATAAAAGAATGAAGGGATGAAGGAACAATGTTGGTAGTAGATAGAGGAGTGAACGGATGAAGGAACAATGTTGGTGGTGAATAGGGGAATGAACGGATGAAGGAACAATGTTGGTGATGGATAAAAGAATGAAGGGATGAAGAGGACGGATGAAGGGATGAAAGGAAACAATGTTGGTAGGTGAATAGAGGAACAATGAAAGGGGAATGAAAAGCACAATGTTGGTAGTAGATAGAGGAGTGAACAGATGAAGGAACAATGTTGGTGGTGGATAGAGGAATGAAGGGATGAAAGCACAATGTTGGTGGTGGATAGAGGAATGAAGGGATGAAAGCACAATGTTGGTGGTGGATAAAGGAGCGAAGGGATGAAAGCACAATGTTGGTGGTGAATAGGAATTTAGCACTGTTGGTTTCTCTGACAGACTGAAATTGTAGCTGTTGTGTGGGCTTTAGCTGGCTTTCCTTGACATCGGGGCCTTGACATCAGGCTTGTGATTGGTCAGGGGAATGCTTACAGAAGTGTTACCCAGGAGTAGCACCACCCAGTGTACATGGAGAGGAATGTATCGGCCCTGTACTGGTCAGAGCAGCGTTATTCAGAGGGTTTACTGAGCACATGTTTAGAGCACTACTAACCTCAGTAGGAAGATTTAGATTCCCTGGCTCGTTTAAGCACCTGCCCGCATCCCTGCCTCTGCCACATAGTAGACCGTATATACAGTGTATCAGATTTTAGTGCCACATATGAAAGTTTCAGATTTAAAAATGCCACACTGTGATTAAAACACTCTAATCTGAGTCACATGTGACGTAATAAATTGGATTTAGGCCAGTTTTTCCCCACAGTGCAAACACAGCCCTCGACACCCGGATAAACCCTCCTTTACCGCTCACTAACTTCCCTTCTGTCACTAATCTGTGCTTTTGAGGTGCTATGCGCCAGGGGGGTGCGTTAATCAGACCCT
>JAMWET010006541.1:60000-67500 GCA_024036415.1 Prochilodus magdalenae
AGAGAGGCTGACAGTGGTTTGATTGCAGGATGAGGACGCGGTAGTGTGTGTGCTTCGCCTGCTGCTCAGCGTCTGATTCATGTGTGACTCACTCTAACGCCCAACACTGCGCTGGACCACTCGACTGAGCACTGAACATGGCAGGTGGCTTATTCCCGGCTCCCTCCCCCAACCCCCCCTCCCCAAACCCTCAGTGATGTCAGACCTGGCTGTCCTGGGGGTCTTTTAGCCACTCTAGAGAAGGCATAGGCATGGAACAGGACTGTATCACCTTGAGAATTAGCTGTGCTACTGCTGTCCACAAGGTCACTGTCTGGCTGTCCTCTCTATTAGTCCGACCCGTATTTGGCCACGACCGGAGCCAACAGGAGTTTATCTGTTTAACCTCAGTGAACTGGTGAGCAGGGGCTGGATTAGGCCTTGGAGTGAGTTATTTTAGTGCGTCGCTCCTTGCTGTAGGAACTGACTGTGTTTGTTCATTTGTCCCTAACGTTGGGAAGACATGAAGATTAAAGATACAGATTACCTGTTTAAAATGCAATCCATATTTTATATTGTGTGTTCAAGGTGGTAGTTCCTTCAGGCTCCTACAGATGGCGCTGCACGAGGACGATGGGGGCTATAAATCCCTGTGGGGTGTGAGTGACGGGATCCATAGATTGAGAAGAGGTGCTACAGTGCAGGGAATGTGTCGTTCCATGTGTGGAAAACGCTCCAGAGCAGATGTTAATGATTGGCTAAAAGGTGGGTCTGCATTTGGGCGTGGCCAAAGACCATAGTGTGAAGGAAGTAGCTGAATCTGCAGGTGTATGGAAGCGTACGGTCATACGGGTCTACCAGCAGTGGATATAATCCCAGTCTTGGAAGACATCTACTTCAACTCAGCTATATGGTTTGTATACTCCATCCATGATGGTTCATAGTCAAGGAACCAGGCCCAAGGGTACAACTGGCTACAACCAGTAGGGCCTGGGGTTTGAACCAACGACCTTCCAGCTGTTGGTGAACCTGGTCTGCCACTAGACCAGCTAACTCTGACAGCCACCACCTTTGGTCATTGAGTCATCACCTCATTCACCGTTACTATTGCTTGTACCCTATCTGTATACATCCTCAGTAGTACGTTGCTCCAAACCCCACTCTCGTCGCAGTAGGAGTGACTCTGTTTGGAACAGTTGCTGTCATAAAAGCCCACTACACTTCTGCCTGGCACAGCCAAAAAAAAGGAAAGAAAGAAAGAAAGTTATGGGGGCAGAATGGAGCAGATGGTTGGAATACATTGAGTCACTATGACAATGAATGCAATAGACCAGTTATGATGCCCTCAAGACAAGAGAGAGTCTGCGAGCCTGATTGATGCTCTCCTCTCGCTATGTGGAAAGGACGCCACCAAGAGTCCAGAGCCAGCATCTCGCCGTCTCCGGATTCCAAGGCAGATTGGAGTTTTTCCACATCCCTGACGACGACACTGTGTCTTACTTGTCGTGGCTGAAAAAAAAATCAAGAGATTACATAAACGTACGGCGTACAGCGCTGTCTATGAGGGATATGATGAATTTTGTTCCAGCACCTAGGCGGGTGTTATGAATGCTAATGGGCGCCTTGCACGGCCGGCGCTCGCTGTGTGCTCGCTAGCCGATCGGCATGGAGCTATCCCTGTTTCTTGCTGCCGTTTGTGGGGTTTTAGCATGAAGAAGGGGAAGCGGCTTGGTTGTATGTGTGAGAAAGAGCCAGCGAGAGAGATGAGGCTGTTTGTGAATGTTCGTTATAAGGATGGAAATGATAATGGTTACTGGGTGGGGATGAGGCTATTCTTAGGAGCAGGAGCCAAGTAGCTCAGCAACTAGAAGAGATTACAGACATCTCTCCTGTCTTTTTATTATTCTTTTTTTCCCCTTTCTTTCTTTTGACTCAGCGTGTGGGAGTACATGCTTTTTCTGCTGCAGAGGAGGACGAGGAGGAGGAGGAGGTGGAGGAGGCCAAAATAATAATAATAAAAAGGCCGCTGTAGATAAATCCACATTCAGGTGTGCCTTTAGATGCTGGAGAACCCCTAGCCTTTGTGAGCCTATGCCCTTTTCACCTTCAGCTTTTTGTCCCTGGTTCTGGATAATAAGGAAACGCTTGTTCTACCAACAAGAGGCCGAGTTAATGAGGCTGGAGTTTGAGCAAGTTTGCCCCGGCCTAGCTGCCTCCCTTGTGCTCCTGCTAGCCTCTCGCTTTGGCTTCCGCAGTCACCGCCGGCTCGTCTGGCAGGACGTTTTAGAACTCTTGCTTGTTTGTTGCAAGCGTTTGCTGTTTGTCCCTCGTTTGTCCCTTGGCTTTAATTAATGTGTTCAGGAGGTGCACTCTCCGAGCAAGCGGAGGCGGTGCTTTGTCCATTAAGGTCTGCGAAGGTGTGAGACAAACTGCTGGACAGAATTAGCGGTCACTTAGGGAGCAGAACAGTGTGTCCCTCTGCTAATATGTACAGTCATGCTTAAAAAAAAACAGAGATTCTGATTTAATTTGTTTTCTCTTGCAAGAGTTCCAAAAAAGGAACCTTCAGCTGTGTGGTTTTTAGCTGGGATCCTTAAAGAACCATCCATCCAGGTTCTCAGGGAATGTTCTGCAATCTGTAGCAAGGACTGTTCTGTGTAAAACCATCAACTCTCAAGGAACCATTGGCATGCTGTAACGGATATTGGCCTGGTGAACTCGGTTCTTCAGATTTCTGGCTGAATATATGCTAATGGCTAAAGCTAACAATAACAGCTAGCCCTGAGCTGTTGGTATCCCTACGGCATTGTGGCATATAGTTGCCTATAGAACCATCAACTCTCAAAGAACAACACCAAGTTATGGCGTGGCCCAAACGGTTATTTGCTCTGGTGGTTGACAGTATAGAACCATCAACTCTCAAAGAACCATTGGCGTGCCCAAACGGTTATTTGCCTGGTGAACTCGGTTCTTCGGATGGATGGAGAAGGTGTAGAGCCTTTTTGAACATGGCTCTGTAGACCATAACACCAAAAAGGGTTCTCCTGTGGTTACATTTTAAGAGCTTGGCTTTGTGACAATGGCAGAACCCCCTTTGGTGCTATATGAAACCATATTCAACACATTCTCCATTCATCAGAAGAACAATTTCACCATGCAAAGAACCATTTAGGCATACAAATGTGTGTTCATGGCTTTGTATAGAGTTTGCATGATACCTAGGTACAAATGACAGCTTGGAAAATTATGATTGATGCACCTCTCAGCTAATCATGACTACCTCTTAACGTTCCTTCCTCCGCGGAAGGACGTTTCTAGAGAGCTCCAGAGGAAGGTATGTGCCTGATTCATGCTATCATGCTGTTTTTTTCATGAAGCTGTGGAAACCTATGGAAGAGCCATCATAGCTTAGTGTTCAAACCACTAACACACCAGTGCTGGATCTAGATACAGTGTCTAACATTGCAACTGGGACTAGCTCTTTACCGTTGGCTCACCTGAAGTGGTAGCTTCCCTCGCTAATATCCGTCTGACTGACCAACATGGAGTGACCCCAACCATTTTTCTGATTTGATGTTCAGAATTAATATTTCATTTGCTTAAATAACCCTCCGTTCACATGCTGTAAGTTATGATATAAAATCTATGATATATTTATATATGATATGTAGATGTAGACATTTCCATATGTGCAGTTTGTGTCTGAAGTGTGTATTTGCTGGTTGATCAACCAAACCACAAGATTATGCTAGTCAACCAGCTTCCCCATCAAGGCTTTGTGCATGATTACACCAGTTGGCCAACTAAACCAGCAGGAACATGTTGGCCAACCAGCTTCACCAGCAGAGTTTTGCTGGGCAAACAACTTTACCAGCAAGGGTTTGTACATGATTGCACCAGTTCACCAACTAAACCAACAAGAACATGTTGGCCAACCAGCTTCACCAGCAGAGTTTTGCTGGGCAGTCCAACTTTACCAGCAAGCTTTTGTACATGATTACACCAGTTGGCCAACTAAACCACCAGGAACATGTTGGCCAACCAGCTTCACCAGCAGAGTTTTGCTGGGCAATCAACTTTACCAGCAAAGTTTTGTACATGATTACACCAGTTCACCAACTAAACCAGCAAGAACATGTTGGCCAACCAGCTTCACCAGCAGAGTTTTGCTGGGCAGTCAACTTTACCAGCAAGGCTTTGTACGTGATTACACCAGTTTACCAACTAAACCAGCATGAACATGTTGGCCAACCAGCTTTGCTAGCAGAGTTTTGCTGGGCAGTCAACTTTACCAGCAAGGCTTTGTACATGATTACACCAGTTAACCAACTAAACCAGCATGAACATGTTGGCCAACCAGCTTCACTAGCAGAGTTTTGCTGGGCAGTCAACTTTACCAGCAAAGCTTTGTAAATGATTACACCAGTTAACCAACTAAACCAGCAAGAACATGTTGGCCAACCAGCTTCACCAGCAGAGTTTTGCTGGGCAGTCAACTTTACCAGCAAGGCTTTGTACATGATTACACCAGTTCACCAACTAAACCAGCATGAACATGTTGGCCAACCAGCTTCACTAGCAGAGTTTTGCAGGGCAGTCAACTTTACCAGCAAGGCTTTATACATGATTACACCAGTTAACCAACTAAACCAGCATGAAGATGTTGGCCAACCAGCTGAGTTTTGCTGGGCAATCAACTTTACCAGCAAGGCTTTGTACATGATTACACCAGTTCACCAACTAAACCAGCATGAACATGTTGGCCAACCAGCTTCACTAGCAGAGTTTTGCTGGGCAGTTAACTTTACCACCTAGGTACCAGCAACACCTTGGTGGTTAAACAGCCCAGCACCACCATAAACCTGGTTGGACTAAGCTAATTTCATTCAGCAGGGTAAAAGGAGATACAGGGATATACAGGGGAAAGAATATTGGTATTTATATACCAGATTTTAAGTATAGATGTGTTAGATTTGAAGATTTGAACTTTCTTTGCTTTTCATTCTTTTGTATTGACCTTTACGGTGCAATTTTAGAGCCACCATTTTATTTTCATATTTCCATTTGTGTGTTTTACCGTATGCTGCGTCAGATAGCTAACGTTCAAGATAAGCGAATGTTTCACTATTCTAGCTTTTTAAACATTCAAGCTTGAGATTATATGTATATATTATTTCGGGATGAATGAATGCTAATGGCTAATGCAAACTATAACAGCTAGCCATGAGCTTTTGCTATCCTTGTGGCGTTGTGGCATATCGCTGCCTATGAATTGCATCTCAAATGCAGTTTAAAAGAAAACCTTGTAAGGCACTGAGTTATGGGACCGCACGGACAGTAAGACGTCGCGGGAGCTGCCCTCAGTTTCGGGTGGTGCCGTATTTCTGACGCTAAGTCATGTACTACGCGTGCTAGCTGTATTTGAGAGATAAGGATTTCACCCACAGGCCACAGTGTTCCCCGTAGAGTGCACAGTGGAGTACACTGTGCTATGGAATCTCTCCAAAGAGTCCTCTGGCACATTCATTTTTAAGAGTCTGTGTCTGGATGTTTTCGTCCTGGCTCTTGTCATCTGTGATTATGAGGGGTCGTAATCCTATTCTGCCCCGAAGGCCTCTTGCTTGGACTAGTGCAGGCACTGAAACGTGGACTTTCGGGACCTCATCCAACTCGCTGGAGTGCACCAGTCGAGTTGGTGCACCATCCGTCCACCGTCTTTTGACCGGAGGCTAGCTCTTTCCTCTCGTGTTCCGAACCCTGGCAGTGCCAGCTCTGGAAAAATTGCAGCGTGTTTTCTCAACAGTTGGCAGCTGTTCCTTAGTGTTTTGAGCGAGAATGTGCTGCGTCTTAATTTTTCAATGGCTCTCTTAATGGGAAAAAAGAGAGGCTTAAGATGCTTTGCCTTCTGCAGAAAAGGAAAATGCATTCACTGGATCTTGGCTGGAAAGTGTAGTGACGCGTTTGAGCTTTCAAACCAGCAATGACCAGCACTTTGCAAGCGTTTGTCGGCTTTCGGTTCGCGCTAGTCCGTGTTCTGTCTTTTATCAGTGCTGCTGTGGCCTAGAGTCAAGAATGCATTCACACGCTCCCAATTAATATACATTCTTTGGTAAGTAAATTAGTACCATGAATTACTCTATCCTGCGAGCCTTTCACAAGAAGTATGTCCTGGGATTCATACGCACAACGGCCCCTGATGCATCTCCTGAGCATTCTCGAAATATTTCTGCGGTATGTCCTGCATATTTACCCGATTGTGTTTCAAGGGCTCATGTCCTACATTTTTCTCCTGCCTTTAATTTATTTCCCGGGAGGTCCACTTTCCACCATTTTGTGTGGGTTTATGTGCCCAAACCTGTCCACCCTTTCTCTTAATCCCCTAGACATTAAAGGGCCCATTTGATGGAACTTCTAAAACACACCATTCGCCAGCCCAGTTAGGGTGGCCACTTTGATAACCCCAAAAAAGGAGGACAAGCCCCCCCAAAAGGAGGACATCGTAAAGGCGGGAGGGTGGGGCATGATACTAGAACAGAATTAAAACCATAACCTAACCTATATAACTTATACATGATTGCGGATGATATTCATGAGTCAGAAGGGAGGTTACTAATTGACTAGCATTTAGGGCTATACTGCGGTTAGCTTATGAGCGATGTCACATGACCTTGTTAAACCAATGAAAGGCAAGGCATGTCTTTTGACTCTGGCTTGAGCCAAAGGCACAGACATATTGTTTGCGAGTGAACAGTGTAAATAGTTGGACTATTTACATTGGCTTAAATAGGCCAGTCAGGTATTGCACCGGACAGAGGACTAAAACAATTTGGACTAAACCCGAAAAAATTAGTCACCTTGTGTGTTTAAGGTGGTAGTGACTTCAGGCTCCTGTAGATGGCGCTGAACGAGGATGATGGGTTATAAATACCTGTGGGGTGTGAGTGACGGGATCCATAGATGGAGAAGAGGTGCTACAGTGCAGGAAATGTCTCGTTCCATGTGTGGAAAATGGCTCCAAAGCAGAGGCTAAAGATTGGCTAAAAGGAGTGACTGCATGTGGGCGTGGCCAAAGACCATAGTGTGAAGGAAGTAGCTGAATCTGCAGGTGTATTCAAGCATACGGTCATACGGGTCTACCAGCAGTGGCTAAAATCCCAGTCTACAGGGAATTCTTCTTTGGAATTGTGCCAGGAAAGGCCTCCACCAAATCTGACCCAACTCTTTGCGGAAATTCTTTGATGCAGGAGTGTCTGAATGTAAGGGTCTGGGCGGTGCCGCCTGCCGCCAGCAGAGGGCGGCAGCGGCGGTGTCGTTCTGTGGGGACTACAGCCCAGGACTCCAGCCCCCAGAATGCTCCGGGCTGATCAACCCAACAAGCTGCACCTGAGGCACTGGCCATATAAGCCCCCACCAAACAACCATCTTCGCTACACCTTTGTAGAGGGGTAGACGGTACAGAAAAAAAGAAAAGGAGAGAAAAGAAAAAGATAAGGGAAAAAGAAAAAGTGCTTTAATAAATAA
>JAMWET010006541.1:72500-195000 GCA_024036415.1 Prochilodus magdalenae
TGTGTTTTATGCGCCGGGGCTGGTTGGCATTTACTTTTTTATGCTGCAGTTGTGTTTGTCAGTATCTTTGTTTTTAAGCCGTGATTTTTTTTTTTCTTCCCGTCTCTCTGATGTTTGACTGGTCTAGCGTGACTCTGCTGTCGTCTCGCCAAAGTCGTGGGGCTGCCATTTTAAGTTTAGCTGTGTGTTTTAATAAACATGCAGCAAGTACGGAATTCATGCACCAGGAACCGTATAGACGGAGCATCTCGGCAGGCGTGCGCACCGCCCAGACAGACGAGCCAGAGGTTATCCTTCAGAATGAGCACAGCAAAAAAAAAAACAACATTGCTACAAGAGAGCTTTTAGTCTGGGGATACAGTGCAATGCTCACGCATTCTCAAAATGCCTACTGAAGTCATTAAGTTTAAGAGAAATACAAGATATATAGATTTTCCAACTCATTTCAAAACAGTTAATGGAAAACTACATTTTTCCCTTTTTGGTTTGTTGTATATAAGCTCCCTGGACAACAAACGAGTCCCCTCTGCGATGTTCTGGGGGTGTTTTAATTATTTAGAAATGGGCTCCTTGGTTGAGGTGACAGTCAGCTTGAACCACAGTGCCTATACTGAGCTGCTGGAACAACCAGGCTTGGCCTTTGATCCTCATCATCTTACAGAGGAGCATCACATTCCTATCCCTGTATTCCAAGATGATGGTTCTCAGAGCTGCACATGTGACTGATTGGCATGATGAACATTCAGGAGCATTTACACATCTGGACCGGCCCACAGAATGCCAAGATTTGAATCCTCTTGAACATCTGCGGGACCTACCTGGAACAACCAATACAGGCCTCCACCAAATCTGGCCAAACATTGATATTGGCTACATCCAGAAACTTGTCCAGTCCATGCCAAATCCAGTCACAGCTGTTGTTGGTGCTCATGGAGGTATTACATGCTGCTCATTTTTCTTTCCCATGAGAGTTATTGAGTACATAAGGGTTCAATGATTAATCGATTAGTCAACTAAATTTGATGACTAGTTAGCAACTAATTTAATAGTCGATAGGTTGGTGACATCATCATCATCATCATCATGTGCATGCATGTTTCTGTGATTGTAGAGTTTGGTTGCAGAAAAGTGTAGCCAGACAGTGAAAAGCACATAGCACAGAATGCACTGTTTAAAATTTAAAATTGAAATTTAGATTTTATTTAATTATGGGGGGGGGAGAGATTTAGCTCTGTTATAGTTTATTGCTGCTGCTTTGTACATCCTTCATTGCTTTTAAATGTTGACAGGAAAAAGATATTAAAGTCATATTAATTCTTTCAAATTCATTAGAACAGTGATTTAATAACTAACAATGAATTATTGTCCTTATTCTTAGTAAACAAATGCATAAAACAACCTCAAGCTAATCTATTTGTTTTGCTGCAGCCCTAGTGTGTATATATATACTGCATGTTAGACTTGCAGATGTTTATCTTAATTCTTAGCAGTGCAATAAAAGTCGAGACACGAAACTATAAAATGGCATGCATCTAATTATACAGTCCACCTTAAAACCCTCCAGAGTGGAACTTTACAGGAGGATGAACCAGCTTTCTTAACCTGCAGTGAAGCTGATAGAACAAGGTTTATTACTAAGCAGGTTAAGAGCGATTCTATTCTAATTCTAGGAGAACTAGAGCTCTTAAACTGTGCAGGAAAAATATAATATTGAGCTAATTTAAATACATATCTAGACAGTGACAAACCAGCGTGTTTCATTCTAGTAGCTTTGTACAGATGAATAAATGGCTTTTTGATTTATAAAATACATATAAGTGGACCATAGGGGGAAAAACATAGGGTCAATATCACATCATCAACATTAAAAGGATTTGTGCGCTTTAAATGGTCTGGCTCGCTAATAAATCCTGCTTTGTGGAAAACAGCTTGAACAGACGACTGATCTCACTGAATGATGCGTTTGGTAATTAATTTTTTGTTCCATCCATTTTTATTGTGACCCGTGAGCTTTAGTAGGCCTAATTATCGTTAGAACATCCTTAGAGGGACAGTCCACTCTGTAGTGAATTAATCGAGTTATACAGGCTGTTGTTATGGAGGCCTCGACTGCGCTGTTGTTTGTGATGTTAGCGCATTAGCTTTGCTGTGCTGGTGCTAGCTGGAGCTTGGGAGACCGCAGCTGTTTGACACCCATCCCCAAGCTGGCGGGGTATTTCACAAAGCAGGACGTCTGTCCAGTAGGAATATCTTCTGGTCGGTCAGGCTCGACTTGTGGGTTAAGGTCCAAATAACATTTTATGAAATTTTCCCTCATATAGATTTGTAGGGAACATCTACTAACCTGCACACTGTATACGCCCCGTGTGTGGTATGCAGTACAGTAACAAGTTCTGACTGATAGTATAGTATACTAATGCAGTCACATGACCAGTTACCTCACAACAGCCTAGCTGTTAGCTCCCCTCAGCTAATCCACTCTAAAGCGAGTTAATCTTTTATTAATCTTCAGACCTGTATATTTAACTTTCTGAGGCTCATTCTGATCAAAACATACCTTACTCTACTCACATTTACCTCAGAGCTGTTATTACTGTATCCACTGTTTAGAGCTAGCTGCTGCTAGCGCTGCTCAGTTCACTGAAATACGGTTAGCCTAGCTGTTAGCTTCCCTCGGCTATTTCACTCTAAAACTGATCCTCTAAAGCGAGTTCATCTTTTATTAATCTTCAGACCTGTATATTTAACTTTCTGAGGCTCATTCTGATGAACACACATACCACGACAATCACTAAACACACATTTATACTGGGAGTGGGCTGCGTTTTAGCTCCCCAGTGTTAACCGCCGCCATTTTCTCTGGCTGAAGCAGGCTGAGAGCTGGTGAGGCTGCGGTGCATGATGGGATGTAGTACACAGTGAAGATAGCTACACCTGTATACTAAAAACTCTGACTGGAGTAGAACACCATCCGGGTATCTCCAGTGCACTGCAGATTTACAGTTTGATCACACACTGCATACTACTTTTAGGTAGATTTAGTATGTGAGTAGTATGTAGTATGCCATTTTGAATACTGCCACTGGCCACAGGTGAACTGACCAGTAGCTCCTTCAGCCTGTACTTCACCAGAGCTAATCTTGCTAATTAGCCAAGGGTGCTCGAGGCAGCGGTCTCTGGATAATGACATCTCGCCCTTGTTCGCAGGTTGCATGGAGAATATTAAATGTTGATTTTTGTGCTTGATCATACAAAATAGGCCAGTTATGTGGCGAGGTGGTTTCTATTAGCCCGTTGCTGGAATTGTTACATTGAGAGAAAACACCAGCATGGATGGGCTGTAACAATAACTGAGTGTCCTTGTGTTCCTTAAGGCCTTAAACAGGAATTCTGCCAACTCTTTCACCAAATTTTACATAATTATATGCCCACATTTGTATGGAAACTCATTCAGCCTGGCTTAAAGGGAAACTCTCTGGTCTAAGGGGAACATAGGTCAGAATCACTGTGGTGGTGAATGGAACCAGACGTCCAGCACCTCACAGAAAGTTCTAACCTGGAATGGATATAAATATGCTGCCTGATGTCTGGCCAGGAACCGTTTAAATTTAGACTGATATGATCAATATTTATTGAGCTACACATACAGAAGTCTGTCTCTCAGTATGGCGTCGGGCCGCCGTGTTCGCTAACCCAACACGCCAGACGTCTCGGTATGGAGTTGTAGTGGTTCCTAATGGTGTCCTGTGATAATCCATCCCATGCAGCTTGAACATCCTCACACAGTTCCTGCAGATGGTGCGGTAGGGGTGGAGGCGGAGTGACACCAGGTCTGCTGCACTAATAGGAGGACTCATGGAGGACACCACTGCTTGCTGGATGTCTGTAATGGTGGTTGTTGGGTAAGGCAGGTACAGCGATAAGGCCCGTCCTTACTTACGTCACATGTGTGGCTGAGCATGAAATTTGAATCATTTGCATGTTCGTTAAAACATATCAGGCAGTTTTTAATACTGTGTCTTTAAGACTGATGTGTAATGACCTCTGACCTCTACCCTCTGATTCGTCCTCTGGATCTAAGCAGAAACATGGCTGATGGTTATAATGTGAATGGGAGGGCTGACATGTATGTAAACATATGTGAAATGGAAATGTGCTGTCTTTTGTGACATCACAAAAACGATTCAAAATTAGCAACTTAGCTTCAATATACGGACCTCACTGATTAAACCAGGAAGTGAATAGTATGCTCCAAATCAATAACAATATCCACCTGCTGCATGTTCCAGTAAAGCAAATGCAATTCCATTTTTCCCGCGTTATGGGCCCTTTAACGTGCGGCTCTCATCAATATCCTGGCTCTCCTCGGAATTGTTATATATAAGCGCAGTCTGGAGTCATAAAGGAAAGGGCCATCTCTCAGTCTGGCTGTGTGCTGCCTCACCAGACTGCTTCCCTCTCTGTACCTCAGCCGTCAATGACAGAGGCGAGCTCACAGCACCAAAGGGTTTGTCCCAGATCTGTACGGAGGGAGAATTTGATGGAGTGCCCACTGTATCATCCTGCTCCTCTTAACTTCCCTTCATGTGCCATCTGCATTATGAATTAAACAAACCCTAAGAACAATGCCACGGCGCCTCAAGACCAGCCACAGTTGGAACGCTGTTTGCTGTTCGAAACGCTCGCTATAAAGGTGATAAATATTGCAGTGTCGTGACGGAACGACTCTAAATACTGCGGCTAATTGCTATCCAGGCTCGAGAAACCGTCTAATCTAATATATATTTCAAGAGACCTGCTTCTCCATTTCGGCGCTCGCACGCTGTGGGCTTTATTTAGCACACTTGATTGCATTGTTGATGAGGTGGCCAACTTTAAGTTGGTGGCAACAATCAAGGCAGTGCTTCTAATAGCATTGGCGGGGTTTAAGCAGGAGCTCTCTAATGCAAAGCCTGATTAGCCTGAAATCGCATTCCTCAGAAGCTGGTATTGTTGGGAAGGCTCGGATAGAAATCTGGCCTGAGACATTATAATTCCGGATTGGCCTGCTGATATTTGAACAGATGTGCCAGGAATGCAGAACTCCCATATGGAAATCTGGAATATGGTATTAGGTGGAGATCAA
Organism: Prochilodus magdalenae; assembly: GCA_024036415.1. Taxonomy (NCBI): domain Eukaryota; kingdom Metazoa; phylum Chordata; class Actinopteri; order Characiformes; family Prochilodontidae; genus Prochilodus; species Prochilodus magdalenae. The sequence continues at coordinate 77,626 of JAMWET010006541.1, forward strand.
ATGTATGACACATTATCATATATGGATTTCCTTTCTATGCAACTTACAGTATAGTAACGGCATATGGGTGTATATGTGACACAAGGTTACCTGGATTAATAATTAGCCAGCTTGCAAATTTGAGATGGTGGCAACTTCCGGCTCCATCAGGACTTGTTTTTGCTGGCAGTGCCATGTTTGCCTGGCACTTGCCTGGTGTATATTGAAATCGTATGGTCATATTAATGTGGTATGTGAGGTTTTTCATTGTTATGTTGCATAATATACAATTAGCAAGTAAGATGTTCGGCTAATTTTAACTATTCAGGTAGCTAAACTAAAATGATCAGTCAAAATCCAGCTAGTACATGTAATATTTCTCATTTTATGATTATTGTAAGCTTATGATACAGTTATGTAATTTCCTAGCCTTTTTTTTTTTACTCGTTTAATTCATTTTCTGGAGTAAAACTCATATAAAGTGTTGAACTGTGGACTGTTTGTGCTCACAGACATGAATTCGACCTTCACATTTAGGTTAGAACTATTTCCAATTGCGCTTACAGGATTTCAACCTTCACATTTAACCCATCCATGCAGTGAAACACCCACACACTAGGGGGCACCAAGGGTTCAAACCAGCGGCCTTCCAAACACAAGGCTCATTCCCCAACCTCCGACCCATGACAGCCTTGTCCATGCACTCATACACCCACATACACTGGTAATGCACACACTAGGGGCAGTGAGCACGTTTGGCCTGAGCGGTGGGGCAGCCCTGTACAGGGCACCTGGGGAGCAGTTGGTGGTTAGGTGCTTTGTTCAAGGGCACATCAGTCATGTGCTTTGAGGTTTGGGATTCCAATCACCAACCTTCCGGTTTCCTAGCCTCCAGCTCACGACTGCCCCTTCTGCTTGTGTTATCCAGCTGTATGTATTAATGTTTTAAAGCTGCTTTAAATGAAGAACAGCTACAATGCTTTGTGCTTCGGCCCTTCACACCAGATGTTTGAGGACCCTAAGAAGACCCTACTGGACGAATACCAAAAGAGCAACCTTTCTAAATGTGCTTGTGTTGAACAGTGTTCTGCAAATAGGCAAAATGATTTGACAAAAGTCTTGATCATTGTATTTATAAAATATCTAGAAATGAGTCATATGACCTTATGAACCTAACATAAGCTTCCAACAGGTCAAACTGAATAACTTTAGAAATGCTGCCTGTAAGAAGTTTGGACAGAGCTGCTGATAGCAGGTTCTCTCTGTGTTTATCTTAAAGCTTTACTGTAGAATAAAAGTGAAGACACCAAACTATAACATAGCACTAATGGCATTATACAGTCCACCTTAAAACCCTCCAGAGTGGACCTCTACAGGAGGATGAACCAGCTTTTTGACCAGAATTCCTCAGTTCTGTTTGATTCTCTACACTACTGGAACCATGTCTCCCAAACTCCAGATCAGATATTGTATTAGATCTGTGTATTTAGAAAATCACTAATGACCTCCAGAAACCTGTTTTTAGAACCATGCTCGCTGTGCGTTTCACCCCAGCCACCGCTCGCCAGTCTCTCTGTAGGTCACTCGAGGTCATCTTACGGTGGGTAAGGGGCATTGGAATGAGGTGGCGCTCATCACGGTCAGTAGAGAGTGGGTTTGGCCCTCTGCCAGTCTGTAGCTGTGTTGTCCTGTGTGTTTGCTGCTGGACCTTGTTCTTATGAACCAGACGCTCACTGTATCTGCCAGTAAAGGAGAACCCAACCTTCGGTTCCTCACTGAGAACCTGCTGTACATGTGAAGATGCTTTTGAACTTTTCACTGGTGGTGTTCATAGATTTTTTTCAACAGGGAGAAGCCCAGTCCAGCTTTCCCCTTACTTACAAATCACATGGGATTCATAGTTTGCATTATTATGCACATAGACATGTGATAAAGGTCATCACAGGAAACACATATGACCACTTGTGCTGTCTATTTACAAACAGGCCTATTGGTTTTTTGGTTACTAGGGTCTAGGGACTGCACTGTGGATCTCCACGATCCACCTTCCCTCAACTCCCACCTTCTTTTTTCCCAGTTTTTTTTTTTTTTTTGCTTTTTTGCAAATTGCTCTTTTAACATTGATGCAGATGATCCGCCTAATGCAGGCTCAATACATCGACACTGTAGAGAAATTAATGCATTGTACTGCCTCTTTTCTGTGGAATATCGATTACTTCTTTAGGGCCTAATGTTCCCCTGCGAGGTGGGGGGGGGGCCGTGGGGTAGCGGGTGGCGGAGAGGGGGGGAGTGTGTCCTTGAAGAAGCACACCAAGGGATGAGTCTGAGCTGAATTAATGTCGATAGAGGCTGTCATTTTTTAGTGGAAAAGCCCAGAGAGGAATATGCATAAAAGCCTTATTCTCATCCCAGAACTCTGGCCACTTTAAAATGCACAGCAGAAGCTTATCCACGGCCAGGGTGAAAAAGGAAGATAGCGACATCAAGGTACTGAACTGTGCTTGACCACAGTAAGAAGACGGAATATGGGAATTTTCTGCGCTGCTTTGGCAAAATAATTGGCCGTCTGGCAGCAAACAAGTGACCGTTTGCTGCAAGTCGGTTTGGCCAGCTATTTTTTGGGGAACTGCATGCTTGTGCTTTTATACTGTACACAGGGAGCTTATTAACATGCTTATATCAACACTGATTTTATTTGATCAGTGGCAGTGGGTAATACCGGTGCCGTCCTCGCAGAAGACTGGTACGCACACCATGCTACGCCACTACACGTCTTTATGCAAGACTCAGTATACAGTATTATACTGATGATGGGAATACAATATCTATTTCACCATCTAGTAACGCATTACACTTACTGAGTTACTGTACACCAACACACTACTTACAGTACACTAACACATTACACTTACTGAGTTACTGTACACCAGCACACTACTTACAGTACACTAACACATTACACTTACTGAGTTACTGTACACCAACACACTACTTACAGTACACTAACACATTACACTTACTGAGTTACTGTACACCAACACACTACTTACAGTACACTAACACATTACACTTACTGAGTTACTGTACACCGACACACTACTTACAGTACACTAACACATTACACTTACTGAGTTACTGTACACCGACACACTACTTACAGTACACTAACACATTACACTTACTGAGTGACTGTACACCGACACACTAATGCATTACACTTACTGAGTTACTGTACACCAACACACTACTTACAGTGCACTAACACATTACACTTACTGAGTTACTGTACACCAACACACTACTTACAGTGCACTAACACATTACACTTACTGAGTTACTGTACACCGACACACTACTTACAGTGCACTAACACATTACATTTACTGAGTTACTGTACACCAACACACTACTTAGAGCACACTAACACATTACCCTTACTGAGGTACTGCACACCAACACACTACTTACAGCCCACTAACACATAACACTTACTGAGTTACTGTACACCAACACACTACTTAGAGTACACTAACACATCACCCTTACTGAGTTACTGTACACCAACACACTACTTACAGCACACTAACACATTACACTTACTGAGTTACTGTACACCAACACGCTACTTACAGTACACTAACACATTACACTTACTGAGTTACTGTACACCAACACACTACTTACAGTACACTAACACATTACACTTACTGAGTTACTGTACACCAACACACTACTTAGAGTACACTAACACATCACCCTTACTGAGTTACTGTACACCAACACACTACTTACAGCACACTAACACATTACCCTTACTGAGTTACTGTACACCGACACACTACTTACAGTACACTAACGCATTACACTTACTGAGTTACTGTACACCAAAACGCTACTTACAGTACACTAACACATTACACTTACTGAGTTACTGTACACCGACACACTACTTACAGTACACTAACACATTACACTTACTGAGTTACTGTACACCAAAACGCTACTTACAGCACACTAACACATTACACTCACTGAGTTACTGTACACCAACACACTACTTACAGCACACTAACACATTATACTTACTGAGTTACTGTACACCGACACGCTATTTACAGCAGAGGTACAGAAGTGTGTTTTAGTAACGCCTTCGGTCATCGTGACTCTGGAATTTGCACATAGCGATCGCAGTCGGCGCTTTGGCTATTGCTTTCAGTGCTCTGGCATTTTTTAAAAAAGAATCCTACTGATGAAACAGAAGAAGTAATTGCCTGCTTCAGGAGCATTCCTTTAACTCTACCTGCAGTAGAGGAGTGACGTCTTGTCCTTGCACGCCTGCACGTGAATTCCACATTCAGAGATGCTGCTAGGCTACTGCACCGCCATTTCAGAATGTTCTGATGTTGGTGATGGATTATCAGTCCAGAGTGTAATCCACGCCGGCACGTTGTTAAGCTATGAAAAGGGGCATTCTGTAATTGTGGGTCTCTTTCTCGTCTTGGTGGCATGTACCAAACAATGGGGGCACCGCATGAACTGCTCAAACCCATTGGCCATTTGATCAGATGCCCTTACCATACAGGCACACTTTGTAGGCTTAGAAATGAAGAGCCGCTGTGATATTGATAAAAGCTCATTAACACGCTCATTATATTTCTAGATCTTCTATTTATGTGCACTTCGTAGCTTTGCAGCCCATCTGTTGCTGCACAATTTATTAGCCCCCCTCTACCCTGAGCATCTGTGGGATGGGACCACCGTAGGACTATCAGATATTATTGAGGTGGTGGAACTTTCTTAGTCGTACGGTAACGTGTGTGGCTTACATTAAATCTTCGAGAAGCTGGTTTAGGGTTTGTTGGTTCTCACCATCCAAATAACCCCAAGCACATAAAGTGTGGGTGGGGTTCTGGACCCTGGGGTGGTCAGTCAGAGCTTCCAGTATGCTAGTGCATTCACAAATTCTGTATATGAACATACGGAAATCAACTCACCAGACTTAAAGTGGTCACCTTGTGTGTTTAAGGTGGTAGTAACTTCAGGTTCCTGCAGATGGCGCTGTATGAGGATAATGGGGCTATAAATACCTGTGGGGTGTGAGTGATGGGATTCATAGATTGGGAAGAGGTGCTACAGTGCAGGGAATGTCTCGTTCCATGTGTGGAAAATGGCTTCAGAGCAGATGTTAAGGAGTGACTGAGCATGTGGGCGTGGCCAAAGACCATAGTGTGAAGGAAGTAGCTGAGTCTGCAGGTGTATGGGAGCGTACGGTTGTACGGGTCTACCAGCAGTGGATAAAATCCCAGTCTACAGGAAATTCTCCTCGGAATTATGCCAGACAAGGCATCCACCAAATCTGGACCAACTGACCAATTCTTTGATGCGAGCCTGGCTGAACATTGACATGCCCTACATCCAGTACATGGCAATCAATGTTATTTATGCACATAAGGGTATATAAGAGTTTCCATCACATATATGTAGATTATGAATATGTTATGGTGCCATTTTTTTACCTTGTATGTAGACATTTTTATTATTGGCATAATTTGAAAAAGCCAGCAGCTTATTATTTTGCTTTTAATGACAAGCAGGCCAACAGGGAAGATTTCCTGATGTCCTGAAAAGTCATCATTTTGGAAATGCAATGTTTAGTTCCTAGAGAAGCAAATATAATATGTAAATATATTTAAGAAATTAATAACATGTATAAATATGTATCCTTTGCATTTTTGGCTGTTTGAATAACGCAAATCTTTACAGAAGTAAAACAAAAAGTATTCTTAATTTTCAGTGTTAAGGTAATGCAACAGGATTGTATCGTCATTTTGGACCATTTCTATTGGTCAGTTTGTCTTGAAATTTTGACACATTGTAAACATTAAAAACGTAGAATTCTGAAAATAAAGTTTTCAGTAACAGTGACAATACAGCTCTGGAAAAATTGAAGAGCCAACCTGAACATGATCAGTGTCTCTAGTTGTACAGGTTCTGGGTTTGTGTTGGACCAGAATTCCTCAGTTCTGTTTGATTCTCTACACTACTGGAAGCATGTCTCCCAAACTCCAGATCAGATATTGTATTAGATCTGTTTATTTAGAAAATCACTAATGACCTCCAGAAGCCTGTTTTTAGAACCATGCTCGCTGTGCGTTTCACCCCAGCCACCGCTCGCCAGTCTCTCTGTAGGTCACCTGAGGTCATCTTACGGTGGGTAAGGGACATTGGAATGAGGTGGCGCTCATCACGGTCAGTAGAGAGGGGGTTTGGCCCTCTGCCAGTCTGTAGCTGTGTTGTCCTGTGTGTTTGCTGCTGGACCTTGTTCTTATGAACCAGACGCTCACTGTATCTGCCAGTGAATCTAGAACCCAACCTTCGGTTCCTCACTGAGAACCTGCTGTACATGTGGAGATGCTGATTTAAGAAGAAATTGGAGTGCTCTCTGATTTATTTCTAGAGCTGTATATTGATAAATGCATCAGTGTTATCCCACCAGCTCACGATTGCCCTGTGTGCATGGTGACTCCGGGGCAGTTGTCCACTGCTCTGGACAAGTGTGCACACTGCCTTGTCGTGTGCGTGTACGTGGGTGTTTCGCTGTACAAGTGGGTCTTCTGTGCACATGTGCAAATGATCCCTAACTGTGACATACTGTAGCTCCTAATTCTGACCACTGGGTGTCAGTCACGGACCTATTGCTACAATATGGCTGATGCTACTGTCGTTAGCTACCTGATGTTGCACTGGAGCTCAGCACGTGGAACGACTTGGCTGGCTTTAATGACACAGCATTTGTGAAGTCGGCTTGCGGAGACGCTGTCTTTGGTGGGAGGTGAGGGATGAGGTTGTAGTTAATTAGATCAGATCGAGGCTGAAGTGACTACATAAATCAGATGGACAGATGGGATGGGCAGGGGAGGATTAATCATCTCCGTGCGTGCGGCTCCGCTCGCGCTCCGTGTTTACGGCGCATGGAGCGCCTTTGTTAAGCTTTAAGGCTCTGAAAAAGCCTCCTTCCACGAGGAGGCCATCAAATTACAAGGCGGCGCATGACTTATTGGAGAGCTGATGTCATGCCCGCCACCTTGTAGCAATATGGTCTTGCAGGCCATGCCAAGTCTCCGGCCCACTTCTGCTGCCAGTGTTCAGTTTTTCGGCCGACTCTTTAAATAATGCAGCGCATTGATTGTTGCGCTTGATGAGTGTTCAGCCTGGACGGAGACAAACGCACACAGATACAGATCAGGCCCGGGTACCCATTCTTTATCAGCGTTGATGGACAGCGTGATCATGCAGGCGTCTTGTTTCTGATTCTTTTCTATTTTTTTTATTTTTCTCTCTCTTTCCCACTCCCTGTAATTAACACCGAGCCCCATGCAGCTCAGAGCACGCTGCTTTTCAGGGTATCAATGGCTATTAGACGAAATAATTCAATTCGCCGGTGACTGTGGGGCAGCCGGCGGCCCTGCTGAGACTACGCGTAAATGAAAGGCACAAGCAAGCGTCTGTACGCACATGGCTTTTTTTTGCTTGGGGTTGATGCAAAGGACACCCCACCTCCGCTGATTACTCCACTGTCTTCTGCTGTCCTTGGGGAACGGTGCACCACAAGCTGGGGAACCGGGACATAATGGCAGGATCTGCATGTCTTGGTCTTATTAAAGGTATTCCATTAGCTTGCTGATTAGTCTGGGAGAGGGATAATTCGGAAGGTATAAAGCCAGGCATGTCCCAGGGAAACATCATGGATCACCAGTATTGTGGGTTGCCAAATGGAGTGTTTATATTACCCCGAGAAATTATTGCGGCGAAAATTGCAGCGTGATGATAATGACTCACGCTGGCTGGAGGTACGCGTTCCGCGCTCTTCCCGCAGGCTTCATTGTTTGAGGTTGCAGAAAATCCACGCCGGCTTGAGACGGCTCGGCTCTCCCCAGCGTGTTTCTTCTTTCTTTCTTTTTCCCGGGCCTTTAGATTAAACGTTCCGATGCAGGACAATGACTGCGGAGCAGCAGAATGGGCCTTTACCGGGTGATAAAAGACCCGAAACCCAGCCAAGCAGCCTCGCATTCAATCACAACAACAAACGCTTTCCAGTCCGGTCCGGCCGTACATCTGTTCTCGCTGTTGTTCTCATCTTCCTTACGACTCTTTTGTTTACCCGCTCGGATTTGTCCGTCTCCATTGTCTGGTCTGACGTAGCGTCCCGATAAGACCTCGTGGCGTTCTCAGGTGTGGATTATGGATCCTATCGAGATCAGAATGACCTGCCTGCAGACAGTATGCGCTGTGAAGCCAGCGCCGGCCGGGGGAAGCATGTCCTTGAACTGCAAAAGCGCTACCTCTCCTCCAGCCACGGCGGGGCTGGTAATTAATGGTGCACGGAATTAGCTGGATGGAAGATTCAAACCCATTACCAGGGTCTGGGAGACAGAGGCTTGCTCTGGATTGCCGCCGTTCGCCACACAGGCCTGAGGGCGACGGCAGGTAGGAAGACAGGCCGTCTTAATATCTGCATTAATAATGCACATTATGCAATATCCCACCCGCTGTATGCACGCCACTCTGATTGGAATATGGCAATCCTGTGGAGTTGGGCAGGGTTCCGAGGGCTGAGTCGTCTTAAAGATTTTGCAGTGATGGGTTAAAGAGCTTTTGTCTTCCTTGCCTAGTGAGCTGAGGCTGAGTAGGGCCAAGCCGTACTAACTGGCCTTTGCCCGTCATAAAACGATGATGATATGACCTTGCCTCCAGTACTTCCACTTCCACAAGCATTAAAGACCGTTCCGGTTCCATTCCGAGAAGGTTTTAAGATGATCAATAATGTTAGTCTTCGTTCCAGTGCCTCCCTCCTACAGTTTCCCTCCCTTTCTGGGAATTCTGAGGTCATTCCAATGCACATCCGAATACAAGAACTGACCCAAACCGCAACCAACGGAACCTAGGGTTCTAGTTCCGCCTAGTTTTGCGTCTACAATGAAAGACGACCTGAACAATCTGTGGCTGTGTCCAGATTACGGGCAAATCTGAACTGTGTCCTAGGTTAGATTTGGAGATGGTCTTTGGGAATAGTCAGATCAGATTTGTGTGTCCAGACATCACTAATCTATCTGCACGGATTGCTGTAGTGGTGACGTAGGCCTCAGTAACTATGTAGCCATGCTGGTGATAATGCTTTCATAGCAGGAGAGATGGGGGTGTTTCATTTCGTCGTCCAAACTCCGCAGTCAAGTTGCCGTTCCCAACTCTTTTGGACAGGACATGACTGAAGTGCCCTTGTGCAAGGCCCCTAACTCGCTATGGCCTCAACACCAGCCACATCACCAACCTGGCTATGTAGTTACAGCAACCTGTGCAGATAGATTGATGATGTCTGGACACACAAATCCAATCTAACCACGCCCGAAGATCAAAAGATCTAATCTGAGTATCCGATTTGTCTGCAATCTGAACACAGCTGATGATTGTTAAATCCGTCTCTCAAAGCAGATGCAAAACTATTTGGATCTAGAACCCTACATGTGTATGTGGGTGGGGGTGAACCTGAACGTGGTTGTGGTTCCAGTCCAGCCCATTGTGTGTGCTGAGTAGCATTCCGTTTCTGATGAATTCCAGTTTGGTTACTTTTCCGTCACATCTGCCAACTCAGGATCTTGTTTAGGATGAGCTCCAGCTCCAGAATTCGATGCTGGGCTACAGCCTCTCTCATCCAATATGAAGGTTCCGTAAAGGAGGGGCCGGTGGTGCAGCGAGTAGCACCGTCACCTCACAGCAAGAGAGACCTCGGTATGATTCCCAGCTGGGGCATCCGGAGTCCTTTCTGTTCTCTCCCTGTCTGTGTGGGTTTCCTCCTCCAGGTGCTCCAGTTTCCTCCCACAGTCCAGAGACATGTGGTCGGGTGAGATGGAGATGCTAAATTGCCTCCTAGGGTTGAGTGTGTGTGTCTGTCTGTGTGCCCCATGATGGACTGGTGATCAGTCCAGGATGCTTCCTTCCTATCTGCCCATTGCATGCTGGGATAGGCTCCCTCCAGCACCACCCCATATCTAATGTATCTCTTCTGTCTGCCTTGTGATCAGCCTGTGTGAAAGTCTCTGGTAATTCAGAGCAAATGATGAATATGCTGCACTGTACCTGATAAAAAACGTTAACCTCAGGAGAACATGAATACCACGCAGGCCTGGACACACACTAGCATCCAGGGTTTACTGCGGTTTTGCGAGACGTGAACGTAATCCTGTTGTGTTCCCTCAAGTAAGGAGCGTTTAGCTAAGCATTCCGTCTTATTCAGTCCAGCACACTTTCCATGTAAGCTTTCCACTCGGATAGTCTCTCTTGGCACATTTAGCCCAAGGAGATGGCGATGCCAGATGGCTGAAAGACCAGTCATTTCAGTAGAGATATGCATGTTCACCTCACAAAACAACTGATAATTGACTGAAAAACAGCTCCCTTGAGTGTAATAGGCCCTTGGACCCAAGGCATAACGACTCTTTTTAATTGCTTCCCCCGTCTTAATTCAAATTCTATCACTCTCCGAGCTCGACGGAAGAAAGCGCCAGTCGCTCAAGGTGTACTGCCCTTGCCGCGTAGCTGGCTGCTTTGCTTGTGTGTTATATAACTAATGATTTGTGTTTTTCTGATTTGTATGTTTTTCCGGTTTTGTTTAGGGTGGTGTTTTTTTTCCCAGGAGCTTCCAGGCTCTTCAGTGTGTCTCGGAATGTTTCTTAAGGCTTGTGACTTGAATGTTCCGCTGAATGCCTCGCTTCAAAGCCATTTGAAATTGCCCATTTCACTGGATTTGTAATGCCAGATGTAGCATTTAGCCTGACGTTCAAGATTGGACTCTGCTTGTATGCATGGAGGGAAACGTGTATTTAGATATACACATCGGTGGAAATGGGCCGGAACCCTGTTCCCTGGAGTTAAGGTCAGGTTGGAATGGTGCACTCACAGGAATCCTGGTAGCTAATAAATAGGGAATACATGTGTAGTTGTTTTACACAGAGTGTCTGGTGAACGCACCTCAAGTTCACCCTACTGTCCTCCAGCTTAGGAAGTCCTGGTGTTCCTATCCCAGCTGTATGGTAAAGCTGGTTGGAAGTTGAACGCAGCCGAAACCAGTCAGTAACGAAAGCCGTGTTTTGTGTTGTAAGGTCTTCAAATCTTGTCATCGTTCTGCTGGATATCCAATCTACTAAATCTAATTATCAGACGTCTCGGTATGGAGCCGTAGAGGTTCCTAATGGTGTCCTGTGATAATCCATCCCATGCAGCTTGAACATCCTCACACAGTTCCTGCAGATGGTGCGGTAGGGGTGGAGGTGGAGTGACACCAGGCCTTCTGGACGTGTGACAACAAACTGTTCATCTTGGCGCTGACCCCGGTGACTCCACACACGGATTCAGATCTGATTCATCCTGATACATCACATATCCTCCTGATGTAGCACAGTATGATACTCCTCCATATCTCCACCTTTAATATAGATTTAGTGGTGTAAAAACTTTGGTCCATTCTGGAGGGTTTTAAGGTGGACTGTTTACTTCCAGGGCTATTTCATAGTCTGCTGTCTTTATTCTACAGTAAAGCCTTAAACATACAGAGTAGCTTTTTGACTGGTAGTGTATAATCTGATAGTAAAACTCACTGGACATTGTTGATGATATACAGGGGTTGGACAATGAAACTGAAACACCTGGTTTTAGACCACAGTCATTTATTAGTATGGTGTAGGGCCTCCTTTTGCGGCCAATACAGCGTCAGTTGGTCTTGGGAATGACATATACTGCGTCCTGCACAGTGGTCAGAGGGAGTTTAAGCCATTCTCCTTGCAGGATAGTGGCCAGGTCACTACGTGATGCTGGTGGAGGTTCGTGCTTCTTGGTGGTATGCTGACATTACCCTGGATACCGTGGCTCTTGATACATCACAAAGACTTGCTGTCTTGGTCACAGATGCGCCAGCAAGACGTGCACCAATAGTGTGTCCTCTTTTGAACTCTGGTATGTCCCATAATGCTGTGTGCATTGCAGTATTTGGAGCAGAACTGTGCTCTTACCTGCTAACTGAACCTTCACACTCTGCTCTTACTGGTGCAATGTGCAGTTAATGAAGATTGGCCACCAGGCTGGTCCAATTTAGCCATGAGACCTCCCACACTACAATGACAGGTGTTTCAGTTTCATTGTCCAACCCCTGTATACAGTACTTCGGTATGCAATCAAACTGAAGATCTGTAGTATACCGGAGATGGTGTTCTACTTCAGTCAGAGGTTCTAGTATACAGGTGGAGCTATCTTCATGGTGTACTGTATCCCATCATGAACTGCGGCCTCACCAGCTCTCAGCCTGCTTCAGCCAGAGAAAATGGCGGCGGGTAACACTGGGGAGCAAAACACAGCCACCAATGTGGGTGTAGTGATTGTAGTGGGGTGTGTGTTCATCAGAACGAGCCTCAGAAAGTTAAATATACAGGTCTGAAGATTAATAAAAGATGAACTCGCTTTAGAGGATCAGCTTTAGAGTGAAATAGCCGAGGGGAGCTAACAGCCAGGCTAACCGTATCTTAGGTGAACTGAGCAGTGTTATATATGACATATATAAATGATATAAAACATGTGTATATCATAAAGAGCTAATATTGTAACATGCTTAAATCATTAATCTGAAAAATTGTAGCATAGTTAAAACATAATGTTGTAAAACTGCAACATGCTTAAATCGTAAAGATGTAAAAGTTTATTATGCTTAGATATAAAATTATAACATGCTTAAATCAAAGATGTAAAATGTTAGCTTACTTAAATCTTGACGTGGTAAACTTTTAACATGCTTAATTGATTAAGCTGAGAAATTGTATCTGACTTAAATTATTAAGATATCAAATTTCAACATCCTTAGATCATAAAGCCGTAAACTTTCAGCTTACTTTACTGATAAAGGTGTAAAGTTGTACTCGGTTTTGCTGACTGTTCGTTTCCTGCTGTCACGGCGACGGGAACATCAATATTTAAGGAAAAACAAAGAATGAAGTTTAAGTTGCGATTAAACTGTTTGGTATGGGTGGATTCCTGACGTCTAGTCAAATTGTTAATGATTACAGGGTCCGTAATGAAAATTCCTTGGCTGAATAGAGGTCCTGATTGATCGATGAAAAGCGCTGCTGCGCCGCATGCAGAATCCGAGTGTTTTTGTTCTTTCAGCTGTAACAGAAAAGGTCAGAGAGCCCAGATGTGCAGCAGTAACGTTAAGCTTCTAGGAAAAGACGTTCACGCTTACAGCTCTTCAGTTCAACACAAGGGTCCCTCCAGTCCAACCTGGACATTTCCAGCCCCGTATGTACAGTACATCCGTAATGGACTTGAAGTGTGCTGAAAGCTGCTGGTCTATAGCCGTGTTTTCTGAGCTGCTTCTTTGCTACATGTTTCTTTTCGGGTTAGCGTGCTTTCATAAATCATTGTTTGCATGTTTGAACCCAAAGCAGAGCGGAGATTGATTATAGGCATTATCAACCAGACAATTTTCCCATTTGTGTCGGGTCAAAACACGTCTCGCCAGGAGCCGAAAGGTGGTAATTCCAAATATCAGGCCGTGGATGTAAATTAGGAGGTTTTGGCGCCGGATGAGATGCTGAGCGGTTTAAATGTGGAACAAAATGTCACCAAAAAAAAAAAAAAAAAAGAATGTCTGCCCCGCTTCTTAATGCATGTGGAGTTAATGGGAACCCATCCTTTGGAAAAGAAATTAATACTAATTATGCTAATTAGGCTCATTGGTGTTGGAGTCATCGCAGGAAATAAGGAGGTTGTGACAAATCTCTCACTTGTCAAGTTCATCTAGTTTCTGCAGGCAGCCAAATGAATGGCACATGAGCTAATCTAATAGTTCCTCCGAATGAATCACCATCTCATCTGCTCTGTCAACAGGCCACGCAGACGGAGCAGGCGTATGCGCCTCGTTTGCTGGGTGTAAATACGTTAGGAGGGAAGGAGGCCCCTCCTCAGTAGGGAAAATAAGGGATGTGATCGCTGTTTAAATTTCAGAACACATAAATCATAAAGATCACAATTTCAGCAAGCTTAATTTACAATTAGCTCGAATCGTGAAGTTGTAACAGTTAAACATGCTTATTATAAAGATCAATTTCATAGTACTCAAATCATAAAGATATTAGCTTTTTAGCATACATAATTCTAAAGGTGTCAAATGTCAGCATGATAAAACCATAAAGGTGTGTAATTCAACATACATAATCATAAAGGTGTCAAATTTTAACATGCCTGAGTCATAAAGATGTAAAGGTTCTGCATACTTGAATCATAAAGAGGAAAATTCAGCATACTTAAATCATAAAAATGTAAATTTTTAACATGCTTAAATCATAAAAAATGTAAAAAATTCAGTATACTTAAGTCATAAAATTTTTTAATTTCAACGTGCTTAAATCATAAAAATGTAGAATTTCACCATGCTTAAATCATAAAAAATTACAATTTCAACCTATTTAAAGAGGAAAATTCAGTATACTTAAATCATAAAAGTGTAAAATTTTAACATGCTTAACTCATAAAAAAGTAAAAATTTCCACATGCTTAAATCATAACATTAAAAAAAAAAATTTGTATACTTAAATCATAAAAATGTTAAATTTCAACGTGCTTAAATCATAAAAATGTCAAATTTCAGCCTACTTATATCATAAAGAGAAATATTCAGCATACTTAAATCATAAAAATGTAAAATAGAGGTAAAATTTAGCATACATAAATGATAAAAGGTGCTGACATGCTCAAATCATAAAAAATGGCAATTTCAATCTATTTAAAGAGGAATATTCAGCATACATAAATCATAAAAATGTAAAATTTTAACATGCTTGAATCATAGAGGTAAAATTCAGCATACATAAATCATAAAAGGTGCTGACATGTTCAAATCACAAAAATGTACAACTTCAGCGTACTTAAATCATAAAGATGTGAAAGTTCAGCATGCTTAAATGTAAATTTGAACATGAATCATAAAGATGTAACATTTGAGCTTACTTAAATCATAAACGTGTAGAATTTCAGAATACTTAACTCACAAAGATGTTAAATTCCATGTTTAAATATAAAGGTGTAGAATTCTAGTTTATTTACCCCGTTCATGTGTAGAATTTCATCAAACTGAAATTATAAAGGGGTAAAGAGGACTTTGACCTAAAAGTGTCTTCTTAAACATACTCAGTGGTAAAACAAACGTTCACTGTTACATATCATCGTATCGCTGCAACTTTACATCTCATTTGAATGGAAGTCAATGGAACCAGACTTTTTGTTCAGTCAGGTTTAGGCCACAGTGTGAGCACACAGTGTAAACATTCAGCTGGTTCAAACGATGCATAAAAGTACAAATCAACAAAAACAGAGATACATGTTTTTCTGTGGACAGCGATGAAATATGAGCTCAGAAGACTCGTGCAGGTCCACTGGTGGTTTAGACTGTGAATAAAGCGTCTGTATGTGTGATGTAGACATGGAGACCCCTGGTTCCCATCACCATCACTGTAGAGAACTTCTGTACCATCTCACACCAAACCCCTTTCTCATCACCCTGTTTACATTTCAAGGCCTACATTATGCACCGCTGCAGAAATGATATCAGCGCTGTCCAAAGAAAACCAGGTATCTCCAAAATGGCAACTTCACAGGGGAGGCCAAAAACCTCATTAACTTTAATGTAAGTCTATGGAACCAGACATCTTTCTAAAGAGTTTTGGGCCATTTCTGTTGGTCCATTCATCACGAGATTCTCACCGAGTGTAAACGGCAGCTGATGTTTTTAAATGATACATAAAGGTAAAAAAGAAAAATATATCTTTAAAAGTCTCGTTTTGAGACGGTTGTAAGCTAATTTCAGGATGACTGAACTTATCTCCAGATGTCTTTACTCATTTTAAGAGATTTTAGTAAGCTGAATTTTTTATTTTATTTTTGTATTTAACTTTTTTCAAAATAGTGAGAAAATTCAACTTACTAAAATCAACTTAAAACCAGAAAAAACATCTGGAAATAAGTTAAATCATCGAATTAGCTTACAACAGAGACTTTTAAGACATAAGTTAGCTATATATTTATAGAAAATCACTAATGACCTCCAGAAGCCTGTTTTTAGAACCATGCTCGCTGTGCGTCTCACCCCAGCCGCCGCTCGCCAGTCTCTCTGTAGGTCACTCGAGGTCATCTTACGGTGGGTAAGGGACATTGGAATGAGGTGGCGCTCATCACGGTCAGTAGAGAGTGGGTTTGGCCCTCTGCCAGTCTGTAGCTGTGTTGTCCTGTGTGTTTGCTGCTGGACCTTGTTCTTATGAACCAGACGCTCACTGTATCTGCCAGTAAAGCTAGAACCCAACCTTCGGTTCCTCACTGAGAACCTGCTGTACATGTGGAGATGCTGATTTAAGAAGGAACCGGAGAAGTCTCTTATTTATTTCCAGAGCTGTGTTAAATAAATACATATATATATATATATTAGAGAGAGAGAGAGAGAGAGAGAGAGGGAGAGAGAGAATTGTACTTGCCAGGTTACCAGGTTATTATTTTTTCGCTGTGTAGAATGTATTAAAATTCCTCTTTAAGGAAGAGCGCTTTACCGCTGAGGGTCCAGGGATAGAACCTGATGGCGGTTCTCCGGAGTGTTTGCGCTCCTGTGTAGCAGTAACTGCTGGAATATGACGGAGAGTGAGGGAATGGCGTGCGGCTGCTGTTGACAGTGTTGAGGACCTGGTTGCGGTTTGAAAGGGCATATTTGACGAGAGCCGACAGTCTAAACAGCCCTGGGAAAACAAACCAGTTTGGGTTCATTTGGACCTGGGCTCTGGGTAAACATTGGGCCGAGATGCTCCGCTACTCTTACCGAATCGGCTCTGCAGGTTAATCCTGCGCTGTGGACTAAACCATTTCCTTTGTAGCTGATTAATATCCACCAAATCCTCCATTAAAGCGACTATATTATGGATTACGCTGCCCTTTATGGGCTCATATTCATATATTCTCTCTCTCTTACTCTCTCTCTCTCTCTCTCTCTCTCACTCTCTCTTTCTCTCTCTCTCTCTCTCTCTCTCTCTCTCTCTCTCTCTCTCACTCTCTCTCTCTCTCTCTTTCTCTCTCTCTCTCTCTCTCTCTTTCTCTCTCTCTCTCTCTCTCTCTCTCTCTCTCTCTCTCTCTCTCTCTCTCTCTCTCTCTGTGTCTTTTTCTCTCTCTCTCTCTCTCTCTCTCTCTCTCTCTTCTCTTTCTGTCTGTCTCTTTCCTTTTTCTCTGTCTCTCTTTCTTTCTGTGTCTCTCTTCACTCTTCTTATGTCTCTGTTCCTCATTAAAATGGCTGTATTATGGATTACGCTGCCCTTTATTGTTTCCTCATATTCATATTTTCTCTCTCTTTCTCTCCCTCTTCGTTTCTCTCTCTCTCACCCGTTTTCTTTCTCTCTCCCTCTCTGTCTTTCTTTCACCGTCTTTTTATCTCTCACTGGGTCTTTTCTCTCTCTCTCACACTCTCTCTTGTTCTTTTCTCTCTCTCTCTCTCTCTCTCTCTCTCTCTCTCTCTCTCTCTCTCTCTCTCTTTCTTTCACAGTCTTTTTATCTCTCGCTGGGTCTTTTTTCTCTCTCTCTCACTCTCTCTTGTTCTTTTCTCTGTTTCTCTCTGTCTCTTCTCTCTCTTTCTGTCTTTTCTTTTTTTTTCTTTTTATCTCTCTCTCTTTCTGTCTCTTACGGAATCATTTAAAAAGCCCATAACATCAAAAACGCTCTTTAGACTTTTTGAGTTGGATGTGGTAACGGTGTTTAGAGAAGCCCACTAATCTGTCTGTGGAAACTAAAAAACTTTTTGAATAAAGTTTTTATGATGTTTTTGTGATGTCACAGAAACCAACACATTAATTACCAGCCTGTGGGAGTTTATCCACGCCCCCCTCACTCCGGAGTCCGGAGCAGTGTGTGGACTGCTTTGTGAATAAGGAACAATACAGGGGAATCAGAACAGAGCTGATTTGCATATAGCAGCCTTAAAGGCACAGTAATACACCGGCCTGTTTAATTGTGAGAGATAAAGAGAGGTTGGAAAAGGGCTCTACATTCAGCGTGAACGAGTGGAGCTAAACGTCTTCAGGCTGGAGCACCAGTCCATACTGCCCATATATGGAAATGAAGATGCAAAATAGATAGTTTTGAATTTGATGGTTTTGTGATGTTATGAAACCCAACACATTTACATAGACATAATTATAATATAATATAATATAATATATATTATAATAATTACATAGACATAGTGGACAGCGACTGGCCACTTCATTAAATACACCTCCTTGTATCTACAGCTCACTGTAGTGATGAGAATGATCCACCACCCACATAATACCTGTGGTGGTCCTGTCGAGACCATTGAAGAACATCAGGCTTCTATGATTAAAATACTATTAATATTAATAATAATATTAACAACAACAACGATGATGATGATGATGATGATGATGATGATGATAATACTAAAAAAATAATAATAATAATAATAATAATAATAATAATACTAAAAGTAATAATAATAATAATAATAATAATAATAATAATAATAATGGTGATGATGATGATGATAAAAATAATAATAATAATAATAATAATAATAATAATGAACCTATTGATTTGAAAAAAATCTGGTCTATGACAATATATAATTTTAATTATAAGTACATTTATCATTTATGATCATATATATTGATTTCCATTTATATATATATAAACTGAATCAACATGTAATGCATTTGACTCTAATTTGCTGATGACATCATTGTGCAACAATGACATTGACCTGTAATATCACCTCCCAGTCTCACCACCTCCGCCTTTAATAGAGAGAAAACGCTACACCCAGAGACCCTCCCTCATACCGAGTCCAGCTTACTTCAGGCATGTGGGCTCGCCCAGTCTATCTCTGAGAGGAGACAGTAAATTACAAACTCAATCATCGAAATGAGAGTCTGGGACGAACAACAGGACGCCGCAACATCCGCTTCGGCTCAGAAGGGCCAAAACCCAGCCCTCACAACTTACTCTCGTAAAACTGTGCAACACCAAAAACGAACTGGGAGTAGTTTAGTGTGTAATGTCAGCCGTCATTACCTGCAGCACGAACCAATATAGAGCATTATCTTCGATAACGAGATTAAGCAGACAACCAGATGCTGAGACAAATTTCCAGCAACATGAGGCAGCTGGTATAAGGCACTGATTCAATCACCAGAAATACTCTGCAGTGTGTACAGGTTAGTAGGAAACATCCAGCGCTGTGCAAAAGTCAGAGACCGCCCTGCATGTCTTTCATATATCATCAAAAATGACCATCACGCGTTTTCAGCGTTTCGGAGCAGATCAGATATAAGATAATCCACTTCCATGTAGAAGGAAAAAGACAGAGGTTCCAAAAGCTGACTCTTAACAACCACCTGGAACACCTGGTAGCCCCCACATAAACCGCCCCAATGCTTTCATCTTTGAGGCTGAATCTCCACTCTTGCCTCTGAACACACTCTGGAAAAATCCACAGGTGTTCCTGTCCATCCTTCTTCCACTGTGAGAAGACACCTCAACGCTATGGAGGTCTGAAAGGAGGTGTAGCTGTTCAGGAAGCTCCTCATTGAGAAAAGGAGATCTAGACCCATCCAACAAAGAAGCTGCAGGTGCTCTCAGAACAAAGGACAGACCACCCCCGAGAAAAATGAGTCCCCTGTCACTGAAACGTACCTAACAGCCGTGACGGGATTTGTCGTGTACTGGACGAGTTTCTGGATGTAGGCCACATCAATGCTCAGGCACAAAGTGCACAGTTGGGCCAGATTTGGTGGATGCCTTCCCTGGCACAATTCCGAGGAGAATTCCCTGTAGACTGGGATTTTCCCACTGCTGGTAGACCCGTATGACCGTACGCTTCCATACACCTGCAGATTCAGCTACTTCCTTCACACTATGGTCTTTGGCCATGCCCAAATGCTCAGTCACCCCTTTTACCCCATCAGTCACACAGCCCCGTCATCCATGTGCAGTGCCACCTGCAGGAGCCTGAAGTTACTACAACCTTAAACACGCAAGGTGACTCTTATTTTTGTCTGGTGAGCTGATATACAGTATATACATGACTGTGTACAGCACTGCAGCCTGCACGGTTCTTAGGGGTGATATTAAGGATACATAGGATTCATCCGTATCCGTTCATTTCCCTAGTTATTCACCTCCAGATCACCGGGAAATTCCATACTTATCCTATAATTTATTACGGTGTCTTGCGCCAACAGTTCTACGGCCTTTGTAAACACAAGAGGGCACAGAGGGTAACCTTGGCTTGTTCCTCTGTCCAATGGGAATGCTGCTGACCCGTACAGGCCAGCCTGGGCCAACACTCAAGGGGTATTATACAGAGAGAGAGGGTTTTTAATTAAAGGTGAGCCAAGTGTTGAAGAAAACAAAGGGAACTCCCATCAAGAGATGAGCGAATGCTTGTTCCGGGCTCTCAGCTGGGGCCCGTGTGGCCTATGTATGTGTGCTGTCTATGGGAAACGCAGCCTCATGAACCCAGTCTGGTCACATATGGTCCAGGCTGTAGGGCATGTCTGGATGTGAAATGTGGACCTCAGGCCTGCAGCTAATATGCTCCAGTAAAAAAAACGTTTTTTCCTTCAATATTTATGATGCCAATATGATGGTTTCTTTGCTCATAATTCGATAACGAGCAATAACTTCAGGAGTATATGACGCTGGCCAGGTGCTTACCCAATAACTGGCGGCCGTGTGCCGTTGGAGTTACGAGGGCCTGTAATCCATCACTTTGCTCTGTAGTAAGCATGGGGAGGTGTATAAATTCTGATGCTTAATATCTTTAAATATTTAAATATCATTAATTTTTCACTTCTGGCCTCTCCTCTCTTTCTGTGATCTGCATAAACTTTGGAAAATCAAGATTAAGGGGATAAATAATTCACGGCTTTCATTCTGACGTGAAGGCTACCGGTCAGTTTCCACAGGCCAAGACCATTTACTAGGAATGGGTTCTTGTCTGTCGATGGGCTGGACCAACATGAACATAGAATTAGACCGGTTTTGGTGTTTGTAAACAGAGATGGTGGGTTTGGTGGGCAAGTAACTGTTAGCATAGCGGTGTCAGGTGTGGGGAAATAGGAATATAGCTCATCCAGATGCATTCTTTGGTTATCTGTATGGTTTTCCAGCAGAAGACGGGCCTTAGATGGGTTCATACCTTAGCAATAGGGGTTAGGTTTCCTGACCTGTACTCATAGGGGGGAGCTGGGGGGCTAGGCTCCAACTTCAGTGGCCAGAAAACTTCATATCTTGTGGAAACCCAGTGTCCAGGCATACAAATCTCAGGTACCGAATGCTGAGATCCGTCAGGTTGTTCGTGTTTATATAACTGATGTGCCGCCGAGCCAGTGTGGGCAAGACGTGGGCAAGACGGGGGCTGTCATAAACAAGCCAAACAGCTATATACTGATGGCACAATGCATGGGCATGGCTGGGTTAGTATTGACTCTCTATGCTAACAATGTAAACCACTAGAACTGGATCACTAGAAATCACTAGAACTACTATAGCAGGGCTATTAGCACTTAGCTGTAGCATGTAGCTGTAGAGCTAACCCAGTATGTCCTCTGCGAACTGCACATGTATATAAGCTTACCAGACATAAACATTGTCACCTTGTGTGTTTAAGGTGGTAGTAACTTGTATGACGGGGCTATAAACCCCTGCGGGGTGTGAGTGACGGGATCCATAGATGGAGAAGAGGTGCTACAGTGCAGGGAATGTCTCATTCCATGTGTGGAAAATGGCTCCAGAGCAGATGTTAATGATTGGCTAAAAGGAGAGACTGCATGTGGGCATGGCCAAAGACCATAGTGTGAAGGAAGTAGCTGAATCTGCAGGTGTGTGGAGGTGTACGGTCATATGGGTCTACCAGCAGTGGATACAATCCCAGTCTACAGGGAATTCTCCTCGGAATTGTGGCAGGGAAGGCATCCACCAAATCTGGAGAGAGAGAGAGAGAGAGAGAGAGAGAGAGAGAGAGAGAGAGAGAGAGAGAGAGAGAGAGAGAGAGAGAGAGAGAGAGAGAGAAAGAGACAGAGAGAGAGAGACAGAGAGAGACACAGAGAGAGAGAGAGAGAGACACAGAGAGAGAGAGACAGAGAGAGAGAGAGAGAGAGAGAGAGAGACAGAGAGAGAGAGAGAGACACAGAGAGAGGGACAGAGACAGAGAGAGAGAGAGAGAGAGAGAGAGAGACAGAGAGAGAGAGAGAGACACAGAGAGAGAGAGAGAGAGAGGTAGAGAGAGCTGTGATATTGTAATATTGCGCTCCTGCTGTTCGGCATGACGAGACATTTACAGCCTTCACCCAAACCGTTTGGGTTTGTGGTTGGCATGAGCCTGAAAACGTGCCTGGCACTGAAGTGGTGTAGAACCCTCCTTTAACAGCAGTGCCAGTGATCCTTCCAGTGGCTCCTTCTGCTGGGTTCCTCTTTGGACAACCGCACGGCTTACAAGGCTCTGCCAGTGGGCCGGACTTCAACAGCTTCCACACCCACCCTCTAAGACAACTGATATTAATGGGCAATGGACTGAGAGAGCCTTGGCCGGCCCATGTCCAGTGCACCATCTGTCCACTCTCGAAGATCTCTGAGCCACATGCCCGTTCCGTGGAGCAGAAGCTCCTGGGAATTCATTACCGCGGTTTGACTTCATCTGCACCCCAAAGGCCCTCGTCCTGCGGCAGAATGCGCTTCAGGCGTGATACTGAAGGAGTAATCGCCTTTCACTATAAACAAGCGATGATTGGACTCTCATTGACCTGCTCCATGATTACCTTTCTCTCTCTCTCTCTCTCTTTCTTTTTTTCCCTCTTTTCCTGGAAATAGACTTCGGATGGGATGACCACAAAATGGAAAAGGTTTTTTTTCTTCTGCTTCGTCTTAATAGGACATTTTCTGAGTGACCTCAGCTGACCTCTGAGTCTCTGAAGTACATAGTGGGCTTTATTTCTTGTCTCACCTGTGCCCTGGGAAACTTGTCATTACGTTTGGTTGAATGCCTGAAGAAGTGTTCCTGCTCCTAATGGACTTGTTTAGCCAGTTAAAGGGCCGGATCATGGAAATCTTACTGATGTAGCATGTAATCGTTGATACGGTTCATCAGCACAAACTGTCCATTTTTTTAATTCATTGTATTTGTGATACAATGTCCTGTTCCTGTGATGTCATAAAAAGCAACCCGTTTACATACAGCATGTTTCTGCACTCACAGTCCATGTGATCAGTTCCACTGACGACATAGGACACTCTGTAGTTCTACAGGTCCAGACTGTAGTCCATCTGTTTCTCTGTATACTGTATTACCCTGTTCTTCAATGGTCAGGACCCCCACAGGACCACCACAGAGCAGGTATGATGTGGGTGGTGGATCATTCTCAGCACTGCAGTGACACTGACGTGGTGGTGGTGTGTTAGTGTGTGTGGTGATGGTGTGAGTGGATCAGACACAGCAGTGCTGGTGGAGTGTTTAGACACTGTGTCCACTCACTGTCCACTCTATTAGACACTCCTACCTTGCTGGTCCACCTTGTAGAAGGACAGCCAGAGACGATAGCTCATCTGCTGCTGCACTGTGCAGTGTTGGTCATCCGCTAGTCTGTCATCAGTAGTCACAGGGCGCTGCCCACAGGACGATGGCCACTGGACAATGCCCACATGACAAACCCACAGGCTGTTGCCCACAGGACGCTGTTGAGCTGGATAGTTTTGGATGGTGGACGATTCTCAGTCCAGCAGTGACACTGAGGTGTCCAGCAGCACTGCTGTGTCTGATCCACTCACACCAGCACCACACACACTAACACACTACCACCACTTCATACATAATGCCTACATAATACCTGCTAATTTCTATGGTTATTATATGTAAATTAAACATATATATATTTTTATTTTTTTAAAAAGAGAAGAGGGAAGAGGTGCTACAGTGCAGGGAATGTCTCGTCCCATGTGTGGAAAATGGCTCCAGAGCAGATGTTAATGATTGGCTAAAAGGAGTGACTGAGCATGTGGGCGTGGCCAAAGACCATAGTGTGAAGGAAGTAGCTGAATCTGCAGGTGTATGGAAGCGTACGGTCATACGGGTCTACCAGCAGTGGATAAAATCCCAGTCTACAGGGAATTCTCCTCGGAACTGTGCCAGGGAAGGCATCCACCAAATCTGGACCCAACTGACCACTTCTTTGATGTAAGAGTGTCTGAACATTGATGCGGCTACATCCAGAAACGTTTCAGTCACAGGGGACTCATGTATATACATACAGTATATATGTATAGTGCAATAGATCTGCTACAGTGAGGGTCACGAATGCGAGGCTGTTGATTCTAGAAGATAACTAGTGGTTGGCGAATGGTAATGTTAAAATGAATTACGACTGGTACAGAAACCCAGACGATGTAGTTAAAGGCTGAATGTTGGACATGAGCCCGTTTAAACATACCCCAAGCTAAACCCTCCGAACTATTCTTCAGGGGGACGATAAAAACAAATGGCTGGTTTTCGTTTCATGAATACAACATAGTTTTAAAGAAGCCCCTACGTACGGTTCTGCGTCACCCAGAGGACGTGGCGTCGTCCATCACAGAAGCAGGAGCATAGTGAACGCGGGCTGATTTATGGAGCCCACCGGGTTGGAAAAGATGGGACCCCAACGGTGAAATGCAGTTTAAACTGCTAGTCAGGCTTATCCTTACGTGATGCTTGTGCCCTGAGAAATTTATCCCGGCCCTACGAGTTATTGCCAGGGACAGTGAGAAGCGCTGATGAGTGACACAGCCTGTATACCTCAGCGTGAGCTCATTTCTCCAGCTGTCATATCATAGAATGACAAGGCAATGGCGAGAGCTGCCTCGTATTCGGCGGATTAAATCTAGAACTCGCTATTGGATGTCTGACAAATTGAAGTCGCATGCCACCGACGACAAAAGGCTGGCGTGCGCGCCTAGACCCGGCAACCGTTCCCGTGGCAGGTTTGCTTCAGTAGACAGGTCATCCGGACCACTGTGGACAATCACTAAGCTAAAGAATGGCTACGCGGAACTACAATTTTAATCGGGGTGGTGGTGGGGCGGGGTGGTGTTAGCTCGGCGGAATGTGCAATGCCGATAACAGTCGCGCTTCAGAGGCACCCGGGTGCATTCCAGGCCAAAAAGCCCTGCGAGCGGCCCCCTGACAATGCTAAAGTGGCGCTCCATTTTCCATTCAGGGGGCCTTGAAAGTCTGAGGAGGCAAAACAGGAGTGTGTGGTGAAGATAACATGCGCGCCGGCGGTTCCGAGGCGAGGCGAGCCTCGTTTTACATGCCTTACACGCTGGCACCCTTCGCCTCATCGCTACCGCCATCGCGGCACAATCGGCCGCTCATCTGACCAGGCGTGCCGCCTTTGAATCCTTCTTTGAGGAAAAGGAATAATGGTAAATAAAAGCCCAGCTGCGTTAAACACTTTCTCCTGCGCTACTTTCTCAGAAAGCATTTAAATGAGCACGACAAGTGGGACTGAAATGCCCTCGGCCCTGCTGGAGAAGTATCGATTGTGTTACAGACTATTGAGTATTCTCCTAGCAAGCGTTAGCACTTGCACATGCTAACGGACGCTTCCATGTAGCCAGGCCTCATTGACGTGCGCAGGGATTCCCACAGAACAGCATGCTTCCTGCTGTGGCCAGGGGACTGGGATTGTTTTAATATGGCATACCTGAGGTCCGGGTGAGATTACATGTGTCGCTGCTGCAGGGAAATCACACTTTGGCTTGTGTACCGTAGCATGCCGTAATGCCAGTCGGTCTAGCAGCATGCCATACATCACCACCCCTCAGTTTTGGCCAGGGAGGCTTGTTATATGACTGTCCCTGTTCATCAGAGATTTGGGGATTTTAATGATTTCAATTAACAGGCATATTTACTTCTTGGCTTTAAGTACCCTAGCGTAGCCTGAATCTCAAATGGCCCCGCACGCACCTTATAGGCCATAAAACTCAGCTTCTACACTCCTACAGTGGTGTAGTAGGTTGTGTAGCTAATGACTGGACATGAATGCCTTTTCTAATTGGCATGCAAAGCACTGTTTGGGTGTAGAAGCCACTGTGACCTACATAGTGCACTACGTAGGGAGTAGTGAGTAATTTGAGATCCAGCCTTAGAAATCTGTTAAGATCAGGGGCCGATAGCTGACAAGTTTGTATCACCTGATTTACAGGGCTGGCTCTCAAATGGCTCCCTACTCCCTACATAGTGCACTGTATAGGCCGTAAAACCACCAGCGCCTTACTAACAAGGTTGGACCCCCTCATCTAAACACAGTTCTATGTCTGAATCTCAAATGGCTTCATATTCCCTACATAGTGCACTACATAGGCCATAGTGGCTATTATTTTGTGCCCTGAATAGTGCACTACATAGGGAGTAGTGAGCCATTTGAGATCCAACCTTAGAAATCTGTTAAGCTCAGTAGATACTCACTGACAAGTTTGCATCTCCTGATTTCTAGGGCTGGATCTCAAATGGCTCCCCACTCCCTACATAGTGCACTGTATAGGCCATGAAACCACCAGCCCCTTACTAACAAGGTTGGACCCCCTCGTCTAAACGCTTATCTATGGCTGAATCTCAATGGCTTCATATTCCCTACATAGTGCCCTACATAGGCCATAGTGGATATTACTTTTGTGACCTGCATAGTGCACTATGTAGAGAGTAGGGAGCCATTTGAGATCTATCCACAGAAATCCATCAAGATCAGGGGATACAATCTTGTCAGTAATGGGCTAGTTTGTCTCTGGGGCTTCAGGAGCCCCTGATCTAAAGACCCCCCAAAGCCAAATCAGACTCTTACTGACCAGACACAGTGGTGTAGTAGGTTACGCAACTAATGACTGGACATGAATGCCTCTCTAACTGACATGCAAAGCACTGTTTGGGTGTAGAAGCCATTATCTTGTGACCTACATAGTGCACTACGTAGGGAGTAGTGAGTCATTTAAGATCCAGTCTTAGAAATCTGTAAAGATCAGGCACTGTAATCTTGTCAGTGATTGTATCCCCTGATCCTAACAGATTTCCATGGCTGGATCCCAAATGGCTCCCTCCTCCTTACATAGTGCACTGCATAGGCTATAAAACCACCAGCCCCTAACAAGACTGGCCTCCCCTCATCTAAACACATTTCTATGGTTTTTTCTTAAATGGCTCCCTACTCCCTACATAGTGCCCTACATAGGCCATAAAGCCATGGCTTCTACATTTATATAGTGGTGTAGTTAAGTCATGCAGCTAATGACTGGAGATAATTGCCTTTCTATTTGAAATCATTATCTTGTGACCTACATAGTGCACTAGGTAGGCAGTAGTGAGCTATTTGAGATCCGGCCACAGAAGTCTGTTAAGATCAGGGTATGCAATCTTGTCAGTATTGGTTTGGTTTGGCGGTTCTTTCCAGCAAAGCAAGAGTCCCTGATCTGAAGACGCTCCAGAGACAAATTAACCCTTTACTGACAAGATTTGACGCACTGACTAAAGCCAGACTTCCATGGCTTGATCTCAAATGGTTCCCTGCTCCCTATGTAGTGCGCTGCCTAGGCCATAAAGCTATGTCTTCTACACTCCTATAGTGGTGTGGTAAGTCGTGCAGCTAATGACTGAACATAAAAGGGTTTCTACTTGACATCTAGAACTGTTTGGGTGTAGCAGCCATTATTCTGTGACCTACATAGTGCACTAAGTATGAAGTAGGGAGCCACTTGAGATCCAAGCCTAGAAATTCGTTAAGATCAGGGGATACAGTCTTGTCAGTATTGGGTTGGCTGTGGAACCTCCTTCCAGCACAGCAGTAGCCCCTGATCTAAAGAAGCCCCACAGCCCAATCAGACCCCCAATGCAAGTTCTAATGCCCTGATCTAAATAGATTTCTATGGCTGGATCTCAAATGGTTCCCTACTCCCTATGTAGTGCACTACCTAGGCCATAAAACCATGACTTCTACACTCCTATAGTGGTGTGGTAAGTCGTGCAGCTGATGGCTGAACATAAACGGGTTTCTGTTTGACATCTAGCACTGTTTGGGTGAAGCAGCCATTATTTTGTGACCTACATAGTGCACTACATAGGGGTAGCGGGAGCCATTGGAGATCACGCCATAGAAATCTGTTAAGATCAAGGGGTCCAGTCTTATCAGTAAGGGGCCGGTTCGGCTGCAAGCCTTCTTCCCCGCAAAGCAGGAGCATCTGGATCAATTGCTTGAAGGCTCAGACTGATTTAACGAGTAGGATGAGGTGAGCTCCTGCTTGTTTGGGGTGAAATCCTGCAGCCAGATCATTCGTTCGCGAACGCTGGCCAAGATGCTGCTATTTTCTTTCATCTTTTACAGAAGACGAGGCAAACCAGCCAACAGTGTTACTGTTGGAGCAGTGTCTTACCCCATGCTTCTTGTCCCCTTCTTATGATGTTAGCACTCTAGCTTGAGCCAAACTTGGGGAAGACCACTGGTAGTGTCTTGGAAATGGCATACTGTGCACTGCACGCCATGTGTACAGTATAGACCCCTCAGTTTCCAAACCCGTCCTTTCAGCTCTTAACAGCATGTGTGGACATATGTTGGTCAAAAAATGCCTGGGTTTTGAAAGACAACATGGCAGAGTTGACCACAGTACTCTACATGACGCATATGAAACGGTCAGTCATTTCATTGTATTGGATTCGTATTTGGCACTATGAGCTAGTTTGTCTAAATAGCTGTAATGTGTTAGTGTACTGTAAGTAGTGTGTTGGTGTACAGTAACTCAGTAAGTGTAATGTGTTAGTGTACTGTAAGTAGCGTGTCGGTGTACAGTAACTCAGTAAGTGTGATGTGTTAGTGTACTGTAAGTAGCGTGTCGGTGTACAGTAACTCAGTAAGTGTGATGTGTTAGTGTACTGTAAGTAGTGTGTTGGTGTACAGTAACTCAGTAAGTGTGATGTGTTAGTGTACTGTAAGTAGCGTGTCGGTGTACAGTAACTCAGTAAGTGTGATGTGTTAGTGTACTGTAAGTAGTGTGTTGGTGTACAGTAACTCAGTAAGTGTGATGTGTTAGTGTGCTGTAAGTAGTGTGTTGGTGTACAGTAACTCGGTAAGTGTAATGTGTTAGTGTGCTGTAAGTAGTGTGTCGGTGTACAGTAACTCGGTAAGTGTAATGTGTTAGTGTGCTGTAAGTAGTGTGTCGGTGTACAGTAACTCGGTAAGTGTAATGCGTTAGTGTGCTGTAAGTAGTGTGTCGGTGTACAGTAACTCGGTAAGTGTAATGCGTTAGTGTGCTGTAAGTAGTGTGTCGGTGTACAGTAACTCGGTAAGTGTAATGCGTTAGTGTGCTGTAAGTAGTGTGTCGGTGTACAGTAACTCAGTAAGTGTAATGTGTTAGTGTGCTGTAAGTAGTGTGTCGGTGTACAGTAACTCAGTAAGTGTAATGCGTTAGTGTGCTGTAAGTAGTGTGTTGGTGTACAGTAGCTCAGTAAGTGTAATGCGCTGGTGTGCTGTAAGTAGTGTGTCGGTGTACAGTAACTCAGTAAGTGTAATGCGTTAGTGTGCTGTAAGTAGCGTGTCGGTGTACAGTAACTCAGTAAGTGTAATGTGTTAGTGTGCTGTAAGTAGTGTGTTGGTGTACAGTAACTCAGTAAGTGTAATGCGTTAGTGTGCTGTAAGTAGTGTGTCGGTGTACAGTAACTCAGTAAGTGTAATGTGTTAGTGTGCTGTAAGTAGTGTGTCGGTGTACAGTAACTCAGTAAGTGTAATGCGTTAGTGTGCTGTAAGTAGTGTGTTGGTGTACAGTAGCTCAGTAAGTGTAATGCGCTGGTGTGCTGTAAGTAGTGTGTCGGTGTACAGTAACTCAGTAAGTGTAATGCGTTAGTGTGCTGTAAGTAGCGTGTCGGTGTACAGTAACTCAGTAAGTGTAATGCGTTAGTGTGCTGTAAGTAGCGTGTTGGTGTACAGTAACTCAGTAAGTGTAATGTGTTAGTGTGCTGTAAGTAGCGTGTTGGTGTACAGTAACTCAGTAAGTGTAATGTGTTAGTGTACTGTAAGTAGCGTGTTGGTGTACAGTAACTCAGTAAGTGTAATGTGTTAGTGTGCTGTAAGTAGCGTGTTGGTGTACAGTAACTCAGTAAGTGTAATGCGTTAGTGTGCTGTAAGTAGCGTGTTGGTGTACAGTTACTCAGTAAGTGTAATGTGTTAGTGTGCTGTAAGTAGCGTGTTGGTGTACAGTAACTCAGTAAGTGTAATGTGTTAGTGTGCTGTAAGTAGCGTGTTGGTGTACAGTAACTCAGTAAGTGTAATGTGTTAGTGTGCTGTAAGTAGCGTGTTGGTGTACAGTAACTCAGTAAGAGTAATGCGTTAGTGTGCTGTAAGTAGCGTGTCGGTGTACAGTAACTCAGTAAGTGTAATGTGTTAGTGTGCTGTAAGTAGCGTGTTGGTGTACAGTAACTCAGTAAGTGTAATGTGTTAGTGTGCTGTAAGTAGCGTGTTGGTGTACAGTAACTCAGTAAGTGTAATGTGTTAGTGTGCTGTAAGTAGTGTGTTGGTGTACAGTAAATCAGTAAGTGTAATGCGTTAGTGTGCTGTAAGTAGCGTGTTGGTGTACAGTAACTCAGTAAGTGTAATGTGTTAGTGTGCTGTAAGTAGCGTGTTGGTGTACAGTAACTCAGTAAGTGTAATGTGTTAGTGTGCTGTAAGTAGCGTGTTGGTCAATACACGGATTCATTGGCTGTCTCCACCAAGACAAAAGTGGAACTCATCCCTGAAGACGATCACTCCTTGCTCAGTGTCTGTGATTGTGGTTGTTGGGTCAGTCAGGTACAGCGATAAGGGACATCCTTGCTGGCATCAGATGCAGGGTCATTGGCATGTCTTACTATGTCCAACCTACCCACCAAGTTTCATTCCTGTCAATTGACTTATAGGGGACTTAGATGGCATCACTCCAGAAACACAGTTCCACTGCTCAAGATGCCAATGCTGGAGAGCTATATACCCATTTAGCCAATGCTTGGCATTGCACTGGGCATGGACAGCTCAGAGGGTTCATGCATGGCTACTACATCACATCATTGGCCATTGCTTTTCTATAGAGATTACACACCTGTATCAGCAACAGATGTACCTTAAACGAGTCGAGTCACTAATTAGAGGAGGTCTTCCTTCCTGTTATTCATAACCCTTTGGATGACATCATTGGTGTACATTCAGGATCACAGTGATGATCGCCACATGTCATAACGGCACTTTGGCGTCTCCCAGCCAGATGCTGGCACAAACGGTAGATGCTCAGTTTGCAGCTCCTGACTCGCCCACCCCCAGCCAAGGCCGTTCAGGGGCAGGCTTTGTGCTCAATCACCGTAACTCTTAATTAACGAGGTGAAGGAAAAATAATCTCCTTTTCCACTTACCACTCTTTTACTGCTTTGCCGGGCGAGGCAAGTGCAGTGTCCAATCCATTAGCAGTCCTCTTCTATGTCCGCCAACAAGCCAAAAAACACAATTCAGTCTGACCTCTAGGCATGAGTTTGCACAAATGGAGGAGAAGTTGGTTTTGAAGCCATGCCCAGAGTCGGAAAGAGCACTCGCAGGTCTTCCAGTATGACCCCATCTGTGCACGTATCCAAGGTGAAATGAATCGAGCACAGACATGTGTGCGTCCACACATGAAGAACTACATACCACACATGCGCATACAGAAACAGGACCGCCTGCCTCATCTGAACTGAGCTCAGTAAAAAGTGGTGGATGTCTGTGCCGTGAAACATTTCATCTGAATTATGAAAATTATTCATTTGTTGTTCAACCATGTTTATATAGCCCAAACATTAGGGCTGGACAGTACAGGCAGAACCATTAATCCTGTCAAGGTTTAGGTTTCATGGTTTAGATTTTTATATAAATTGCATCTACAATTGCATCGGCAATCCTAAAAATGTCAACAAGAATATATTCATTTAATCTGGTTTTGTTTTAATGATCATGTCCACTGTGCTTTGTGTAGCAACATTAATTACGGTTTAGTGTAAATGTAGGGGTTATCGTATAGTGTGACTCTAGGGTGTAGGGTTTAGGGTAAATGTAGGGGTTTAGGGTTTAGTGTGAATGTAGGGGTTAGGGGTTTAGTGTAAATGTAGGGGTTAGGGTTTAGTGTGAATGTAGGGGTTAGGGGTTTAGTGTAAATGTAGGGGTTTAGGGTTTAGTGTAAATGTAGGGGTTAGGGGTTTAGTGTAAATGTAGGGTTTAGGGTTTAGTGTAAATGTAGGGGTTAGGGGTTTAGTGTTAATGTAGGGGGTTATAGTTTAGTGTGAATGTAGGGGTTAGGGGTTTAGTGTAAATGTAGGGGTTAGGGTTTAGTGTAAATGTAGGGTTTAGGGTTTTGTGTAAATGTAGGTGTTAGGGTTTAGTGTTAATGTAGGGGGTTATAGTTTAGTGTGAATGTAGGGGTTAGGGGTTTAGTGTAAATGTAGGGGTTAGGGTTTAGTGTAACCATTGGGGGTTTAGGGGTTTAGTGTAACTGTAGGGGGTTTAGTGTAAATGTAGGGGTTAGGGGTTTAGTGTAACTGTAATGGTTATGGTTTAGTGTAAACTTTGGTGGTTTAGGGGTTTAGTGTAACTGTAGGGGTTAGGGTTTAGTGTAACTGTAGGGGTGAGGGGTTAGTGTAACTGTAGTGGTTATGGTTTAGTGTAACCTTTGGGGATTTAGGGGTTTAGTGTAACTGTAGGGGTTAGGGTTTAGTGTAACTGTAGGGGTTAGGGTTTAGTGTAACTGTAGGTGTTAAGGTTTAGTGTAACTGTAGTGGTTATGTTTATGGTTTAGTGTAACTGTAGAGGTTAGGGTTTAGTGTGAATGTAGGGGTTAGGGGGTTTAGTGTAAATGTAGGGTTTAGGGTTTAGTGTGAATGTAGGGGTTAGGGTTTAGTGTAAATGTAGGGTTTAGTGTTTAGTGTGAATGTAGGGGTTAGGGTTTAGTGTAACTGTAGGGGTTAGGGTTTAGTGTAAATGTAGGGTTTAGTGTTTAGTGTGAATGTAGGGGTTAGGGTTTAGTGTAACTGTAGGGTTTAGGGTTTAGTGTAACTGTAGGGGTTAGGGGTTAGTGTAACTGTAGGGTTTAGTGTAACTGTAGGGGTTAGGGTTTAGTGTAACTGTAGGGTTTAGTGTAACTGTAGGGTTTAGTGTAACTGTAGGGGTTAGGGTTTAGTGTAACTGTAGGGTTTAGTGTAACTGTAGGGTTTAGTGTGAATGTAGGGGTTAGGGTTTAGTGTAACTGTAGGGTTTAGTGTAACTGTAGGGTTTAGTGTAACTGTAGGGGTTAGGGTTTAGTGTAAATGTAGGGTTTAGTGTTTAGTGTGAATGTAGGGGTTAGGGTTTAGTGTAACTGTAGGGTTTAGGGTTTAGTGTAACTGTAGGGGTTAGGGGTTAGTGTAACTGTAGGGTTTAGTGTAACTGTAGGGTTTAGTGTAACTGTAGGGTTTAGTGTAACTGTAGGGGTTAGGGTTTAGTGTAACTGTAGGGTTTAGTGTAACTGTAGGGTTTAGTGTAACTGTAGGGGTTAGGGTTTAGTGTAACTGTAGGGTTTAGTGTAACTGTAGGGGTTAGGGTTTAGTGTAACTGTAGGGTTTAGTGTAACTGTAGGGGTTAGGGTTTAGTGTAACTGTAGGGGTTAGTGTAACTGTAGGGGTTAGGGTTTAGTGTAACTGTAGGGTTTAGTGTAACTGTAGGGTTTAGTGTGAATGTAGGGGTTAGGGTTTAGTGTAACTGTAGGGTTTAGTGTAACTGTAGGGTTTAGTGTAACTGTAGGGGTTAGGGTTTAGTGTAAATGTAGGGTTTAGTGTTTAGTGTGAATGTAGGGGTTAGGGTTTAGTGTAACTGTAGGGTTTAGGGTTTAGTGTAACTGTAGGGGTTAGGGGTTAGTGTAACTGTAGGGTTTAGTGTAACTGTAGGGTTTAGTGTAACTGTAGGGGTTAGGGTTTAGTGTAACTGTAGGGTTTAGTGTAACTGTAGGGTTTAGTGTAACTGTAGGGGTTAGGGTTTAGTGTAACTGTAGGGTTTAGTGTAACTGTAGGGGTTAGGGTTTAGTGTAACTGTAGGGTTTAGTGTAACTGTAGGGGTTAGGGTTTAGTGTAACTGTAGGGGTTAGTGTAACTGTAGGGTTTAGTGTAACTGTAGGGTTTAGTGTAACTGTAGGGGTTAGGGTTTAGTGTAACTGTAGGGTTTAGTGTAACTGTAGGGTTTAGTGTAACTGTAGGGGTTAGGGTTTAGTGTAACTGTAGGGTTTAGTGTAACTGTAGGGTTTAGTGTAACTGTAGGGGTTAGTGTAACTGTAGGGTTTAGTGTAACTGTAGGGTTTAGTGTAACTGTAGGGGTTAGGGTTTAGTGTAACTGTAGGGTTTAGTGTAACTGTAGGGTTTAGTGTAACTGTAGGGGTTAGGGTTTAGTGTAACTGTAGGGTTTAGTGTAACTGTAGGGTTTAGTGTAACTGTAGGGGTTAGGGTTTAGTGTAACTGTAGGGGTTAGTGTAACTGTAGGGTTTAGTGTAACTGTAGGGTTTAGTGTAACTGTAGGGGTTAGGGTTTAGTGTAACTGTAGGGTTTAGTGTAACTGTAGGGTTTAGTGTAACTGTAGGGGTTAGTGTAACTGTAGGGTTTAGTGTAACTGTAGGGTT
Source organism: Prochilodus magdalenae (assembly GCA_024036415.1). Taxonomy (NCBI): domain Eukaryota; kingdom Metazoa; phylum Chordata; class Actinopteri; order Characiformes; family Prochilodontidae; genus Prochilodus; species Prochilodus magdalenae. The sequence goes on from JAMWET010006541.1 coordinate 112,396, forward strand.
TAGTGTAACTGTAGGGGTTAGGGTTTAGTGTAACTGTAGGGGTTAGGGTTTAGTGTAACTGTAGGGTTTAGTGTAACTGTAGGGTTTAGTGTAACTGTAGGGGTTAGGGTTTAGTGTAACTGTAGGGTTTAGTGTAACTGTAGGGGTTAGGGTTTAGTGTAACTGTAGGGTTTAGTGTAACTGTAGGGTTTAGTGTAACTGTAGGGGTTAGGGTTTAGTGTAACTGTAGGGGTTAGTGTAACTGTAGGGGTTAGTGTAACTGTAGGGGTTAGGGTTTAGTGTAACTGTAGGGGTTAGGGTTTAGTGTAACTGTAGGGTTTAGTGTAACTGTAGGGGTTAGGGGTTAGTGTAACTGTAGGGTTTAGTGTAACTGTAGGGGTTAGGGTTTAGTGTAACTGTAGGGTTTAGTGTAACTGTAGGGGTTAGGGTTTAGTGTAACTGTAGGGTTTAGTGTAACTGTAGGGGTTAGGGTTTGAGACAGACATTTCCCAACAAAGGGAATCCTATAAATGATGACTGTGTATATATTTAGCTGATCTGAATATCTTAACTAACCCACTGGACTGAAGTGGATCATAATATTAATCTTGTAAATATCAAATAATTAATCATTTCTGTAGCTTTGGTACAGTGACGACTGACGGAGGACTTTAAATAAAAAGCTACTTCAATACAACATCTCTAATCAAAGTGCAAACATTCATGTATTAGACTGATATTGTGTCTGTTATTTATTTATTTATTTTCAGAATATGCCAAATTTAGCTATAGTGTCTGGCTTAAAACCGTAGCTCATTGTGCTCTACCAAGACACACAAGAGCCCATCAGAAAGCAATAAAAGAGGAATTGTGAAGAAGGAAGGAAATTAAAACGAGATTAATAATCCTGACAATGATAATAGCTCGGCAAAGCCATACATAAATATGATAGTGCAGTATGATCATTAATAATTTCAAAGTTTCAGAGCATAAATACCAATAGCAGCCTTTTGAGACAGAAAGTTTCCTGTGCTGGATGATTCCAGACATCACTGTGGAACAGCCTTAGCTCACACTGTACTGTGTAAGCCTATGGATCTGATATCTGCTCCATAGGCTGCTCTGTGTGGCTTGGTTTATTTTAGGCAGCTATAGTGCATCTATTAATCGGCAGATGCTTATGAATAACGGCTGGGCGAAGACAAGTGATGCAAACCTGGCAGTTAGTCACTGCACAAAGCGTCTTCAGAGGTGGTGAGCCTGTGCATAATTGACCAGAAAATGCATGGCGGGCTTACTTACAGGCGCGTGTCCCGAGGGTGCACACGCTGTAAACTACACGGGAACTATAAACGATCGACAGCGAACAGGTATTGACCAGGCCGGAGACTGACGTGGTAATCTCCCCTCATTATCTGCTCTGTGGCCAGACGCTGCAGCGCCCTGAACCCTCAAATCCAGAGAGGTCTGAGCATTTGATTTTGGGCCGTGCTCCTTGGCACTCAGACGTCAACTTATCTTAGTCCCTAGGTGACGTGTAAGCACAGTGGGGAGCGTGGAGAGCGCTGCTGGGTTACTAACTGAGATGTGTAGCGGTGAACCTGCACAGCCCTTTCTGCCTTTTTTCAAAGGTGCAGCTCAATGAGGCAAACATGCTAACTGATGCTAAGTGGCTAATGCTAATTGAAAGGCAGTGGTGTCAGTTAGCGTGAGATTAAAGCACTTCCATGCAATGCCGTGCAGTCTTGGCTGTAGGTGTGCTTGGGTAATGGTTTCCAGTCATACAAGACCAGGCTCCAGTGGAAGGAGGGGGCTTTAATCTGTGAACCTGAAACTGGTAGCTAAGCTAACGATCCCAAAATGTGTTTGTAAATTGCTTGTAAAGTCTGACAGAAGAGCATATTCATATTTTCAAACAAAAGGGTGAGAGGGGGGTCCTGCTCATGCCTTTATTAACATGGTAATGGCTTAGTAGTGAATCTGATTATGGTATTTGTCAGACGCTGTTATCTACGGCTCTTATCCAGAGCGACTTACAAGGTTAATCATATTACAGGTAGGCTAAGGTAGTGTTAGGAGTCTTGCCCAAGGACTCTTATTGGTGTAGCACAGCATAGTCACCCAAAACGGGAATCGAACCCCAGTCTCCCACATGGGACGGTAGCTTCATGGTGAGTAGTGGTGTTATCCACTACACCAACACCAACCACTGTTATGCGGAGAGATATACAACTTGATCATTTCTCACACAGCTAGTTGAAGGTGGTGTTATGAGCCTTTGCCCAGAGACTCTTCTTGGTGCAGTGTAGGGTGCTTGCCCAGGTAGGGGTTGGTGAGTTACCCACTATAACATACCAACCGCTGATTAGCCCTATAAGCTATTCTTCTTTGAGCCATGACTCCACCTGACTCGTAGCACCTAGTTTGGAAAACAAGTTCACCCCAGGCCCAAACAGAGTTTGGTCTAAACCCATAACTCGTCCCGAGATGTCAGCTTTCACCTGTCATTTATTCACCCCGACAAAACCTAAATATTTCAACAGACTTAACTAGTAATGGTGGTGTGCTCAACACGTTCTTGTGTTATAGAAGTGCTGTATGGTAGCCAGCAGGCCATTCTAGGCGCCCTTTGAAAAAAGACACCTATATAAAAAGTCACCTGTGAGTCAGTCTTTATAATCAAATACTGAAGACAAACATACCCAACACTTCACTTGTGCTGAGTACTGTAGAATCCAGTCTAGGCACTACCCTTTCATTGGACCATGGATTCGTTGGGCGTTTCCACCAAGACTAAAGCGGGACTTGTCACTGAATATGACTGGCTGAGTCACTCCATGACATGGCCGGGTTTATATACATGCCACTCCTGATTGGTTAAGATCTGACACTCCCATCGAATGAGAGAAAAAGCACTTCAAAGCCCAGTGCACACTGTTCATCGCAAATAGGTGCACAGTTTGGCATTGAATGGACACAGTTGCGGTTGCGTGTTTACGTTGGTAGTAACTGCAGGCTCCTGCAGATGGCGCTGCACGAGGACGATGGGGCTATAAATACCTATATAAATAGCCATTCTCGGAATTTTCTCAGGGTCTGAACCTACTTACGTTTTTGTGGATATGCGCCAGAGAGTGTGTATGTGAATCGAAATAGAACCCGTTCCACATTGGTGTGGAATGTTGGAACTTTGTTGAGCTGCTAGTGAGCAACGATGGGGTGATTGAGGTGAAACTCCCACCCCCCATTACCCCTCATTGCTCACTAGCAGCTTAACAAAGTTACAACATTCCACACTCAGGCCTTTTCCATAAGTAGGGAATTCTGTTCCGATTCACACTGATCATTTTGAACTGTTCGGTGACAGGAGAGCCATAGGAGAGCAGGAGGAGTATATGGTAGTTCCTGCCACTACCCAAATGTTTTACTCCGAGTGCCACTCATTTTAACGCCCAGCTGATGAGTGCTTGTACTGCCAGTGTAAGGTTGGGAACGCCCTGTGGTGAAAACTGTTCTTCCTAATTATGGCCGTGCCGAGATGAAACGAACAGCTGCTAGAACAGAAATGGAATTCCAACACTTGTTCCTGAACACAAATCCCTCACAGTTCCACAGAGATCCTCCAATATGGCCATGAACACTATTACGTTTCCAGCTCCTGTAAAAGAGTGTTAATAGGTTTGGTGGCGCACACTTAACGCTTCTTAAGGCATGGAAAAGTCCACTGGTCGGCGATAACCCGAACATCTGGACCCGACCTGAGCCAGGTGCATATCTGGGGAGCAATTTCCGGAACTCAACTAGCATTCATGCTCTAGTCTCCTCCTCTAACAACATCCCCGGCTATGACCAGTCCTTATTCGGGTGCGCGAAGCAGTGCTAGAACTGACCTAGTTCCAGATCCGAAAAACAATACTGGGCCCACTCCAAACAGCACCTCCTCGCTGCCAGCTCCGGACGCGGGATGAATATTTCAGCGCGGCTAAATCCATCTCCCTCCTATTTGAGTCCCCACTCGTCGTGTGCCCCTCTTTCCTTGAGCTCCAAAAAAACGAAGGGATGGCTGGGGATCCCAGACTGAACGCTGGTCACACCTCCAGATGTAAAAGGCAAACGTTGTAACCCAGTGCGCTACTTTGGCAGCCATTACATCAAAATTAATGGAGCTGTCAGAGCTATATATAGTGCTGTGGCAGCGCCGTGATTTGGATTGAATCTGGGGCCCGGTCTCATTAGCTGTTCTCTCTGCGCCGGCCAGCGGAACACAGACGGAGCTGGCGTCGCCGGGCCATGTTCTAATCGTTTTAGAGAAGGTGTCATTGTGTTCCTATGGTGGATGTTCCGCCCTTCACGTGTGGCCTGTTAATAAGTAACATCTGCGCCTCCCTCCGTCACCTTTGAGTGGAGGATTACAACAACGGTGGGAGAAAAAAGTGGGGACCCGGAGAGTAATTGCTTCAAAGGATAATAGGGTGAGTGATGTTACTACTTGGGTGCAGTCTTAGCCACCATGGCAAACGATCATGGTTCCTGACAGCTAACAGACCACGGTATCATTATTAGCCTCTCAAGGTGTATTTATATTCCTCTCTTGCTGCTCCTGCTCTTTCGTTTTTTCCTTCCAAAGATGCAAGTGCAGTGTCTCTCTAGCCTGATGGGCAATAATTACTTGTCAAATTTCTAAAGCCCCCGGAACACCCTGGCATATATAGCCATTAAGCACCCTCCCTGCGGGTCCTTTGCACTTTGCAACTTTTACCTATACCAAAAATACGGTGGGAGAAATATGACAAGGCATCTGAGAGCTTGGGTGGGAACCAGAGTTATAAGCTCTAATGCAATAGCGCACGTCAGAAATGGCAGTTTGATTGGCGGCAGAGCCAGCTTGCATCTTAATCGCTGGCCCCCTTTACCCCACAGAGCCGTTCCAGAACACAGTGGGTGGAGTTCTGCCCAACAGGGCTTGTTACTTCCCATTTCATCATCGCAGCTCGGAATATTCGTTTGTCCACCTTCTGTTTTTCCGCTAGCGGTCAATTATCTGTGTGCAAGCCTCCACATCTACGGGAAATTGGGGAACGTAGGCTGCATTGTGTGTAGAGTTTTAGTTTCCATGATGCTGCAAAACGCTCTGCGTATAGTTCCTACAGCAGATGGGCGTTGGGACCCCGGTTTGCATTGCACACAATTTATTTTCCATATAACTTCATATAGATGTCGGCGTCGTGGTTTTATTGTCCAGTCCATCAGTACGGAATCCTCAAGGCTTTTTAAACTTGCAGATGAGGCAGATAAGATATGATATCTTTCTACAGAAGTTTTCAAAGTCAAAGTGAACTTTATTGTCATTCAGACTTTACTAAACGAGACTGCGCTTCTCCAGACTCCGATGTGCAAATGTAAACATAGTGCAAACACACAAGACATACTAGAAACATAACAGTGCAGACGAGACATACGTATAAATATAGAAGGGGGAGGGTGGGGGAAAGTACCAAACAGGAAATTATACATTACACAGAGATATGGCACTTGTATAGAAGATATTGCTGTTTCTAATTGATGATATTATTGCACACTGTAACACATATGTAAACACAACACTGTAGCTGTAAACATAACACTGGAAAGTGATAAAGCGCTTGATAATGATAACATTGAGATTGTTGCACAGATTATGGCACATCATTTAGCAGGACATCATTTAATGGAAGTCAATGGAACCAGACGTATTTCCAAGCAGTTTTGGGCCATTTCTGTTAGTCCATTATTCATGAAATTTCTGCACAGTGTAAACAGGTGCTGCTGTGTTCAAATGAGGCATAAAAGTAAAAATCAACAAAAATGGAGATGCATGTTTTTCATTGGTCAGTGACGATATATAATCTAGTCTGAGCATTACCCTTGTAATATGATGGCAGGGTATATATACATGCCATGCCTGAATGATTAACATCTAACATCTCAGACACACCCATCAAATGATATATATATATATATATATATATATATATATATATATATATATATATATATATATATATATCATATATAATACATCATTTGGAACTGACAACAGGATCGACCAATCATGTTTCAGAGCCCATTTACAGCATTTAGCTGACGCTCCTATCCAGAGCGACTTACAAGGGTAATCATATTACATTGGAGGCCAGTGTAGTGTTAGGAGTCTTGCCCAAGGACTCTTTTTGGTGTAGCACAGCATAGTCACCCGGACAAAGCCCGGACAATAGTCAAACCCCAGTCTCCCACATGTGGTGCTGGTTCCATGGTGGGTAGCAGTGCTATCCACTGAGCTACACCAACCACCATTTCATGAGAAAGAGTTCCAGACACACTGCTAGAGTGGCAAGACTGAGTGGCTAATCACTGCATATCAGCTGTCAGGCCTAATAACTGCAAAATGTAAGCTAATATGTCTTTAAGTAGCTTTAAACAGAACATCCATCCATCTTCTTATACCGCTTGGTACAGTAGTTGCAGGGAAAGCACCGTTCTGGGGGATCCCAAGCTGTTACCAGGACAGCTTGGAGATTTAGAACCTACTCAGAGAATGATTGGCCTCACCTAGAAGCCCACAGGGGTGCTAGCAGCACTGAGCATTCGCACTGGGATGGGTTTTATGTCCTGAACTGAAGTCCTAACTCTAACAATCACGCCTGGCCACTGCAGAGCCGACCAGGGGACACTCGCGGAGCTGGGGACCTAATATACAATGTGGAAAACCGTCTAGTTGAAGCGTGTTGCTAAGTGTCATGTACGTCTAATTTCCTTCAGGATGTAAGAGGCGCCGACACTTCGCTGCATGCGGACGCTTGGCTAAGTGCACTATAAACACGTTTGTCTCACTTGAGGTAAGAGGGTGAGACATTTAATGAACTCTCATACACACGCTCGTGGCTAGCGTTCGCTCAGCGCCTACCATGCTCGGCCTTTCCGCGTAACAAAGCACACGACCGCAAACCAGGTCCGATTTCTAATCAGTAAAGTGGTCGGTGAGAGTCTTTGTCTACTTTATCTCGGAGAGAACTCCGAAGACACACTCCTGCCTGCCTCCCTCACTCCCTCTCTCTCTCTTTCTCTCTCTGTTGCGCGCTCCTGGTCCCCCGGAAGAAATGCTATTAGTTTCCATGGCTACAATCTCCTTGTCTCACGAACTGAATTCTTTTGCACTGAGGACCGGGCTGCTATTTGCATGCAGCCTCAATAGCACTTGTGAGGCTGTCCGTCACCACTCGTCCAGCCACGTCCTTAGGAATCAAGGATTTTCTGCCGAGGCCTTAGCGACTGCCCCCCCCCAAAAATCCTGGTCAAATAATGAGGTCAGATAAGAGCCTTGCTTTGTTTGGCAAGCAGTGTCTCTCTGAGGACGTATTCTCTGCCCTGACAAAGCATCTGCTAAAGAGATTTGGGTTCGAAGGACTCACTTGATTTACACTTGATTTATCTCGATGGGGTTTAGGTGGCGAGAGAGCAGCCGCACGTCGGCGACGAGGTCGCTGTGCTAAATGAGTTGACAAAACTATGTAGGGTACGTGCCCATGTGATATTCTTCAGGGCCCATGTGATATTCCTCAGGGCCCATGTGATATTCCTCATGGCTGTTTAGTTAGGTTCTGGAGGGCAGTCGTAGGGAACCAGCCTTGTCACCAGAGGGTCGCTCGTTCAAGCCCCTGAACCGACAGGACACGACTGAGGTGCCCGTGAGCAAGGCACCTAGCCCCCAGCTGCCCCCTGGGTGCCCACCACTCTGGGCAAGTGTGCTCACTCCCCCTAGTCTGTGTGTTCACTAGAGTGTAAAGCTAGAGCACACTGACCCAAGGTTCTTCAACAACTGGCATAGGTGTGCTTTTGGAGGTTCTCCTCCATTCAGTACATAGTGTTCCCCCCATTCTTATTCATCTACAAGGTTCTCCCCCATTTACACCTTTCTGGAATGTTCTTTTTCTCCATTCATGTTCTTCTAGAATTTTCTGTCCTTTCACATTTACATTCTTCTAGAACGTTCTTCCTTGTCTAGAATGCTGTGCTGGCACATTCCCATCGACCTACAGTGTTCTCCCCATTCACATCCTTCTAGAGGGTTCACAAAATCTCAGTGTTCTAGAATGTTCTTCCCTATTCACAATGCTTCAGAATGCCCTGTTCACACTTTTCTGGAGTGTTCTCGTAAATTAGCGTTCTTCTAGTAGAGTCTTCTCGACCATTCACACTGTTCTAAAGTTTTACCTCCCTTTCTCAATGTTCTAGAATGCTCTTCCTCCATCCATACAGAATTATTACTAAACGGTCATGCCATTTAAAATAGTTTTTGCTCTAGACTCAAACTTTTTTATTTACATTTTTCTGGAATTTATATCCGTCTTCCCATTTAGATCCCTCAAGAATGTTCCCTCTCATTGGCACACTGTTCTGTCATGGTTACACTGTTCTAAATGTTCTAAACGGCCCAGTTACCAGCCATTACTGTTTTTCTAGAATATTCTCCTCCATCTTCAAGAATGTTCTACCCATTAACGTTCCTTTGGGATGTTCTTCCCTTTTATGTTTACATTGTTCTAGAATGTTCTTTCCCAGTTATACCATCCTAGAACTTCTCCTCACAATGCTCTATAATGTTCTTTCCCATCCACCCTGATCTACAGTGTTCCCCTCCCATTCACTTGGATCTAGAACATGCTTTCCATCCACACTCGTCTTCTACTGTAACTTTTTCATGCTGTTCTGTATGGTTCCCCATGCTCACATTCTTTAATACGGTTCTAAATTGTTCTTCCCATGCACAAATATTCCCCCTCATTCATTCGTTATGGAGTCCCGGCACTGTTCTCAGTAATGTTCTCCCCATTCATATCTAGAATGCTTTACCTCATTTACACTTTTCTGGAATATTTTTCTCTTTGACGTTCCCACTGTCCTAGGTCAAATATTCCCAGTTCTCACTGTTCTAGAATGTTTTTTCCTATTCACAATGCTCTTTCCAATTCACCCTACTGTGTTCTCCTCCTGTTCACTTTGATCTAGAACATGCACTCCACTGACACTGTATTCCTTTGGAATCCTGTTCTCCGCGTTCACATGCTCTTTTGAATGTTCCTGCTCATTCAAAATAGTCCTGGAATTTCTTCCCCATTCCCATAGAACTTATAGAACTGTCTCCCCATCCCTGTTCCTCTAGAACGTTCCCCCTTCCACACTGCTCAATGTTCTCAACATCCGCACTGTTCTAAACGACCCAGTTCAGCCCATTGCCAGTTTTCTAGAATATTCTCCCCCATTCAACCTGTTCTGGAATCTCATCCCTATCCACAGTCTTCTAGAAAGTTCTACCCATTAACATTCTGGAATGTTCTCCCCCTTTATGTCCACACAGTTCTAGAATGTTCTTTCCTAGTTATACCATCCTAGAACTTCTCCTCACAATGCTCTAGAATGTTCTTTCCCATCCACCCTGATCTACAGTGTTCCCCTCCCATTCACTTGGATCTAGAACATGCTCTCCATCCACACTCGTCTTCTACTGTAACTTTTCCATGCTGTTCTGTATGGTTCCTCATGCTCACATTCTATCTAATATACACCCTCAATTGTTCTAGAACCACTTCTCAATTCAAAGCTGTTAAAATCCTCCACTGTTCACCGTTCTGGAACGTTCTCCCCTAGTTGTACTCATTCACAATGATCCACAGTGCTGTCCCCCATTCACATTACTCTAGAACGTTCTCCCTCCTCTATGAATCTATATAAATATCATATCTCAGAATGTCCAAGTAGGCTTTGGCCTTACGCTTGAATAGTTGGTTCAGCTGGAGATTTTGTGGGTGTGCTTGATGAAGACCGATGCTTCAGAGGCTAGCTTGGTTATGGTGATGAAGTTTCTGGCGCCTTATTTAATGAAATGAATACCATAATGAAAAAGTCCTCGTCCTGCTTCGGTAAAGCCGAATGCCGTATTATCACTTGGCCCTTTTCGCGACAGTGAAGGGCGCCTCTTAACTTGGACCATAACGGCGTACGTCCTTGAGCAGAAGACGCTGTTAAACCTGCTTTGTCATTTGTAGACTTCAGTGAGCGTGGCTTTTGTTTCACTGAACCGCATTCGGTCTCTGAGGTTTGTGAGGCACGTCTGAGTCGAGCCGCCTCCATCCCGCCCCCTCACCCCCTCCACCCCTCGCCCTGTTTAACAGCCAGTGATATTAGACGGCTTTCCTGGCCATGCCTTGTTTTATCGTAGATCTTTAATCAGCACGGCTTGATCATCTCGTGAGATAATCCTGAGCAGACGCTGATCAAACGTGAGGTGTGGGGATTGAGTGGGTAACGTTGGGGCTAGCGCTAGCACTTCTGCTCTGTTTACAGCGCCTCTCATTTGTCACGGTGGTACGGTTTGGCGGCACACGCTTTGAGGCCCAAGCAGAGGCTGGTCATAATGAGCTCAGACCGCACTGCTCCAATGGGCCAGGGATGGCGGGAGCACACAGCTGAAGCTTGTTTATATATCGGGTAATACTTTACTTCAACTATGTGATGGCAGATGTCATATCCTGTCGTGACAGTGTACTGTAGTCTGATATATAGGCCATATATGCACATGTATCATAAAGAACACGCCATGTTTTTCCAAGTATATGTTATGAATATATGAATTAAAGGTTAGTGAGACTCTTCTTTATAATTAGCGACCTGCCCTTGAGCACCAGTCTTCATTAGGCATGTGCATTAAAGGTTCTAGAGCTGAGGTACACAGTGAAGGACGCAGTATTAAAGCAACACGGCTCTCCTTAATACAAATGGTGCGAGAAGACTGGAGCGTTCTGCTACTGCGGGTGCAGCCGAGGATGCGTGGGGGCTCCTGGGAAGTGCTAGACTCACAGTCAGAGAGACTCTATGTTGTAAATAAGTTGTTATTGTCAGCTGGAGGATGAAGACACTGGTGGGATGGTGGTAGCTGGAGCGGTGTTGTTGACTACCGTCGTGTGGAGTCTTATGGGCCTTGTAATGATGCTTCGTAGCAGAGTTATATATAGAACAAATACAGGTCACGTTAAGGCCAATGTCCTTTCCAGAGTCCAGACCTTAACATCGCGGAACCTTTTCGGGATTTTATGGATGATGGGAAGCAGAAACTGCCAAAGCAAAAACTGAAAGCATACATCCTGAACAGCATGGGAGAACATGCACATGCTCTCTGAATATCCAGACTCATTCGACCTGTTCTGGAATCTCTTCTAGAATGTTCTACCCATGAACATTCCTCTGGAACATTCCTCTGTTCACAATGTTCAAAGTGAACAGGAGGAGAACACAGTAGGGTGAATTGGGAAAAGCATTGTGAACAGGGAAGAACATTCTAGAACATGAACATTCCTCTGGAATAAACATTCCTCTGGAATGTTCTTCCATTTTATGTTCTTTCCCGCTTTTCTGGAATGTTTTCTCTTTCACATTCTCACTGTCCTAGGTCATTTATTCCCAGAGCTCACCATTCTAGAATGTTCTTCCCTATTCACAATGCTCTAGAATGTTCTTCCCAATACATCCTACGTTGTTCTACCCATTAATATTCACAATGTTCTAGAATGTTCTTCCCAATGCACCCTACTTTGTTCTACCCATTAATATTCCCAATGTTCTAGAATGTTCTTCCCAATGCACCCTACTTGGTTCTATCCATTAATATTCCCAATGTTCTAGAATGTTCTTCCCAATGCACCCTACTTTGTTCTACCCATTAATATTCACAATGTTGTAGAATGTTCTTCCCAATGCACACTACTTTGTTCTGCCCTTTAATATTCACAATGTTCTAGAATGTTCTTCCCAATGCACCCTACTTTGTTCTACCCATTAATATTCACAATGTTCTAGAATGTTCTTCCCAATGCACCCTACTTTGTTCTACCCTTTAATATTCACAATGTTCTAGAATGTTCTTCCCAATGCACACTACTTTGTTCTACCCTTTAATATTCACAATGTTCTAGAATGTTCTTCCCAATGCACCCTACTTTGTTCTACCCTTTAATATTCACAATGTTCTAGAATGTTCTTCCCAATGCACCCTACTTTGTTCTACCCATTAATATTCCCAATGTTCTAGAATGTTCTTCCCAATGCACCCTACTTGGTTCTACCCATTAATATTCACAATGTTCTAGAATGTTCTTCCCAATGCACACTACGTTGTTCTACCCATTAATATTCACAATGTTCTAGAATGTTTTCTCAAGTCTCAAGTGCTGTTTAATGATGCCTCTAGAATTTTCCCCCATTCACACTCCTCTAGAAAGTTCTACTATTTTTCCCTTTTGTGTTCAGTGTCCCAGTGTCCTTGTGTTCTTCGCCTTCCACGATGCTCTAGAATGTTCCCCCATCCACTCTGCTCAATAATGTTTTCCCCATTCACATTCCTCTAGAATGTTCCACCATATATTTGGTGCCCACAATGTCCTAGTGTTCTTTGCTATTCACAATGCCGTAGAATGCTGTTACCCATTCACCCTGATCTAGAACCTACTCTCCATTCACACTGTTCTAGAATCTCTTCTCAATGTATTCACTGTTCTAGAACCTTCTTCCCCAGTTACACTGTTCCAAAATATTCTTCCCTATTCGCAATGATCTAATTGCTCTCCCCATTACTCTAGAACATTCTCCCTCCTCTATGAATCTATATAAATATCATATCTCAGTGTCCAAGTAGGCTTTGGCCTTATGTTGGAATACCTCATCCAACTCAATAGCTTGTGGGCGTGCCTGCTAAAGACTGATGCTCCAGGTTTGGTGGGTTATGATGAAGCAGGTTCTGAGACCTTGTCAAATAAAAAGTCGTACGCCGAGTGTCCCCTTACGGCACTTTGTCCTTTACGCGACACTGAAAGCTATCTCTTAACGTCTAAAAAAGGCCAAGGGTGGACAAGGCTGGACACCATGCAGGCCTCTGGTGATCCTTAAATAACTGTCGGGTGGTCTCTGACTTTTGCACCACGTATTACTTCTCATTTGATAGCTTCTGTTATACTTGCATGGCATAACAAGTAAACATATGTTCTGATCTGCGGTCTGTAATGCTAATACCATGCGTCGTATGGTTCATATTATAGCACCAATTATTCATACGACAAGCGAAAGTTTGCAGCATGTGAGTCAGATGTGTTTCTTCTCCCATGCAAAGCCACAGCAGTGCTGTTGATATGCTCCGTCCTCCCCAGAGACCGAGCACCGAGTGTGTGGCTGCTCAGTGTGCAGCTTCTTGGACTACCTCCAGGATTATAATTAACGCAGCCCCCAAATCATCTGTGGTATAGCCACCTGGGTCAGAAGATGAGAGCGCGCGTGTGTGGAACGGGAGGCATCCACTACCACGGCTCTTTATTAACTCCACGCCGCGCTGTATACAAGTTGAGCAGCCAAGGTTGACGTTTTTAGCATTGCTCCATAAAGCGTTTTTGCATAGCAGTGGAAGGATGGTAGCGTGGACTGGCACATGGCCTTTCTTCCTTTGCAGCCGTTTACCGTGCTGTACGTTCCCAGCGCCGTACGTCCCATTAATTTCAGTGCACATGTGCAATCCTGTGGGGACCGAACGTTATGGGCTTATTTCCCCTATGTGAGCTTAGTCATGATCTATGAGCTTCCTGCTTCCTAACAGTAATGGGCACTGATTCATCTCACCCAGGCTGCAGGGGCATCTCCAGCGTCGCAGGGAGCGCTGATGTTGGAGTAATCATTAAATCAGGATGTCTGGCAAAGGGGCGACTGTCTGAGTTTGATGATTTATCAAACGCTCTTTCGGTGAAGATGCTAGTTTTACCCGCAAATCAGAGCGCGTGCGTTCCCGATGAATATGTCATTGTCAGCAGCGGCTGATTTGTAGATGGCGCATGACCGGAATCTGCACCAACTGCTGAGGTTGGCTAATGCAGGGGTTCTGTTGTAGAGAAGCAGAATAGAGCAGTATTTAAAATAATGGTGCCAATAAGGGGGTGGAACCGTGTAAGCATTGGCTGTGTCAAGTTCAATCCCCCAGTGATGCCATAGTCCTCCTTCTCTCTGGGTGGGGAGGGTGGTCTGATATCCCCATCACTTGATGCATGGGTATCTATAATTAGCGGCTACTGTTCACCTCCAGGTGTCTTTAGTGGCCCTTCACGTGACATGGAGGAAGCATGGATGGGGAGGAGTGGTCCATTCTCCATCACTAGATGCATGGACATGAGAGAATTAGCGGTTAGCGTGTGTTGAGCTGTCCAGTGATGTTGCTTCAGTGGCCTTTCACGTGTCCAGGAGAAAGCATGGGTGGGGAGGGATGGTCTGTTATCCCCATCACGTGTCCAGGAGAACGCATGGGTGGGGAGGGATGGTCTGTTATCCCCATCACTTGAAGCATGGCATTCTGTTAGCACATATAGAAGAATTAGCAATTAGCATTCTCCTCCAAGTGTGTTGAGCTGTCCAGTGATGTTGCTTTAATGGCCATTCACGTGTCCTGGAGGAAGCAGGATTGAGGAGGGATGGTCCGTTCTCCCCGTCACTTGATGCACAGGTGTCTGTTAGCACACATAGGAGAATTAGCCGTTAGCATTGTCCTCCAAGTGTGTTGAGCTGTCCAGTGATGTTGCTTTAGTGGCCTTTCATGAGAAGACACAGGCTCGCCTCCAGCCCATCAGCTTGATAGCATCGTGTAATGGCAGGGGGCCTAACTAGCAGGTAGAAAAGGGCTTTTGACCAAATTGGAAATGAAGGGTCTTGTTTGTTTCAGAGAACCTTGACTTGGCGAGGCTAAGTACAAATGTTCCTTAACAGTTCTTGGCGTAGATGTACGGCTCTAACAGACTACATTATGTACTGTGAGCCTCTGGAATGGCCAAGGAGCAGGAAAAGTGAGCCAGCACCAAGAAAGCTATGGTTTCAAATGCTAAGACAAACGGGCTATTCCTTGTTGTGCTTCTGGGCAAGGTTCTTGGAGGTACCTCCACTGCCCCAGATGGCGCTGTTCCACTTGCAATGCTGTGCTGCTGGTGATGCTTTGCTGGTCCCAGTCTCCAAAGAAAAACTAGTATCTCCAGAATGGCAATTTTACAGGAGAGGGGAAATTTGATTTTAATGTAAGTCAATGGAACCAGACGTCTTTCCGAGCAAAAAAGTAAAAATAGACAAAAATGGAGATGCGTGTTTTTATTGGACAGGGACGATATACAGTACATGATCAGGCAACAGGAACTAGCATCAAGATCTTCTTTATCCCTAGTGTCACATACCGCCCTCTCTGGTGCCTGTGTGTTACTGCACAGCTTTTCCAGCCCTGGCTCCACCCGCTCTCACACCTGCAGCTGATCTAGGACCATTAGGACTCCCATTTATTCCCCATGGTTTGCTCAGCCTGTTTGCCAAGTCTGTGTGTTCCCACCAGATTTCTGAGCCATGGTATCTAGCGGTGCTCGTATATCGGTTTCCATGGTTTCGACTCTTGCTTTGGTTTCTGGGTTTTTGTCTATATGGATATGCCTCTGATGATGCCTGCCTGTGTCCTGCCTGTTCTGATACTGATTCCTGGACAACCCCTAATAAAACCATCCTGCCCTTGGAACCGGCCTCAACCTCCCTGGTACACCCAGTTTGCCTAGTCCCAGTTCAGCACCGTAGAGCCACCAGCATCTGGCACTGATCATGAACTTAGGTTTGCCACCTTTCAGAAATGAAAATAAAGATGTTCCCTTTATAGTATCTTCTCATTCACTCTCATTAGTCTCTCTCTCTCTTCGTCCGGGATCCATCAGAGTAGGATGGGTTCCCCCCCTGAGCCTGTGTCCTCCCCAGCTTTCTTCCTTTTACTCTAAGGGAGTTTCCCTAGCCACTGTTGCCTCTGGCTTGCTCAAGGGGGGCTTGGACCCCAGCTCCCTTCCTTAAGTCTATACATGGACTCCTTTGTTTTTCTTTTCCTTTATATAAACTCCTCTGCAGCTTCTGTAAAGCCGCTTCTCAGACAGCCTTAGCTGTAAAAAGCGCTACACAAATAAACGTTGATTGCTTGATTGATATCGTTAAAAGAGTTCAGTGTTGGCGACAGTGCCAAACAAAGGCAAATCTCCCGTACCAGGGATAATGCCCACTTACCATAATTTGCCAGAAGGTGGGAAGCCGTTGGAGATTAGTCGCCCTGAGGAAAGTAATTCCTCCATCCACTTTATTAAGAAACATGCACACCAGCACACCGCAGTTAGCCATTCAAGACCGACTAATCTGATAGGCTGTTATAGAGTATGTGCTGCATTAATTACAGGAGAAGGGGAAGCTTTGAAGCTGTTATTGCATCGAACACACTGAAAATGGGTGACGGAGGTGGAGATAATCAGCCCTTTCAGCCTAATCTCTAGACGTGGCATACGGTCGATTACCACAGACAGTCATTTTGATGCGTCGGATGACTCAAAACACCCTTATAGGAGAAGCCGGCGGACAGTTGCTTCAACAGCTGTCCGCTGGCTTTTGTTGTAAGTGGGTTTGCGAGTCAGCAGGCGTTCTGTTCGGGGAAACGCATTGAAGTCCTCGTCGGTGCTAATCGACCGTACCCCACAGATGCAGCGGATAGAGATTAGGTTGGAGAATGCTGGAGCATCCCTTCAAGTACACGCTGCCCTATAACAATGACCATTAGGCTGTGAGATTCCGCCTGCCGTTTGTTCATGCTGCAAAAGCCACATAATGGATAAAGCACGGGAGCGATAATCAACAGCCGAAGAACCCAGCGCTGCTACAGGGTCTTAACAAGGCCTGCAGTGCGCCGTCCTGGTGTAATAAGTGAAAACAGATCATTTGGGCATCATTTTGATCTGGGAAAACTGTGAACAAAAAAACCCTCCCCATTCCCGCAGCTTGTGTTTGCACTCAGAGGGCGTGCTAATTTAATAAAGGAACGGCGGAGCCGAGCGGTATTCAGTGGCGCAGAATGCCCGTATTTGATGAACTGAATGCAAGCCGCAGCTATTCCTTGGGGTTTCTTTAGGAACGTTTAAAAGCGCACATGACCTTACTTGTTGCCGAAGTACTCTCTCCCACTTCCGCCCGACTCGGTGCCTCAGTGTTGAATAAGTGCAAATATAGCCTCTCTTTGATCACACCTCAGTGAGAACTTCAAATAAAACCCCTGACAGCCGACGAGTTAGCTCACCATTTCCACAACACGCTCTTCCTCATGAGTGATCTCAATTAATCAGTTTGAGACTGAGGAATGCGTGAGCATGTCACGCAGGAACCAGGAGCCTGCTTCTGAGACCAAGTCGTGTTTAACCCATTGAAGCCGAGGCAGTAAATGAGGCTATTTCTGCCCATTGATCAGTTTTCCTTAGTAGCATTTCCCCTTTGTTTACAGTGTTGGGAGTGATGTCCCAGATAGCGATCACCCTGCTGACTGTTTGCCCCTGCTGGTCCAGATTACTGTTCTGGGTACAAGAGCTAACTAGTTCTTAATCTTATGAAACAGACTTAAAATGCACACAGACTTTTATTTTGGAAAATACGTCTAACTAGTTCTTAATTTCCTGAAACGGATTTAACATGCACAGACTTTTATTTTGGAAAAAAAGGTCTAACTAGTTCTTAATTTCCTGAAACAGATGTAACATGCACAGACTTTTATTTTGGAAAAAAGGTCTAACTAGTTCTTCATTTCCTGAAACAGATTTAACATGCAGACTTTTATTTTGAAAAATAAATCTAACAAGTTTATAATTTGCCAAACACGATTAAAAATGCTTAGAGATTTTAATTCTGAAAAATAAATCTAACTAGTTTTTCCTTTCCTAAAACATATTTTAACATACACAGACTTTTATTTTGGAAAAAAAAAATTTAACTAGTTTTATTGACCAAAACCGATTAAAAATGCATAGAGACTTTTAATCTGAAATATAAATCTAACTAGTTTTAATTGACCAAAACCGATTAAAAATGCATAGAGACTTTTATTCTGAAAAATAAATCTACCTTGTTCTTCATTTGATGAAACAGATTTGAAATGCACTTTTATTAAATGTAAATACAGCACAGTAATACAATACTAAAAAGGTTGTAGCGTATGAACATAATTTACCACCAGCTCAGCAAAATTTATTCACCATTAACTATGAGCTATGAATAATTCAGTCTGCTATAGGTAAATATATCTCAACGATGAGGCAAGAATATATACAGGAATGTCTGTGTACAAAAATACAAATATCACTGTAGATGACAAGTAGAAAAAAATAAAATATGCATTAAGATACCGGAGATAAAAAGGCGGTGCATTAATAATAAATGTCCATGGGGAGCAGATATCAGCTGATAGTGACAATACTGAATAAACATAATCATATACGGGTATTTAAGTGTCTAGAGTGTCCAGAAGTGCAAATGTATAGGATATACAGTAAAGTGTCAGTAGTGCAGGTAAATAAACCTCTGATTTAACAGAAGAAACTTTTATTCTGAAAAATAATCTAACTGGTTTTTAATTTTCTAAAACGGATATTGAATGCACAGACTTTTATTCTGGAAAATAAATTAAACTAGTTTTGAATCTCCAATAGCCGATTTAAATGCACAGAGACTTTTATTATGGAAAATAAATTAAACTAGTTTTAAATCTCCAATAGCCGATTTTAAATGCACAGACTTTTATTCTGGAAAATAAATTAAACTAGTTTTGAATCTCCAATAGCCGATTTAAATGCACAGACTTTTATTCTGGAAAATAAATTAAACTAGTTTTAAATCTCCAATAGCCAATTTAAATGCACAGAGACTTTTATTATGGAAAATAAATTAAACTAGTTTTGAATCTCCAATAGCCGATTTTAAATGCACAGAGACTTTTATTATGGAAAATAAATTAAACTAGTTTTGAATCTCCAATAGCCGATTTTAAATGCACTTTTATTCTGGAAAATAAACCAAGACAAATATCACAAATATCTGAGACAGAAATGATAAGGGCTGACATGAAAATGATCTGGTTGAAGATGCTGCTGCTGCTGACAAGAAAGTTCTTAGTGAACTAATTTATAATAAATAATGAAAGTAAAAATAAAGGAAGATTAAGTAAACTGGACGAGTGAACTAGACGAGTTTAAAAGCCAGCTCTGCGGTTAGTGGTCCAGCAGTGGTCCATTCCTCATGGGATTCTCACACAGTGTAAACAGCAGCTCATGTGATCAAATGATACATCAAAATAAAATGATCAAAAATGGAGTTTCACTTTTTTTCATTGCACAGCGACGATATGTTTCCCCTATATCCATTATCTGTTCACCTTGTGATTTGCATGTGCTTCTTAAGACGTCACATGACCTTTCCTATGATCTCTTGCTCAGACTTTGATCAGTGAGGTTGCACAGCAGGAACAGTAGCGGGTGAAGGGTGCGGCTGTTTTTTTGCTATATGACCAGTCGGAGTATATCTAGATTCGCTCTACCCAACCGAACACAGTCTAGTAGAGTATACTGGCCAGCACTTCAATCTGAACGGACTCCAGTTTCAACAGCCAAAGAAATCCGAGAGAGTGGAAAAAGACAATACAGCTAGAACGCTAATGCTAAGGACGCTAACGTGTGTAGCGCAGCTTCTTAATGAACGGAGTTGTATGCATGAGCCCAATCAAGTGCACGTACTTAAAACACTGAGCCTATTAGGCTAATCATATCTGTACATCCATGAAGCTCTCTTAAACATGTTTACCTGCTGCGTCTATACTGCGTCAGCACAAACGGCAGGGGCGACTGCAGCAAGCTGCTCCACGTTGGTTTATTTGCATCTCCTGGTAAAGGCCGAGCGTGTGAGTTCGGTAAGCTCATCTCAGCTCAGTTCAGCAACAGAAACTGAAAAGCTGTATAGTGAGTGAGCTCCAATATGTTTCAGCCAGCCATCCTGGAGATACCGTCAGCATCAACAGGACGGCTGCACAAACAGCTACACCCAGAAGGAGTCAACCCACAGGAACGAAACTGGGGTGGGTAGGTGTGATATGATGAGACATGCTAATGATTCAGGTTTCAAACCCGGCCGTGCATGTGATGTAAACGAGGACCGGCCTTATTACTGTACCTGACTGACCCAACGGCCACCATTATGGACATTCAGTGAGCAGTGATGTCCTCCAGGAGTCATCCTGTTAGTGCACCATCACTGGCAGACGGCTGCACCACGCAGGACTACATGCACACACACCGTTACCGTGGCGGTCCTTAACACCACGTCACCGTCACCAAAGACTGCAGTGGTGTCGTACCAGACTGTCATGGAGTGACTCAGAATGGCAGCGGGTCATCTTCAGTGACGAGTCCCGCTTTAGTCTTGGTGGAGACGCCCAACGAGTCCGTGTGGAGGCACCGTGGACAGTACCAAGAAGAACGGTATGCTGTCACACGTCCAGAAGGCCTGGAGTGACTCCACCTCCACCCCTACTGCACCATCTGCAGGAACCGTGTGAGGATGTTCAAGCTGCATGGGATGGATTATCACAGGACACCATTAGGAGCCTCTACAGCTCCATACCGAGACATCTGGCATGTTGGGTTAGCGAACACGGCGGCTCAATGCTACACTGAGAGACAGACTTCTGTATGTGTAGCTCAATAAATATTGATCATATCAGTCTAAATTTATCATCAGTTATTGATCCTGGTCACCTTTATCTTCCTTCCCAACACCACCGCACTCCCACACCTCCTTCTGGGTGCAGCTGTTCTTTTGATGCTGAGTATATAAGGAGTATAGGAAATTCTATAAGCGTGATGGACAATGTGTCACAGCATCTAACCACACTGATATAAAACTGATGGATAAAGTTTCCAGTGCTGAAGAAGAGAGAAGTCCAGCCTCACCTAAGCAGACTGGGCTTGGTTTTTTATTCAGAAACAGCTCTAAAACTTTTAGGTTTTATCTCATTGGGATTTCATTTGGAGGAGGCTGTTTCAGGGTTTTCAGGCAGCGTCAGCCGTTCATCATTTTAATTGAACAAGTGCAGTGACAGGACTAATTGAGGTTTAATGTGATTGGTATTGGGTATATCTCTTTAAATAAATGACTCTACTGTACTTTCCAGTTGCTACAGACTCCTAAGAGTTACTGAAACGTACCCAACACCTCCACCAGCACCAATAACACTGTGACTGGATTTGGCATGGACTGGACAAGTTTCTGGATGTAGGCCACATCAGTGTTTTGCTCAGTTCAGAGAATCAGAGAATTGCTCAGTTGGGCCAGATTTGGTGGATGCCTTCCCTGGTACAATTCTGAAGAGAATTCCCTGTAGACTGGGATTTTATCCACTGCTGGTAGACCCGTATGACCGTACGCTTCCATACACCTGCAGATTCAGCTACTTCCTTCACACTATGGTCTTTGGCCACGCCCAAATTTAGAGCCATAATAAACCATGCTCCTGTTACTCTCCATACTTAAGTACATCTGAAGGTACATACTTTAGTATTGTTACTCTCCATACTTAAGTACATCTGAAGGTACATACTTTAGTACTGGTACTCTCCATACTTAAGTACATCTGAAGGTACATACTTTAGTACTGTTACTCTCCATACTTAAGTACATCTGAAGGTACATACTTTAGTACTGTTACTCTCCATACTTAAGTACATCTGAAGGTACATACTTTAGTACTGTTACTCTCCATACTTCAGTACATCTGAAGGTACATACTATAGTAGTGTTACTCTCAATACTTAAGTACATCTGAAGGTACATACTTTAGTACTGTTAATCTCCATACTTAAGTACATCTGAAGGTACATACTATAGTACTGTTACTCTCCATACATAAGTACATCTGAAGGTAAATACTTTAGTATTGTTACTCTCCATACTTGAGTACCTCTGAAGGTACATACTTTAGTACTGTTACTCTCCATACATAAGTACATCTCAAGGTACATACTTTAGTACTGTTACTCTCCATACTTAAGTACATCTGAAGGTACATACTATAGTACTGTTACTCTCCATACTTAAGTACATCTGAAGGTACATACTTTAGTACTGTTACTCTTCATACGGAAGTACATCTGAAGGTACATACTTTAGTACTGGTACTCTCCATACTTCAGTACATCTGAAAGTACATACTATAGTAGTGTTACTCTCAATACTTAAGTACATCTGAAGGTACATACTGTAGTACTGTTAATCTCCATACTTAAGTACATCTGAAGGTACATACTATAGTACTGTTACTCTCCATACTTAAGTACATCTGAAGGTAAATACTTTAGTATTGTTACTCTCCATACTTAAGTACCTCTGAAGGTACATACTATAGTACTGTTACTCTCCATACTTAAGTACATCTGAAGGTAAATACTTTAGTAGTGTTACTCTCAATACTTAAGTACCTCTGAAGGTACATACTTTAGTACTGTTACTCTCCATACTTAAGTACCTCTGAAGGTACATACTTTAGTACTGTTACTCTCCATACTTAAGTACATCTGAAGGTACATACTTTAGTACTGTTACTCTCCATACTTAAGTACATCTGAAGGTACATACTTTAGTACTGTTACTCTCCATACTTCAGTACATCTGAAGGTACATACTATAGTAGTGTTACTCTCAATACTTAAGTACATCTGAAGGTACATACTTTAGTACTGTTACTCTTCATACTTAAGTACATCTGAAGGTACATACTATAGTACTGTTACTCTCCATACTTAAGTACATCTGAAGGTAAATACTTTAGTATTGTTACTCTCCATACTTGAGTACCTCTGAAGATACATACTTTAGTACTGTTACTCTCCATACTTAAGTACATCTGAAGGTACATACTTTAGTACTGTTACTCTCCATACTTAAGTACATCTGAAGGTACATACTTTAGTACTGTTACTCTCCATACTTAAGTACATCTGAAGGTACATACTTTAGTACTGTTACTCTCCATACTTAAGTACATCTGAAGGTACATACTTTAGTACTGTTACTCTCCATACTTCAGTACATCTGAAGGTACATACTATAGTAGTGTTACTCTCAATACTTAAGTACATCTGAAGGTACATACTTTAGTACTGTTAATCTCCATACTTAAGTACATCTGAAGGTACATACTATAGTACTGTTACTCTCCATACATAAGTACATCTGAAGGTAAATACTTTAGTATTGTTACTCTCCATACTTGAGTACCTCTGAAGGTACATACTTTAGTACTGTTACTCTCCATACATAAGTACATCTCAAGGTACATACTTTAGTACTGTTACTCTCCATACTTAAGTACATCTGAAGGTACATACTATAGTACTGTTACTCTCCATACTTAAGTACATCTGAAGGTACATACTTTAGTACTGTTACTCTTCATACGTAAGTACATCTGAAGGTACATACTTTAGTACTGGTACTCTCCATACTTCAGTACATCTGAAGGTACATACTATAGTAGTGTTACTCTCAATACTTAAGTACATCTGAAGGTACATACTTTAGTACTGTTAATCTCCATACTTAAGTACATCTGAAGGTACATACTATAGTACTGTTACTCTCCATACTTAAGTACATCTGAAGGTAAATACTTTAGTATTGTTACTCTCCATACTTAAGTACCTCTGAAGGTACATACTATAGTACTGTTACTCTCCATACTTAAGTACATCTGAAGGTAAATACTTTAGTAGTGTTACTCTCAATACTTAAGTACCTCTGAAGGTACATACTTTAGTACTGTTACTCTCCATACTTAAGTACCTCTGAAGGTACATACTTTAGTACTGTTACTCTCCATACTTAAGTACATCTGAAGGTACATACTTTAGTACTGTTACTCTCCATACTTAAGTACATCTGAAGGTACATACTTTAGTACTGTTACTCTCCATACTTCAGTACATCTGAAGGTACATACTATAGTAGTGTTACTCTCAATACTTAAGTACATCTGAAGGTACATACTTTAGTACTGTTACTCTCCATACTTAAGTACATCTGAAGGTACATACTATAGTACTGTTACTCTCCATACTTAAGTACATCTGAAGGTAAATACTTTAGTATTGTTACTCTCCATACTTGAGTACCTCTGAAGATACATACTTTAGTACTGTTACTCTCCATACTTAAGTACATCTGAAGGTACATACTTTAGTACTGTTACTCTCCATACTTAAGTACATCTGAAGGTACATACTTTAGTACTGTTACTCTCCATACTTAAGTACATCTGAAGGTACATACTTTAGTACTGTTACTCCAGTGGAGGTCTAAAGGGAGGAGCTTATATGGACACTAGAGGAGGATTTTACCTTGGAGATCCCATGCTTGGTGTACTTCATCGACCACTGCTGGTGTCAGACAAAGCCAAAGCTCCTCTGAATGTATAATAGATATCATCTCAGGACAGTGTTAATGTCAAATGTGGATATGAAATGCTAATCATTAGTTCAGCACTTTTGTGCTCTTATGAATTCAGTAATGATGATGATGCACTCAGCAGCCTCTTTTTTGGACGCTCCTACCTTGTAGCTCCACCCTGCTGCGTGCAATTAAAGCCCGTAGCCCATCTGTTGCAGTGTATTTGGGGTAACTGTCCTCTAGTGGTTAATCAGTGGTCAGTTTCTTGGCTGGAAGTCACGTAGCAAACCACTCATACCTGTGCTACACACAGGAACATGCCCCCACCATGTTAACATCACTGCTGTGCCCAGAAACCACATAAATAGGGGTCAGCTTCATCCCTGTGGTCAGGAACTGACCAGTGGCCTATAAACTATAGATCGAAGACGTTACCGTTTTTTAAAATAGCCATACTAGGTTGAATGGATACGGAAGCAAAAAAAAATAATAAAGCCATAAAGTAAGTCATAATTATG
This sequence comes from Prochilodus magdalenae, assembly GCA_024036415.1. Classification (NCBI taxonomy): domain Eukaryota; kingdom Metazoa; phylum Chordata; class Actinopteri; order Characiformes; family Prochilodontidae; genus Prochilodus; species Prochilodus magdalenae. The sequence goes on from JAMWET010006541.1 coordinate 137,265, forward strand.
AGATGCTAAGTCATAATTATGAGATAGTAAGTCATAACTATGAGATGCTAAATCTTAATTAGGATACTAAGTCATAATTTTGAGATGCTAAGTCATAATTAGGATACTAAGTCATAATTTTGAGATGCTAAGTCATAATTTTGAGATGCTAAGTCATAATTATGAGATACTAAGTCATAATTATTAGATGCTAAATCATAATTAGGATACTAAGTCCTAATTTTGAGATGCTAAGTCATAATTAGGGTACTAAGTCATAATTTTAGATGCTAAATCATAATTATGAGATACTAAGTCAATTATGAGATGCTAAGTAATAATTAAGATACTAATTAATAATTTTGAGATGCTAAGTCATAATTATGAGATATTAAGTCATAATTATGAGATGCTAAATCATAATTAGGATACTAAGTCATAATTTTGAGATGCTAAATCATAATTATGAGATACTAAGTCAATTATGAGATGCTAAGTAATAATTAAAATACTAATTAATAATTTTGAGATGCTAGGTCATAATTATGGGATAGTAAGTCAATTATGTGATGCTAAGTCATATTTAAGATAGTAAGTAATAATTTTGAGATGCTAAGTCATAATTATGAGATACTAAGTTGTAATTATTAGATGCTAAGTCATAATCAAGGTACTAAGTCATAATTTTGAGATGCTAAGTCATACTTTTTTGGTCTTTAAGTAGCAGAAACTTCTGTTTCAAAATATAGAGCTTTATAAATACATTGTTTAAATGTATTTATTTTAACACTCAGTCCAGTTCCAGCAGCTTTGATGATGGAAACCCTTCGTGGTTCTCCCTCTCCTTTCCTGATTTCCATGGTTTCCTCCCTCCTATATTTGGTGAGAAGCCGTTAATGCTCAGTCCTGTTCCTTGATTGTGAGACGCACTCTGGACCCCATTGTTTCCTAACGATGTATTCAGACGCTGAAAGTGCCAGTCCAGCAGGATGTGCAGCTGTGAGCCCATCTTCACAATCGATCAGCAGCGGGCCGGCGCGTCTGCGGCCCGGTATCTCGGAGCTGAGGACGAGCATGCCGTTAACGGGAGCTGACACCGCTGACGGAGGCTCATTATGTACACAATGAACCATGGTGCAAATTCTATCCCCAAACTCGCGCCGCTAACAGCTACGATGAAGCAGAGCTATATCTCCGGGCCTCACCTGGAACCACATGGAAAGTCTATTGACCTTATGGATGTCCATATTGTGCGCTGACTCCAGGCATTAAAAAGCCATAAAAGCCCTAAACAGGTGCGCTGAAGCAGGTATGCTAAAATATCTCTTCGACCTCCAAAAGTCTTTTGCTTCTTTCCTTTTCTTTTTTTTCAGACTTTCAGAGAAATACACTGCACAGTGTGAGCGGCCCAGTTCTCAACCGTCATGTTAAGCATCGTCACGACTCCTTAAAGACCCTAAAGACCCAAAGAGACACCACACACATTTTTATTTAAGCCAAAATTCTAATAATATTGTGTTTCTGAAAAATCCGTCCCTGAAATAAGAGTCTGTGTTATCGTGATTGTTGGGGATAAGTTGCTGACATTGAATGAGTCACCAATGATTTGTGTGCAGGAGAGAAAAACAATATTTATTATTATAATTATTATTGTAATTAGTACATCGATAGTACATCAATTAAAATGCAAATTAGTTTCTGAATATTCTTTATAGTAATTACTGATTAATCCATAACGGATACTGAAAGTCATAATAGTTACAAAATATTTTATAGTACCCACTGATTAATTCATAGTTAATGCTGAAAGTCATAGTTACTCAATATTTTGTAGTACATACTGGATAATTCATACCAGATACTAAATAATATATGGTAGATACTAAATACAGTAGTGAATAATTCATAGTACATACTGAGTAATTCATAGTAGATACTACAAATATTTCAGTTATTAAGTAATTCATAGTAGATACTAAAATAGCTGACCATTACTGAGTAATTCATAGAAGATTCTGAAAATTATTCACAGTTATTGAGTAATTCATAGTAGATTCTAATAATAATTCACCATTACTGAATCATTCATAGTAGTTTCTGAATAATTCATCCTAGTTGCTGGTTTATTCATAGCAGATACAGAATGAGTCATAGTAGACACTCTCTGTGTATAAAGTATATAATTATTTTACGCCTTGAAACTCTTTGTAACGTATGTTTTTTCTGTGGTATGAGCTTTTTTACCGTAAATTACTGAGTTACAGGGCTAGTAAATGTAATCTAGACTAATATAAAGTACATACTGAATAATTCATAGTAGATGCTATATAGTAGATACTGAACAATTCATGGTAAAATTAATTTTAAAGTAGATACTGAAAAATTCATAGTAATTACTAATTTCAAAGAAGATACTGAAACGAATTCATACATACTGAATCATATTCATAGATACAATTCATAGTAGTAACTAATTTTATAGTAGATAGGAAAATAATTCATAGATACTGTATTATAAAGTAGTTAATAAAAACTCAGAGCAGATACTAAAAGTAATTTGTAAGTACTGGATAATAATTGCTAAAATAAATAAAATACTGAATAATTAATAGTTATTAAATCATTTTTAGTAATTACTAAATACATATAATTCATAGTATCTACTAAATAAGTCATAGTAGTTACTGAGTCATTCATAGTGGCTCCTGAATCATAACTTGTAGTCACTGATTTATTCAAAGTGGCTTCTAAATAATCCAGGTAATTTTTTTACAAACACAAACAAACAAACAAACAAACAAAAACAAACAAACAAGCAATGTGTGTTTCCTATTCGTATCTGGTATTTGTATCTGTCCGGACTCCGTCCTGTTCAGCCGTGAGAACCCATTTGTATTCATAGGCTTCAGTCTCTGGTCTGTGCGCTGGCCCACACATTCCTAAATGGTTCTTTGATTAAAGATGGAGTTCTGGTGGGGGGAAATCCCCTAACTCATATAGAACGTGTCTGTTATGTGGAGGTTCTCCGTCTCTCTCTCTCCAACAAAACGTAGTTCCTCTTCAAACGCGGTTTTTGCCACCTTTATTTTGTACCTCAGAATTTTTTTTATTGTAACTACGTACTACAGCAGCTTCATAAGGGTTAGCGAATGATTCATAGCAGGTAATGGATAAGGAGACTAATAACTGAAGAGTGATTCTCGCTCACGCTGGTTAAAGCCACTGACTACTGTTCCCAAGCGACTGTAAGCATCATAATGGGGCCGTGAGAAGAAGATCTGATGAGCCGCTGCTGAGAAACCCTGGCGCCACAGGGGGCAGAGTGGCATGCGGTTTCAGTGTTTGTGTTTCCTTTAAAGGACGGCCTCTCATGTCAGTCCTACAGACATGACATGAGCTGTGAGCATCAGGCATGTGACATCAGTCATACTGTTCTCCTCGCAGTATCTGTCAGAGCAGATCTCCTCAACTGATGAGCAGCCCGGGGCTAATTGTGCAGGTACTGAAAGTGATGGCGGAGAGGCATTCTCTGCCTGCTGTTACCCACTCAAAGGTTATCTACTGGGAGATGCAGTAGGACGTATGGATTTCTCCAGGCACATATGGGTGCTGGAAGTGGTTTCAGCAGGATTCGTTTTGGAGGACTGAAGTGCATTGTGCTTGTGCAGCACTCTGGGGTCTGAGCGTATGCATATAATCAAAGCTACACGGAACGTACGGTTAGCAAAGCGGAAACTGATTATATGAAACAGGAAGGCATTCAACCCCCTCGAGTATGATCTAGGACAGGGTTCTCAACCCCCGCCACCGCAGGACCCACCTGATAGTAGCTGCAAAGCATAGCGGCCCACCTGAAAACTGGAATCAACTTTTATAACCTCGATAATTTCTCCAAGAGATATGGGTAAAGAATAATTATGATATGTCCAAATTCAGACAGGGGGACTGTTAAAGTGGCCCGAGGAACCTCTCCATTAATGGCTTGCCAGCTGCTATGCTGTCTAATTAGTCTTTGTACATATGAACATGAATATATTTATATCTATATGAGTGTGTTTGTGTGCATTAGCGTGTGCATTAGCATGCGTATCTTAGTGCATGTGTGTCTGTGTGTGTGTGCATTAGCGTGCGTGTGTGTTAGTGTGTGTGTGCGTGCATTAGCTGTGTGTGTGTGTTAGTGTGTGTGTGCATTAGCGTGTGTGTGCATTAGCGTGCGTGTGTGTTAGTGTGTGTGTGTGCATTAGCAGTGTGTGTGTTAGTGTGTGTGTGCATTAGCATGCGTGTGTGTTAGTGTATGTGTGTGTGTTTGTGTGTGTGTATATGTGTGTGAGTGTGTGTTAGTGTGTGTGTGCATTAGCATGTGTGTGCATTAGCGTGCGTGTGTGTTAGTGTGTGTGTGTGTTGGTGTTTGTGTTAGCGTGCGTGTGTGTTAGTGTGTGTGTGTGCATTAGCAAGTGTGTGTGTTTGTGTGTGTGTGTGTGTGTGTGTGTTAGCGTGCGTGTATGTTAGTGTATGTGTGTGTGTTTGTGTGTGTGTATATGTGTGTGAGTGTGTGTATGTGTGTGTGTGTGTTAGTGTGTGTGTGTGCATTAGCGTGTGTATGTGTGCATTAGCGTGCGTGTGTTAGTGTGTGTGTTAGCGTGCGTGTGTGTTAGTGTGTGTGTGTGCGCCTTAGTGTGTGTGTTAGTGTGTGTGTGTGCATTAGCGTGTGTATGTGTGCATTAGCGTGCTTGTGTGTGTGTGTGTGTGCATTAGCGTGTGTGTGTATTAGTGTGTGTGTGTGTGGGGGTGTGTGGGTGTGTGTGTGTGTGTGTGTGTGTGTGTGTGTGTGCATTAGCGTGTGTGTGTGTGCATTAGCGTGTGTGTGTGTTAGTGTGTGTGTGTATTTATCATCTAGGAAATGAAGCACACAAGCAAAACATGCAAGTTTAATATCACTAATGATATATATATGTATATATATTGCATACTAAGTACATTAGTAGTTAGTATACTGTACAATACATTAATTATGAGTGCATGGAATATTGCATATATATATATATATATATATGGTGAATAGATTTGCATTTTGCACATTTTTGTTGGTGTCTGATTATTTATAACACAGTGCTGATGCTGGCTGAGGGGGGCCACTGTAAATGCTTGCCTAGGGCCCCAGCAGGTTCCAGAATCACCATTGATTGTGTCTCATACACAATACCTTATTCTTGCTAGTGTCCTGGTCCAGCTAATCATGTCTAGAGCCTCATATTGGCATTTCAAAACATTTCTGAAGGGTATGTGGCTATAGCTCTAAAGATGTGATTGATGCTGTTCTGTTTGATATTAGAAAGGATCAATCTGTATCTCGTGTATAATACATCCTCTCTACATGCAGTATGTCCATTAGGTCTCCTTTGAATTCTTTGTCCTTTTCTCTATTAGAGCTCCAGGAGCTCCACGGAGCAGCTTTCATCAGTTGAGGAAATAATTGCTTTAAAGTAAAACGAATGGCTTTTGCCATTCCTGCGTGAAAGGGGAGATTGTTTGGGGCTTCTGACGACACTGTATACGCTTCTGTGCTTTTCCACAGAAACTGAGGTAGTCTTCTATTCCCAGATGGGACGTCAGCTCCCTGAGGAGTCCCGTCGGCAGCCATACGGCAGCCTTCAGACGCTGAGAGTTTGATGACCATATCGTCGCTGTCCAAAAAAAAATCATCTTTGTTTTTTCTGATTTGTATTTGTTCTTAACGTTGTGTAAACACTTCATGATGGATGCGCCGATGAAAAGAAAGCTCTGAAAGATTTTTTTTCCATGCAGCAGGCTGAGCTGATTGATTTGTACAAAATATCTCACTGCAGTTTTTCCATAACAAGATAGCATAACAGCTGGGATAGCAGAGCAGCAGCCTAGCAGCACCTTAGCAACCACCTGTGATAGCATAGGAGCAGCCTAGCAGCACCTTAGCAACCACCTGTGATAGCATAGGAGCAGCCTAGCAACACCTTAGCAACCACCTTGGATAGCATAGCAGCAGCCTAGCAGCACCTTCGCAACCACCTGGGATGGCATAGCAGCAGGCTAGCAGCACCTTAGCAACCACCTGCAACTTAAAGTTACAATTTTTTTTCTGCTAGTTCTCTGTGGTGACTAGTTCTCTGGGGTTCTCTGTGGAGACTCTCTGTAGTCGCTCTGTGGATTTCTGTGGTTCTCGATTGTTTCTTGGTTTTGTTTTTGTTCTCTGGGTTTTTTTTCACTGGGGTTCTCTGTAGTGACTCTGTGGTTCTCTGGGTTTCTCTGTAGTGACTCTGTGGTTCTCTGGGTTTCTCTGTAGTGACTCTGTGGTTCTCTGGGTTTCTCTGTACTGACTCTGTGGTTCTCTGGGTTTCTCTGTACTGACTCTGTGGTTCTCTGGGTTTCTCTGTACTGACTGTGTGGTTCTCTGGGTTTCTCTGTAGTGATCCTGTGGTTCTCTGGGTTTCTCTGTAGTGACTCTGTGGTTCTCTGGGTTTCTCTGTAGTGACTCTGTGGCTCTCTGGGTTTCTCTGTAGTGACTCTGTGGCTCTCTGGGTTTCTCTGTAGTGACTCTGTGGTTCTCTGGGTTTCTCTGTAGTGACTCTTTGGTTCTCTGGGTTTCTCTGTAGTGACTGTAGTTCTCTGGGTTTCTCTGTAGTGACTCTGTGGTTCTCTGGGTTTCTCTGTAGTGACTCTGTGGTTCTCTGGGTTTCTCTGTAGTGACTCTGTGGTTCTCTGGGTTTCTCTGTAGTGACTCTGTGGTTCTCTGGGTTTCTCTGTAGTGACTCTGTGGTTCTCTGGGTTTCTCTGTAGTGACTGTGGTTCTCTGGGTTTCTCTGTAGTGACTCTGTGGTTCTCTGGATTTCTCTGTACTGACTGTGTGGTTCTCTGGGTTTCTCTGTACTGACTTTGTGGTTCTCTGGGTTTCTCTGTAGTGACTCTGTGGTTCTCTGGGTTTCTGTGTACTGACTCTGTGGTTATCTGGGTTTCTCTGTAGTGACTGTGTGGTTCTCTGGATTTCTGTGTACTGACTCTGTGGTTCTCTGGGTTTCTCTGTAGTGACTGTGTGGTTCTCTGGGTTTCTCTGTACTGACTTTGTGGTTCTCTGGGTTTCTCTGTAGTGACTCTGTGGTTCTCTGGGTTTCTGTGTACTGACTCTGTGGTTCTCTGGGTTTCTCTGTAGTGACTGTGTGGTTCTCTGGGTTTCTCTGTACTGACTCTGTGGTTCTCTGGGTTTCTCTGTACTGACTCTGTGGTTCTCTGGGTTTCTCTGTACTGACTGTGTGATTCTCTGGGTTTCTCTGTAGTGACTGTGTGGTTCTCTGGGTTTCTCTGTACTGACTTTGTGGTTCTCTGGGTTTCTCTGTAGTGACTCTGTGGTTCTCTGGGTTTCTGTGTACTGACTCTGTGGTTCTCTGGGTTTCTCTGTAGTGACTCTGTGGCTCTCTGGGTTTCTCTGTAGTGACTCTGTGGTTCTCTGGGTTTCTCTGTAGTGACTCTTTGGTTCTCTGGGTTTCTCTGTAGTGACTGTAGTTCTCTGGGTTTCTCTGTAGTGACTCTGTGGTTCTCTGGGTTTCTCTGTAGTGACTCTGTGGTTCTCTGGGTTTCTCTGTAGTGACTCTGTGGTTCTCTGGGTTTCTCTGTAGTGACTCTGTGGTTCTCTGGGTTTCTCTGTAGTGACTCTGTGGTTCTCTGGGTTTCTCTGTAGTGACTGTGGTTCTCTGGGTTTCTCTGTAGTGACTCTGTGGTTCTCTGGATTTCTCTGTACTGACTGTGTGGTTCTCTGGGTTTCTCTGTACTGACTTTGTGGTTCTCTGGGTTTCTCTGTAGTGACTCTGTGGTTCTCTGGGTTTCTGTGTACTGACTCTGTGGTTATCTGGGTTTCTCTGTAGTGACTGTGTGGTTCTCTGGATTTCTGTGTACTGACTCTGTGGTTCTCTGGGTTTCTCTGTAGTGACTGTGTGGTTCTCTGGGTTTCTCTGTACTGACTTTGTGGTTCTCTGGGTTTCTCTGTAGTGACTCTGTGGTTCTCTGGGTTTCTGTGTACTGACTCTGTGGTTCTCTGGGTTTCTCTGTAGTGACTGTGTGGTTCTCTGGGTTTCTCTGTACTGACTCTGTGGTTCTCTGGGTTTCTCTGTACTGACTCTGTGGTTCTCTGGGTTTCTCTGTACTGACTGTGTGATTCTCTGGGTTTCTCTGTAGTGACTGTGTGGTTCTCTGGGTTTCTCTGTACTGACTTTGTGGTTCTCTGGGTTTCTCTGTAGTGACTCTGTGGTTCTCTGGGTTTCTGTGTACTGACTCTGTGGTTCTCTGGGTTTCTCTGTAGTGACTGTGTGGTGCTCTGGGTTTCTCTGTAGTGACTCTGTGGTTCTCTAGTCTTCTCTGTAGTGACTGTGGTTCTCTGGGTTTCTCTGTAGTGACTGTGTGGTTCTCTGGGTTTCTCTGTAGTGACTCTGTGGTTCTCTGGGTTTCTCTGTAGTGACTCTGTGGTTCTCTAGGCTTCTCTGTAGTGACTCTGTGGTTCTCTGGGTTTCTCTGTACTGACTCTGTGGATCTCTGTTGTTCTCTGTGGTTCTTTGGGCTTCACTGTGATTGATAGGTGGCTGTCTTTGCTGACTCTGTGGTTCTCTGTGGTGACTTATAGGTTCTTGGCAGCTCTCTGTTGTTCTCTGTAGTTCACTGTTGCTCTCAGGGTTTCTCTGTGGTTCTTTGGGGTGACTCATTGGTTCTTTGGGGTTCTCTCTGGTCACTCAGAAAATGAACTAAACCTGTAATTTGACTTGAAGCGTTCAGGCGTTTCACACCACTGTAGTGATGTTGTGATGTACACAGCAAAGGTTGCCTTTGATTGGTCAGACTCATTGACAGGTTGTTCCCAAGCTCCGTATGAACCTGGGATAACACTGTCTATGATTCAAATTTGAGCTCTTGTGATTCACTAGCAATGTACACTGTATTAAACCGCACTTTTTAAATTTCAGCCCTGCATCATACCTCACTTGGCTGTTTGTGCCTTACTGAGTGGTGTCTACTGAACAAACGAGCCCAGGATTGCTTAGAGCACCAGCATTAGAGCACCAGCATCATCAAATGATCTTCATTACATACTTCAGGGGGGAGTGGGAGGTGCTGCAGTGGTGTTTGCACGGAGATAAGGTGGTGTGGGTTTTTTTCTTCCATCAAGATCCTATAGATAGCAACAGTGACAAGACAGAGCTTAATATTAGTGCAAGTGTCACGCCCCCACACATGCACACTATTTCTGTTGCCAAGCAGCAAGCCCTTAATGCTTGAACGACAGGGTAATGACATTATACTTTTGGATGGCTCCCAAAGGTAGACTTCACGTTGTAAGAGGAAACAAAATGACTCATAAGTCATATTGCTTAAATGTCAGGCTCCAGCGTTGTCAAGCCCAAGTTCTCAGTTTCGCATCTTTAAATAAAGGACTGCGACACTTTCTGCACAGTAAGGTTCAAATCAAACAACTACAGACCCACAAAATGCTACTGATTCCTCTGTTGTAGGAATAATAATAATAATAATGAGGATTAGAATTATACACTCACCGGACCAAAGAATTAGGCAGCCTGTCTGTTTAAGGTGGTAGTAACCATAGGCTCCTGCAGATGGCGCTGCACCAGGATGAAGTCGTACCTGTGGGGTGTGAGTGGTGGGATCCATAGATTGGGACCCATACATTGTCTTGTTCCATGTGTGGTAAACGTTCCAAAGCAGATGTTAACGATTGGCTAAAAGGAGGGACTGCATGTGGGCGTGGCCAAAGCCCATAGTGTGAAGGAAGTAGCTGAATCTGCAGGTGTATGGAAGCGTACGCTCATACGGGTCTACCAGCAGTGGATACAATCCCAGTCTACAGGGAATTCTCCTCGGAATGGTGCCAGGGAAGCATCCTCTAAAACTGGACCAACTGACCAATGCTTTTGTAAGAGTGTCTGAACACTGATGTGGTCTACATCCAGAACCTTGTCCAGTCCATGCCCAATCCAATCCTTGCTGTTACTGGTGCTCATGGTGGTATTACATACTATTAGGTACATTCCTGTTAGAGGTGACGCATTTTTTGTCTGCTGAGTTCAGATAAGACTGGTATTGTTAGATGTACTTGTGGAATTTGGACCATAATCACAGTTTTTGGAAAACTGTTCTAAAGAAAACTCAAGATTACCCAATTGAGATCAGACATGCTTTGTACCTTGACACTGGAAATAATCACGTGACCCTTTTTACTGTCCGGTGAGCTTAATAAGATGGTTTGATGTACTTCTGGAATTTGCACCTATTCCTAATTTTTGGAAAGATGCAAAGAATTCCCAGATTAAAAACAAATTATTTGAGTAATTCTGAAGAAACCTCAGAATCACCCAATCCAGATCAGACTTGTTTCATACCTTGACATTGACATTAGTCACAGGTCATCAGTTTTTGTCTGATGAGCTTAATAAGATCAGTAATGGTTAGATGTACTTCCAGAATTGGGACCTATTGCCAATTTCTGGAAAGCTGCAAATAATTTCCTGTTTAAAAACAAATAATTTTAGCAATTCTGAAGAAACCTCAGAATCACCCAATCCGGATCAGACTTGTTTCATACCTTGACTTTGACATTAGTCACAGGTCTGATGAGCTAATAAGATCAGTAATGGTTAGATGTATGTCTGGAATTGGGACCTATTCCCAATTTTTGGAAAATTGTGACAATAATCCCAGATTGGAAACAAATCATTTGCATCATTCTGAAGAAGTCCCGTGATCACCCAATTCAGATCAAACGTGTTTAAACTTGACATTTAAATTAGCTACAGGTGACATTTTTTTTTGTCTGGTGAGCTTTATGTCAGTAATGGTTGGATGTACGTCTGGAATTTGGACCCATTCCCAAAAAGCTGCAAAAAAATTCCCAGATTAAAACCAAATGATTTGAGTAATTCTAATGAAACCTCAGGATCACCCAGTAGTCCAGGTCAGACTTGTTGTGTAACTTGACATTGATCAGATAGGAACATCAATGTGCCTTTTTGTTTCATAAGAAAGCGCTCGCGTTATGTGCCAACATGTCATCATAAAAGGGACGGCCGCCATTCAGGTGAACGGATGAAAAGAAGTTTGGTGCATGAAAAAGTGTGATTCATTCATGTCAAGGCTTTGCTCGTAGTGAAAGGAGCTTTTATATCCTTCAGGCTCTTCGAGCTTCAGCCAGCCTTAGTGGGGGGAAAAGCGTACGAGGAAATAATGGTTATTGTAACGTGGAATTAAAAGCTTCCCTTTCAAGCCACGCGGCCTTGTTTGACTATAGCCACAAGGGAAAAGGCACATGAGGGAGTACGAGCGCTGATTTACATGAGCTGTTTATAAACACGCTGTAATGACCACGCTTATTTGGCCTTTGTGCTCTTGGTGGATTAATGTATACCTCACTGATTGTCCAATTAGCCGCTTTAGCGCATTTCGACCGGGGCTAATTTGTGCCGCAGCCATGTCTGGGACCTGGAACCTCGGTTTTGGTGCATCCTGCTGTGATCTTTAACCATGATTCATGAAGCTACATGTAGAATAATGTGGTGTAACGAAGGGGGTTCCTCGGGAGAACCTTCGAGGAGTCGAGGTTACACTACACGCTTTAATGGAGCTCAACCTGAACGCCGTGCAGTAAAGGGGGAACACAGAGAGCACTCGAGCTAGCTCAGGCTCTGCTTAGCTGCTCGGCTCATGCTAGCGCTTAGCTCTGGCTTATCAAACCTTATACTAAAACAGAAGCTATGGTCATACCTAGCCCTTCAGAATAAAAGTTCTTGGGCAGCAGGGCGCTTAACATGAACACATTTACTAGCTTAACGAACATGGCATGCTCATAGGCCTTAACACTCATTCGTGTTTAGGCCCAGTCACACTTCGGGGAACCTAATTATCATTCCGCTGTTACTCGACTTTGAATATATGGAGTGTGCAAAATCTCACACTGGGTCCTCCATGCTAATTTGCATCTTTAGCCTAAATATATATTTACTAGCATATTAACATAGCCAGAGGATAGCAGACCACTGTTGGCCCACTGGCGGCTAAGCTGATGTTCCAGTGGTGTTTTGCTTTGCATTTTCTCGGTAGCTTGCTGGTGGTTAAGCCTACTATCAGACAAAATGCCATTTTTCATTACTTGTTTTTCACTCAAGCCTCCAATTTACTCATTCTTTCTTCATTTCTTGTTTTTATTGTCCTGTAAATTAGTGTAATAGATCATTTTCAGTATCAGCAACAACATTTGCAGCTAAGCCATTTCATATTAGGCCTAGCCATTTTTTTTCTTTCTATTATTTGTAATATAAGCTTTAGTTTATTTTCTACAATGAAAGGCTGTACACGTTTAAAATCTCTAAAAACTAGTCAGGTCTTGTACACAGGACAGTAATTTGGGTGGTCTGAGGGTGGACCAGCAGTGGTAAACAGTCAGCGGCGTGCCGATCAAGTCGGCCGACCAATATAGGCTTGCTAGCTAAATATATACACATGGGAATGTGGGGCTGCATACCAAAAAGTCAAACTTAACGTTATCAGCAGTGGGGTAGTCTCAGCACAACCTCCGTTAACATGTAGATGGAGAGTCTATTGCGCAAACTGGCCACACTCTCAGGAATCTGCCAGTTGCATTCTGATTGGCTAGCTGCACTACCGTGTATTACTTTGCACTGGTTCAAAGTTCCCAGCGGGGATCAAAGTTTTGATGTTCCAGCTGAGATCAGTCTTAGTGTCAGGGTCTGATAGAATCAGGATGCGCACAGATAAGGCTTAAAAGGTTTTAATAAGATATAAGGGAAAATCCAAAGAGCAAAACCAGAAAACAAGGTGAACAGAGCAATACGGGCATGGCGAGAATCGAAGTCGAAGATACAAGTGAAAGAAACGGTAACAGGAAGTCAAAAACACAAATACAAAACAGAGACGATACTTCGCAATGTGTTTCACAAACCACACAGTATAAATAGGACAGGTGTCTTAATCAAAACTCTGGCGAGGCCGATCTGTAATTGGCTGCTGGTTAGGAGTGTACTGTCATGTGATTGCTAGTAGGGTTGTTAACCCTTGATGTGCTGGGTGGAAGTGTGACACTTAGTAAAGTGTGTACAGTAAAGGTGTACTCAGTGACCCCTAGTGGGTTGTTTTAGGCTAACCATTCTCTGCCAATTGGTAGAGATGTCACAATCAGTGTCTTAAAAGTTTAACACCTTCTTTATTAAGATATAGTGACTCAGTATGTGCTCTACCAAAATGATGAGCAGAACATTAAAGGGTTACATGAACTTTGACATTAGATTTTGGCCTGAACTGATCTTATGGGGTGGTACTTCCAACACATTGTGCAGGACGTTGACCGGGTTCCTATCACCACCACTGTAAAGAAATGAGTTGCCAGATCTCCATAGTGAAAGATTTCGCCTCAAACCTCTTCAAACGACCTTGACAACTCATGAATGACTAAATTATTAAGAAATGTTTTAAAAAATTTCCTCTGAACGCAGTTATTATTTCAAGGTCCCAGTGCTGGTGAAGCTATTGCTGAGCTTCTTGTTCTGTGGAACCGGGTGATTCGCAAATAAAGCACTCAGTCTGAGTGACATAGCACAAAGAGAGGAGATAGCAGAGCCAGAATCGTACGCCGATGGATCTCTAGGGCCAGCTCAACACAAGTACGTCAAAGGAAGATTCATTGGCGAGTGGTGCACCCGGTTCCTTCATCGGTGCAGACGCTCAGCTTCCATCTTCCCAAGCTTTTCATCCGTCACTGACCGAAAAGCGGCACACCTGCTTTTTTGCACATATGGTGGGATCCTGCAGGGGCTCATGAATACAGGATATTTTCAGTGGTGGGGCTGCGCTTGACACACTGTAACGGAGAGTCAGGCTGCTGCTCGCCTAAAGAGGGAGGCAAACAAGCGCTCTATCCGTATCAGAAACATGTGGGCGTTGCTGAAGCTTCACTGTGTCGCCCTATTATATAGCCATTCTTCCCACATGCTCGGTCATGACTGAGCATTGCACACAGCTTTCGCCAGCATGAGCCACTTTACTCTGCTCTAATGGCCCTTTAACAGTCTGAAAATGCCATCCGATTTGATGCTCCATCATTATAGCCTGCATGGAGAGTGTGGTTCTTAGGGCTAAGGATGACCTGCTGATTGATGCGTGGACTGGAGCCAAACGAATGATGTAAGGAGAACTTGCCAAAGGGTTACAGGAGTAAAGGTACAGTCGCTGATGGAGTGCGCCTGCCAGTTCATCAGAGCAGTGATGGATGGACACCATGCAGATTATACTGCAATGCCAAATGCTGGGTTCCTTATGCAGCAAGTCGAGAACTCGGTTGACTTTTTATTTGATCCGGCAGAGATTAAAGGCTCCTACGAAACATGCTGACCCTTAGTCGCTGCTGTCGTCTAGCTGTCTGAGGCAAGATTGGAGCTTGATGTTTCATCTCTCTCCAAGATGAAAGCTTTAAGTGCTGTTTATCTGATGGGGATAATGTGGGTGGGTGTGCCAGGTCTTCCAGGTGGTTGCCAAGGATCCTGCTACCTTATGCATGTGGTCTTATGCAAGTGGATAATCTACAAATCTTGTGAACAATGAATCAGCAGCTTGAATGGTCTGCAAAGAGGGAGAAACACTTTCTCAGCTGCCTGAAATGCTTTTCTGTTACAAGGTGATGTCATCACGTAACATGCTCCTAATTGCCCGCCTACCAGCAAGCTTGAAGCGCCCTCACCCAACACACGGACAGCATTAAAACACTTAAAACTAACCACCCTGAAATGTTCTGCTCTAGTCTAGCTTGTGTAGGTGGACTGATTAGCTTGTTCCACCGGACTTTCAGGATCGGACTCTGAGTCAAACTTCTACAGCAGAATCAATGCCATTGTAAGAACAGCCTAAGGAGTGTGGGGGGCAGGACTTGTTGCAGGATGCTGTTCTGAAAGTGTACCTGTTAGAACAGAGTGGGCTGACCAATCAGAGCACACTGGGCTTATCAGGAGGCGGGGCTTAAAGACACAGGAGCTCTAATTGAAAAAGATTAGATAATCTTAGAAAATAGAAAATAGATAGATAGATAGATATTTTATCAATATGTGACTTTCCATCTGGGATTAATAAAGTGATATCTATCTATCTATCTATCTATCTATCTATCTATCTATATATCTGACTATCTGTCTGTCTGTCTGTTTACCTACCTCTAACAGAGCATTTCAGACTGAGGGTGAACACAGACAGAAAAAATATCAAGTTTTGGGAAACACGTAAATCAATTCTAGCAGACCCCACATATAAAATTATTATTAAAAATAATTTTAATAGGTTATAGGTAATAATAGGTTTAAAATATCTCACACAGTGTGAGTGAGGGCTGTTTCAGGATATCCGATTGGGCATTTTTTGGCAATACTGACCCAGTGCTGTATCTAGTACCAGATAAGCTCTATCTCTGATTATTCTCTGATCAAATTACACCACATATTTGCCATCATCTGTGATGACTACGCCTACTAAGTGTTAACCATATCAAGAAACCATTAACTATAATCATATACATCCATTCTAATGAATTGGAGGCCCAATAAAGTCTGAAAACTCAAATACTCCAATTTCATTCACCTTTCAACCGGAATGCGCTTCAAACGGAATGCGCTTCAAACGGAATGCGCTTTAACTGGATTCCATAAAAACGTAATTTCCTAACTTCCACCATTTAATCTATGTGTCAGATGAGCTTTGGCTGCTTCAGTCCCCTAGCCAAAAGTGACCTGCACATTTTGAAATACAGTTCGCAATGTTGATCGCAGAAAGGGTCATCACTCAGAAATCATGCAGGGCTTTGGCAGGCTGGCTCAAAACAGAATCAGAAGCATTCATATAAAATATGTCACCATAATCAATGGCTAGCATGAAGGTCACCTGGGTAATTTTCCTTTACAGTATAAAACATGACTTATTCTTTCATAGAAAGCCCATTTTGTCCTCCTTGCCTGATGTAGGTTTGAAATGGCAACCTGCGTTTATCTAGAGCCCATACATTAAATTAGATCTCTATAAAAGACTGAAAATATTACAGATGATGTAACCCTGTGATTTATGGAATAACACCTATGTAGTTCTCCCTCGCTGACCATCAGTGTATGAATGAAATCTTATATAAACATTCCGTATTCAGTTCTTCAGTTTTGACGTTGTTCAGAGCAGGTCCGTGTTCCTTAACCCTGGTCCTGGAGGCCCACTGCCCTGCAGATCTTAGCGCTGTTCCTGCTTTAGCACAGCTGCTTCGCCCCAGTAAGGGGCTGTTAATGAGCTGATTAGCTGGATCAGGTGTGTCAGGACCCGGGAGAACTCTGAAAACTGGGCCTCCAGGAGCAGGGTTGAGAAACACGAGTGGCTGTAAGTCATCACAATTAAGTCCTATTCGGCCTTATTTGCCCAAAAGACTCAAAGATGATTTTCTTTTTAGTTTAAAAGGTGGTTCATTTGGTTATAGCTTTATAAGAGTGGAGTTTCAGAATGCATTACTTTCAGTGACGTCCGATGAAAGCATTCCAACTAACAAGGGTGTATGCCATATATACTAAACATTACATGGCCAAAAGTATGTGGACACTTGACCATCACACTTCAAGCATATTGCCAAATGTATTCGCTCGTCTGCCTTCACACGCATATGGGCTTCAGTGACATCCCATGTTTAATCCATAGGGTTTAATTTGATATCGGCCCACCCTTTGCAGCTACAACAGCGTCAACTCCTCTGGGAAGGCTTTCCACAAGGTTTAGGAATGTGCTTATGAGAAATTTTGAATGATCTTCTAGAAGAGCATCTGTGAGGTCAGACATTGATGTTGGACGAGAAGGCCTGGCTCACAGTCTCCACTCTAATTCATCCCAAAGGTGTTCTATCAGGTTCTATCATGTCTTTATGGAGCTTGCTTTGTGCACAGGTGTGCAGTCATGTTGGAACAGTAAAGGCCATCCCCAGACCCCGCCCACCAAACTTTACAATTGGCACGGCAGTCAGATAAGTACCGTTCTCCTGGCAACCGTCAAACCCAGAGAGAATGGAGATGTGTGATTCACCACTTCAGAGAACATATCTCCACCGCTCTAGAGACCAGCTGTACCGCTTTACACCATCTGCATTCAGCGCTTAGCATTGCGCTTGGTGATGTAAAATTTGGATGCAGCTGCTCGCCCATTCCATGAAGGTCTTCTCCACACCAGACTCCTCAAGCCATGTCTTTATGGAGCTGGCTCTGTGCCCAGGGAGGGTACAGTCATGCTGGAACAGGAAAGGGTTCCTCTTCAAACTGCTGCCACAAAACTCTGAAAAACAGCCCCAGCGCATTTCCCCTTTGGCCATAACGTGCATATGTGGCCAGTGCTTCCAAAGTCCTCCACGAGTGTAGCCTCTCACTCTCATTCTGGTTAGTATAACTCAAGAGACTCTCAAGGGGAACCGGAGCTTGGCCGATTTATCCATAGGTCTTCTGGGGCCTGGTGTGCAGCAACTTCACGAATATATAACTTGTGTTTTAACAGTACATGATTAGCTAACTGCGCTACAAAATATGCAGCCTTGTTCAAAATGACTGAGTGTAGAGAGACCAGTCTTCTGGCATTCATTCAAGTCGACACCGAGCCAGCAATGTAGCAAGTATTCACATTCATAGCAGCCTGCAGAGATGTTCTACTAGAGCTACAGTCCAGGCTCTCCACACAGAGAAATATGAAATGCTTTGGGGAAGTTTCAGGGGTGAGTGGACATGGATGGGGTCACCTACCTCCAAATATATCTTTGGATGTTTTCATGGCTTAGAAAGGTTGAGAACCTCTTATTACTGTGCACTGGCCTCTCAAACCGAACCACGTTAAGCTGCAAACGAGAAGACGTTTAGATGTTTAGACATGCAGCTCAAATGGTTGCTTTACTTACCTAATTGGGTAAATGAGAGACAGCTTACTAATTGACTAGTATTTGGAGACGCTGACCTGCTATTAGCTGGTAGCGAGTCAAAACACCACATGACCTTGTTAAACCAATGAAACGCAAAGCATGTCTTTTGACACACACATGAGCCAAGGGCACACATAATATTGTTCGTGAGTGAACATTATAAATAGTTCGTCCCGAGAAGAGGACTAATAGGTGTCTATCCAGGTACTCGGAGGACTGGGAGTTGAAAGCCTAAAACCGGATGTGTGGCCTAGTTACTACCAGTAAACTCCTCCTCCAGTGTCAGTAGAGGTTCCTCCCTGTAGACCTCCACTGGAGTAACAGTACTAAAGTATGTACCTTCAGATTTACTTTAGTATGGAGAGTAACAGTACTAAAGTATGTACCTTCAGATGTACTTAAGTATGGAGAGTACCAGTACTAAAGTATGTACCTCCAGATGTACTTAAGTATGGAGAGTACCAGTACTAAAGTATGTACCTTCAGCTGTACTTAAGTATGGAGAGTACAAGTACTAAAGTATGTACCTTCAGATGTACTTAAGTATGGAGAGTACCAGAACTAAAGTATGTACCTCCAGATGTACTTAAGTATGGAGAGTACCAGTACTAAAGTATGTACCTTCAGCTGTACTTAAGTATGGAGAGTAACAGTACTAAAGTATGGACCTTCAGATGTACTTAAGTATGGAGAGTATCAGTACTAAAGTATGTACCTTCAGATGTACTAAAGTATAGAGAGTATCAGTACTAAAGTATGTACCTTCAGATGTACTTAAGTATGGAGAGTACCAGTACTAAAGTATGTACCTCCAGATGTACTAAAGTATAGAGAGTATCAGTACTAAAGTATGTACCTTCAGATGTACTTAAGTATGGAGAGTACCAGAACTAAAGTATGTACCTCCAGATGTACTTAAGTATGGAGAGTACCAGTACTAAAGTATGTACCTTCAGCTGTACTTAAGTATGGAGAGTAACAGTACTAAAGTATGGACCTTCAGATGTACTTAAGTATGGAGAGTATCAGTACTAAAGTATGTACCTTCAGATGTACTAAAGTATAGAGAGTATCAGTACTAAAGTATGTACCTTCAGATGTACTAAAGTATAGAGAGTAACAGTACTAAAGTATTTATTTATTTATTTATTTTTTTATAAAAAATGATTTGATTTGATTGATTTTTATTTATTTATTTTTTTTGGACAGTGATGATATGATCATAGCATAATCCTGTCTTCTAAATAAAATTTTATCATTTATAAATTATTTATATTTTTCTGTACCTTTTGTATATAGATCTTAATTACTTCTGTTCTTTCCTCTATGCTGCTGTAACACTGCAAATTTCTCCACTGTGGAATCAGTAATGGACTATCTTATCTTATATATTGGACATTATACTGGACACTGACTACAGTACCATAGAAAAACTCGAACTCACCTTTCATTTCTTCTATTACTGTTAAACTTCGCTTGTCTGTAAAGCACTTCCAGCTGCCACCAGTGCGAAAAGTCCTCTATAATTTTATGAAGTTATTATTGTTATTATGGCATTAGTAATTACATGGCATTTCACAGCTTTCCTGACACCATCAGGGTTAGCGTGCAGAATGAGTGTAAGTATTTGGGAAAGATATTCAAAGCGAAACCCCCCCCAGACACCCTCAATCCAATCACCCTCAGTCAAAATATGTTTTTATTTTTTCTTTTGTGTGGACGTGGCATTTCTCTCAGATCAAAAAAACAAAAATTAAATAACTTCCTTTTCAATCGGCCACAGACGCATCTCCCGACACCTGGCCAAGACTGAGCACCTAATCTAACCCACTTTCTCCACTGAGGACTTTGCGAGAGCAATTGTTCCTGAGCACAACAAACAATATTGTTTCACCATCCAAAGTCTCTTTGGAATGTCAGAGGCTTTGGAGCAATTTCTCTACCTTTGAGAGGCTTAAAAATTGCCATTTGATCTTTTTCCCCGTGTTTTGCTACTCGGGGAAGCTCCACAAGTGGTAGGATTTGGTCTTTCTTTGTGCTACAGTGTCCTTTAACACTTGGTAAGTGCACCTGCGTTACAACGATGCTCAATTTATGGGTTGCATTTAGAAAATGGGACAGCCACGGCCCCCGGGCTCTACGTCTGTCTACCACACCGCAAACAATTCCGTAATTGGTCATTATACTAGGCTCCTTTAAAAGCTTTGCTTTTGCCCTTTATGGAAAGCCTCCACTGGTATAACATGTCGGGTGATGTGGTAAACAACCACAGAGCAAGCTGACCTATTACGTGCTTAACACTAAAGGGGTCCTTCGGAATTATGCAACACAGTGGTCTCCAAAGTTGGCCCTGGAGGTCTACCTTCTCGTAGTCTTGTACGTGATGCCCCAGCTAATGGTGCCTCCAGATACATTAGGGTTACAGTCTTAAAAAGGATGGTTCTCCAGAAGTTCTTTAGTACAGACAGTGGTTCTGTGTAGGACCATGAACAGTCAAAGAACCACCAAAATGGTAAAATGGTTCTTCAGAGTGTTGGAGAATGTGTTGTATGTCATCCATCCAAAATAGAAAACGGTTCTATACTCGCACACTCAGAAATGGACCTATACTCCCGCACCACCTTCTGGGTGCAGCTGTTCTTTTGACCAGTAAGGGTTCTTCTGTTGATAGAAGCTTAACACCGTACCAGTAGCTAAACTGTTCTGGTGCTACATGGAACCAGGGCTGCCCTCTAGAGGTCGATGAGTTGAATCGTCGGTCGGAGAACCTTTAAGTCGACGGATAACCTTCAAATCGACTGACAACAGTGACGAGTTATTATTTTAAATATACATTTTAATAAATTAATTAATATAAATAATTAATTAAATAATTAAAAGGGGAATAATAAATATATATTTAAGGTCTAGCTGGGCTGTGATGCATGCTTGCTATAAAATTAAATCCACGTGACGACGTGCGCTGGTGGTTCACCGCTGAAGGAAGCTAAAGCTGTGAAGCTGAGAGACATGGGTGGAATGATGTCTCAGAGAAAGAGGAGGAGCTTTAGAAGAAGACACTCCGAACAAATGAAACCGAATTCTGCTCGTCATTCAGTCAGACGTCCAACACTGCTTCAAACGAGTGAGCTGACTTTCGTTTTAGACATAACGGCTGTTTGCGGTGAAGGAAGAACGGACCGGAGACGTTTGTTTATTATAATTCCATTATTATAGAACCTAAATTACTGATATTTATATTTATTTGTCTACAGCTGAGATTATCTTTATTTAAGGATAAGTACAGTCACTTAATACGCCTGCCGATAAAAGAGAAATAATGATTTCAGCGCGGGGAATATTACCCTAAAAATAATTTAAATATGGACTAATCTGGTTTTATTTAGCAGGTTATTATTTATGAGAGATGAAAGACGAAGGGTCCTCCTACTGAAGAAGCTGTTAGAAGTGAAATTAAAAAGAGCTATATATCTTGTAATTAAAGGATCAAATTCAGATCGATCATCATAAGCCCCGCCTCTTTTAGTACAGAAATATGTTCCTGTGACTCTGCTGACTTTCTAAATGAGGAGGATGTCAGATCTGAACTGTGTCCAAATTGATTTACTGATTACTAGATAAGGTACATGGAGAAAAAACATGAACGAATAGTCGAATTGTTGACCAAGACGGGCGAATCCGATTCGACTGACAAAATTCTGGTACAGCCCTACATGGAACTGTGTAAAACACATCTCCTTCAATATGAAGCACCACCATGCCAAGACTAATCAACCCATTAGGTCTAGTCAAGTTTTCTTGATGTAGCAACTTTTACAGTAGGCATTTTCATAAATCAGCTTCAACCCGAAGAACCATTTCCCGAAATGTTCATGGTTCTCCATAGGTCCATCATGTATGTGGGCAGCATGCCTGATGCCAGTTAGATGCCAGAGGCCTTTCAGTTGGCAGTCCGATTACCTCTTCAGGTACAAAGTGGTATTTGGTCAGGTACAGTGTGGTTGGCGTAGCTCAGCAGATATACCAGCCAGGGCGCCACCGCCAAGTGTGGGAGACTGGGGTTCGAATCTTGGTCTGGGTGACTGTGCTGTGCTACACCAATGAGAGTCCTTGGGCAAGACTCCTAACACTACGTTGGCTTCCCTGTAATATGATTAACCTTGTAAGTCGCTTTGGATAAGAGTGTCAGCTAAATACCGTAAATGTATTATGAGACCGCATAGGCCGGGCCTAGCATGCTAACTTCAGTAGATATCTCTGCTACGACACCATACATAGGCCTCTGACATGCCACCAGAACTGTTGTTTAATCATACTCTGTTGATAATTTCAGTTTATTTTGGAATGCTTTTAGCTAAAAAATGTACATATTGCACCTTTAAAGTTACAGTCCTTTAATTCAAAGGTGTGAAGGGGGTATTTAAAATGAAGCATGACTATGCTGGTACATAAAAACCACATATACAGTAAACAGCAGACCTTCCACATCCTTCTACAGGCATGGGAATGCCAATATACAGCCAACAGCACTCCGGACCGTACATTATATTCCCGGGTGGTCCGCAATGACAGTCTTGTTAAGGGAAGGAATATGATGTGGAGAAAGTCTTCTCGGTAACGGACGCAGAACCAGCTCGTCTGATGGGAGTTACACTGTGTCCCACTCTTATGACCATTAGAGAGAAACTTTTTTTATGGAATATTTGTGTTCCAGTTCATTAGATCTGCCGCCAGCCAGCTCGGAGATTCTCAAGCAAGTCTTTATCCCTGTGGAGGAGAACAAAACCGTGGACGTTCCTCAGCGGATAATACAGTTCAAATGGCATTTTATAAGACAATAGACTTAAAGACATGCAGTGAGTCAGCTCTGGTACTGGCCGCTTATTTAAGGAGTCATTGTTAAAGCCCAGCGAGATGAACTGGGCCCGGATCCAGAAGAGCGGCTGATATGTCTTGGGCAGACTCGTGGGTGCAGGGAGGTAGAGTGATGGGAAGCTGGAGATGAGGCGGTGTGTAAAATAATACCGGACACGCCGGAGGACTCCTGATGATATTTCTGGCGCAGGGTGACCCGTGCAATATCTGAGGTCGGGAGGATCAGAATAGTGTTTGCAGATTGAATCCTGCCCTGATTGATTTACCTCTGGCAGGGTTCACGGGACGATGGCAGCTGGCTTCCTCTCTGGTGAGCACATGGTTATTTAACTGGGTGTGCCAGCAGATTCGGAGCTGTACGGTGTTAGCTATAACATGGAGGCGAATGGAGTGACGGTGAACGCAGGGTTTGGGTGTAGACAGCAATGTGGCGTGCTCTCGGGATGCTCGTAGCAGAGCCCGGTATAGAACTGTATGTGTTTGTGTAAACAAATAATTATGAAATTATTTTTGCTATATTAAAAGCCTCAGGGTGGCTGTCTGATTAGCTCCAGTGTGGTGTTGATACACCATATGTCCTCAGGTTTGTAGACATCAGCTCAACGTTTCTTTAGCAATGAAGGGTATTCATAGGGGGGTTTGTCCCCTTTTGCTGCAGTGAGAGCCTTTAGATTGCTGTGAGGATTTGATTGCTTTCAGACACAACAACATTTCAGGTCAGGTAAGTTGGATGATCAGTCTGGAGTCTGGCCGATTCATCCCAAAGCTGCTGGATGGAGCTCCATCACTCCAGAGAGCACAGTTCCACCCCCTTCAGCCCAGTGTTGTTGGGGGGCTTTATGCTAGGGGTGTATCCACGTGGCGTATCCTACAAGCCCAGCAGGCCTTGCATCCCATTGGTAGACTTTTAGGGAACTGGAGATATAAACCTCAGCATCTTGCAAGCTTGGTTGCATCCTGGGTGGACTTGCCGAGGTGCTCACTCGCTCACCTGTGGAGGAGGTCCCAAAGAGCCAGAGAGGTGCCGTAACTTGGTGACAACAAGACCCTGAGGATTATGGGGTGTTATGCTCCCTCTCAAACCACACATGACCTTTTACTGTAGCCTTTGGGAAACTGGAGATAACAAAGTTTAATATCTGATCTTTGAAGCTCTGGAGATCAGCGGAGATGTGGTAGAACAAAGCCAAACTCCACAGGTCAGTAGAGCAGGACTTGCCCTTTACAAAAAAATTAACAAATACCCAAGATAGGGACCCTGAAACCTTCAGGCCCAACATCAGTCGCTTTCTAGTAGGTATCTATGTTGTTGTGATTAGTGGCCAGTCTTCAGTCTTGTAAACCGAAGATCACTGGTTTGAGCCCTGTTCGGTGCCGGCTGGAGGTTAGTGAGGCAGTCTTGTGACCAGAGGGTCCCCGGTTTGATTCCTTGAACCAACAGGACACGACAGAAGCGCCCTTGACCAAGGCTTCAACTGTTAATGGATACCATGAGTAGGGCTGCCCATTTCTCATTTCTCTGAGTCCTGGTCATCATGGACTGGAGGTTAAGAAAGCAGCCTTGTTATCGGAGGGTTGCCAGCTTGGTATCTGGAACCAACAGGACACGACTGAAGTGCCCTTAACCAAGGCTTTAACAGTTACTGGATGCCATGGGTAGGGCTGCCCATTTCTCCGGGCAAGTGTGCTGTTGTGATCAGAGGCTAGTCTTCAGTCTTGTAACCTGAAGACCAAGGGTTCGAGTCCTGGTCATCGTAGACTGGAGGTTAAGGAACCAGCCTTGTTACCGGAGGGTCGCTGGTTTGAGTTCTGGAACCAACTGGACCCGACTGAAGTGACCTTGAGCAAGGCTTTAACTGTTACTGGGTGCCATGGATAGGGCTGCCCATTTCTCCGGGCAAGGGTGCTGTTGTGATCAGAGGCTAGTCTTCAGTCTTGTAACCTGAAGACCAAGGGTTCGAGTCCTGGTCATCATGTACTGGAGGTTAAGGAACCAGCCTTGTTACCAGAGCGTCGCTGGTTTGATTTCTGGAACCAACAGGACACGACTGAAGTGCCCTTGACCAAGGCTTCAACTGTTACTGGATGCCATGGGTATGGCGGCCCATTTCTCCAGGCCAGTGTGCTCACTAGCCCCTAGTGTGAGTTTCAGGAGTGTGTGTCCCACTTCGTGGATGGGTTACATGCCGTAGAGAAAGTCCTGTATGGGCTCATGTGTAGATGTTCCAGAATGTCCCGTTCTGTTGATGATCAGTGCTTGTCTATGGATTCTGGACCAACCGTGGGTGCACCTTACGGTAGCCCAATTTGCTGCATGGTAGGTGGTGTCTGGATACTTTTGTACATCCAGTGGGCTTACACATTGTCTTGTAATTCAGTATAGCCAATCATATTTGGATTAATATTAGGCGGTTTAATCATGGAGCTTTGGATCATTCATTCCGTACGGTTACGTGAACCATATTGGGAGTGCCTGTTGCTATGGATGCCTTCAGTCTTCACCGGCAGTCTGCTGGCAAGGGCTGATCTATAGGCCGTCGCTGTTTACACGCCTTTGGTAATCTATTCTTAAACTAATACTCAGCCAATTTGGTAATTGGATCATGGAGTTTGCACAAACCGCCAATTACGACGTAGCAAAACCATCCTCCACCCTTTTCCCAGTCAACTGGCTATGTTTATTGAATGACTCACTTTCATTAGCACATGTATGACAGCCTCTTTACGATCACCGTATTTGAATACGAGTCTTACATGAGACTCTATCGGATCTCTAAATAGGACCCTCTGCTGGCTGCCTTCCATCTTTGATTAAGAGGTGTACTGTATTGCATTGTTTAGAAATATAGGCCGAGCTACGTTACGCAACTCAAGGCTAAAATAGCAACAGCGTTGGTGTCGATGTCCTCACTCAAATAGAAATAGCCTCACATTTTGGCTCCAAGTAACAAACTCTACTATTGCTGATGTAGGAGCGCAGCTAATTAATGTTATGGCACATTTTGCATGTTGCCATATGTACCATATGCTCGTAGAAGTCAGAGGTCGGTGGAATGTATAGAGACATAAGGTTAATTGCACATACAGAGTCCTGGAAACAGCAAGCGATTATATATGAAAAGCTATTTATCCAGATACACTGCAGAAAATGACATCTTAGGTGCCCTTGAGCAAGGCCCTGGTGCTTCCGGGGGCTGTGGATAGGGCTGCCCACCTCTCAGGGCAGGATTAGTCACTGCCCCTTAGTGTGAGGTTCACTAGTGTGAGTGTCCTACTTCACGGATGGGTTCCAAAATCCAATTCTAGTCGACTTCATGTTTTCAGTGCCGGGCAGTAAGGTCACCATGTCTGGGCAGACGCTGCTTTATACCCCTCCGGCTGACACTTGGCATTGGGTATGGTGACCTTGGCATTGGGTATGGTGACGTGTTGAGAGTTAAGAATGGGAAAACTGTGTTGCCGGTTTGTCTCCGTCTTTTTGTTGTCCTGTTCCATGTGCCTCTGTTTGTTTGGTTATTGCTCCTCCTGTCTCCGCCGTTACTGTCTCACTCCCAGACGTTTATAGACTGCAGTAGACATGGCACTGTCCCAATGTTTTTGAGATGTGTGCTGGCATCATGTTCTAAATGGCTTTATTAAACTTTATCAAATAGAAAAAATGTCTCCCTTTCGACATCTGCTACGTGTTCTATGTTCTATTGGGAATAAAATGTGACTCTATGAGTTATTCTATAAGTCATTGTATTCTCTCTCTCTCTCTCTCTCTCTCTCTTATTTCTTTACATTTACACAGCATCCACAGCATATTACACATTACACAGCATACACAGCAATTGTGTCTGTAGTTGACGTATCTTAGAATTCTTATTTTGAGGCAGGTGTAAGCTCATTTTAAGATTATATAACTTATTTCCACTGGGATTTATTCCAACTTTATTATTTATTCTAGTGATTTTAGTGGGCCAAATAATTTCAGCATATGTTCTGACAACTTTCCTAAAATGAGCACAAATATCTGCCATTTTAGAAAGACAATTTGGATTAGTTCAATTTCTCAAACTTAATAATTAAATGATTTAATGAAAATGAAATGCAAAGTTAATAACATAAAGCTTATAACGATCTCAGAGTGAGAGTTCTGAGATATATTAACTACAGCACCAGATGCTCAACGTAGACGCTGTTTAAAATGTAAATAAAAACAGAATGCTGTGATTTGCAAATCTCCAAGACATGTTCCGTACTTCAATATGTACAAGACCTACAGAGGAGTGAAACTGCGTCACTCTCCGTCCCAGGGTGCAGCACATAAACATTTAACCATCAATAGATTACAACTAAAACAAGAACAAGAGTATATAGAATGTAATAAACACTAAAGATAAGTATGCTGCATATATATATATATATATAATAAATAGCCTCATGTAAGATATACAAGATATATAAGTGCCTTGATGCAGACACAAAGGAGACACACTGAAGACAAATAAAGGGACATGCCCACTATCAGAATTAAGATGTAGGATTAAAGTGGAAATGACAGAGCCAGTGTAAACAGTAGTGCAGACTGAATATACAGGTATTCACAATAGAATATAGAACATAGAACATAGAACACACATTGGATGTTAACAGTGAGACCTTTTACCATTTCATGAACATATGAACTCATTTAGAACTTTAGATTCTGAGGTATATTTAAAAAATTTTATTTTTATTTTTACATTTTTAGCAGTGTAGAAACCCAACAACGCGATCTCAATTTACACAACTTCACATAAGGACAGCATGCTGGTATGAGCTGAGATAAGAGTTCCTGTCAAGTGTAACTGTTTCAGTAATTCTACAGTAATACAGGACACCCTGGTATTATGTGGGGGGTGGATCATGCTCAGCACTGTGTTAGGGTGTGTTGGGCTGGTGTGAGTGGATCAGACACAGCAGTGCTGTGAGTGTCCACTCACTGTCCACTCTATTAGACACTCCTACCTTGCTGGTCCACCTTGTAGATGAACAGTCAGAGACGATAGCTCATCTGCTGCTGCACTGTGCAGTGTTGGTCATCCGCTAGTCTTTCATCAGTGTGCACTGGATGCTGCCCACAGGACGCTGTCCACAGGATGCTGCCCACAGGACGCTGTCCACAGGACGCTGTCCACAGGACGCTGCCCATAGGACGCTGCCCACAGGACGCTGTCCACAGGATGCTGCCCACAGGACGCTGTCCACAGGACGCTGCCCATAGGACGCTGCCTATAGGACGCTGTTAACTGATTCAGTGATTCTTCAACCAGCGATAACAATCCAATGGGCTCAGTCATTCACACAACGTTAGCATTGTCTACAGTAGATGCTCCCGAGTCATGTAGGCCTTGGTCTCCACTAGCCTGGCCAGTACACCGTTCCTCCTGCCATAACAGAAGCATGTTTGGTTACCTGAAAAAAACAGGTTCCAATAAAGTTCTTTAAAGAATCATCTACTCAAAGGTTCTCTGTGGAAGCGCAAGAGCTTCCCCATGGCATGGCTTTATTTCCCCGTGTGGTGATGAAAGCAGTAGAGTTCAGCGGGTCTGGTATTAGGGTTTAGTGCAAGGTGGCTAGCTGTGTATGGCTAGCTGTTCTCCTTCAGTAGACCCCCGCTGATGCGGAGTAATATCTAGATTCTGCTCTTGAAAGATAAGGGATTTATTGAGCCTCGGGATTTCCTTCCGTCGTCTTGTGTTTTTTATTTTTTATTTTTGAAGGGAAGGTGAACGCGATGATGACCATCGTCATGCTTCTAATACAGCACGACATGCTGCACCATACCAGAGCTCGTATGCGGGGTCTGTGTGGAGCCGGTGCGAGGGGCGAGGGAACTTATTCAACACAGGGTCACAGTCTGGGGAGGCTTATTCTCTAATATTCTCCATTAGACGTAAAATCCTATAGATAGTGTGGAGGCAGACTATGGCCATTCTTTATCTCGCCTCCACCCGCCATCTATTAAGCAAGTAATGCAAAGCAGCAGGAGGGCAGGAGGTGGAGTGTGAATGTGTCCCAAGGGTCCCCACTAATCACTCACAGATTAGCCAAGTGTGGCCAGGCGGTACAGTTTAAAGTCGGGATAACAGACTGGAAGACTGTACCTCCATCCCAGCGCCCACCCGTTTCCCTCAGGGCAGATCCTTCCTGCTTAATTTCATGTACCATATTTATATTATAGAAATATCATCATTAGACACCTGTGACTGAAACATACTTAATCCCCTTATAACACCTCCACCAGCACCAGTAACAGCTGGGACTGGATTGGGCATGGACTGGACAAGGTTCTGGACGTAGGCCACATCAGTGTTCAGACACTGGCAGCTGGGCCGGATATGGTAAATGACCGTCGGGATAGTTTTATGATAGTTTCTGTAAAATTGAATCATTCATACTAATACAATAACCCTGATTCAAATGGCAGATCACTCCAAGCAAGGACATACACACGTACACCCACGTGCCACTTTATTAGGTACACCTCTTTGTATCTACACTCCCTGTCCATGGTATCACCTCCATTGACCATATAGGACACTGTGGTATTATGTGGGTGGTGGATCATGCTCAGCACTGTGTTAGGGTGTGTTGGGCTGATGTGAGTGGATCAGACACAGCAGTGCTGCTGGAGTGTTGAGACAATGTGTCCACTCACTGTCCACTCTATTAGACACTCCTACCTTGCTGGTCCACCTTGTAGATGGACAGTCAGAGACGATAGCTCATCTGCCGCTGCACAGTGCAGTGTCGGTCATCCTCTAGTTCTTCATCAGTGGGCACAGGACGCTGCCCACAGGATGCTGCTCACAGGACGCTGCCCACAGGACGCTGCCCACAGGACGTTGCCTATAGGACTCTGCCTATAGGACGCTGCCTAGAGGACGCTGTCCATAGGACGCTGCTCACAGGATGCTACTCACAGGATGCTGCCCACAGGACGCTGCCTATAGGACGCTGCCTAGAGGATGCTGCCCACAGGATGCTGCCCACATGACGCTACCCACAGGACACTGTTGGCTGGATAGCTTCAGTTGGTGGACGATTCTCAGTCCAGCAGTGACACTAAGGTGTCCATCAGCACTGCTGTGTCTGATCCACTCACACCAGCACAACACACACTAACAAACCACCACCACGTCAGTATCAGAGAATGATCCCCACCCATATAGCACCGTCTCTGTGGTGGTCCCGTGGGGGTCCTGACCATTGAAGAGCAGGGTAATACAGTATACAGAGAAACAGATGGACTACAGTCTGGAACTGTGCAACTACAGAGTGTCCTATATGGTCAGTAAAGTTGATACCATGGATAAGAATGTAGATACCAGGAGACGTACCTAATAAAGTGGCCGGTGGATGTATGTGTATATGTATATAGATTGGGTGGTCTCTGACTTTTGCACAGTGCTGTATTTAAAAAGAAGCATATTTGAGGAAACGCTAACTAGGAAGTATTTTCCATAAACGGAACGGCAATTGAAGCTGACAATAATTTGGAATAAGGAAAATTACGATATGTTTTCACAGCCTCATTTAAATATAAAAGCCTGTGTATTCGTTTGATGTATCAGTGAGTGATGACAGCCAGGATAGAGGGAACTCCCACATAATCATTAAAAATAAATCCATAAGTAGGAACAAACAGCCTAGTTTTTTTTCCCCCTCTCTCTCCCAGCACCACAACCGCTTCAGATAAAATACTGCCTATCCCACGTAGCACAGCCCTGATTCTGGTCTGCACAGAATGCCAAGAAACGATGAAACACATCTCGGCTAAGGCTCAGAAGGGGATTTGATCTTTCCTCATTTATTTATCACCACGCCAGAAACACTGTTAAATGGATGGTGTACTGCAGAGGAGTTACTGTCCTTCTTCCTGTGGTATCTAGTCATCATCAGAAGAATAGTTGTAGGTGCAGCTGCACCCAGAAGGAATCAACCGACAGCACTGAAACTGGGTTTGCCATCATCAGACATGTGAATGACGTAAGCAAGGACGGGCCTTATCGCTGTACCTGACTGACCCAACAGCCACCATTGTGGACATCCAGTGAGCAGTGGTGTCCTCCATGAGTCATCCTGTTAGTGCAGCACCATTGGCAGACGGCTGCACCACACAGGACTACATGCACACAGACCGTTACCACGACTGTCCTTAACACCACGTCACCGTCACCTGCAGTGGTGTCGTACCAGACTGTCATGGACTGACTCAGAATGGCAGCGGGTCATCTTCAGTGACGAGTCCCGCTTTAGTCTTGGTGGAGACGCCCAACGAACCCGTGTGTGGAGGCACCGTGGTCAGCACCAAGATGAACGGTTTGTAGTCACACGTCCAGAAGACCTGGCGTCACTCCACCTCCACCCCTACCGCACCATCTGCAGGAACTGTGTGAGGATGTTCAAGCTGCATGGGATGGATTATCACAGGACACCATTAGGAGCCTCTACAGCTCCATACCGAGACGTCTGGCGTGTTGGGTTAGCAAACATGGCGTCCCGTCGCCATACTGAGAGACAGACTTCTGTATGTGTAGCTCAATAAATATTGATCATATCAGTCTCAATTCATCATCAGTTATTGATCCTGGTCACCTTTATCTTCCTTCCCAACAGCACCGCAATCCCACACCTCCTTCTGGGTGCAGCTGCTCTTTTGATGATGAGCGTATGAAGAGTTTAGTATGTGGGCGGAGTCTTATTGTTTTAACCACACCCCTACTTTTTACTGTAGGAAGTTATAGGAGTACTACTGTAGGAGTTATGTACATGTCTATATGTTTTGATGAATATTATGATGTTCTGTCTATACAGCTGTTTGATAATCTAGCTATAGGTCCTCTAGCTTCAAGTAGGAAAAGTCGTTGTCTAAACTTAGCGGTCTAGGCCGGGGAGGGAGGCCTTTACTTTGCGTGACCAAGTGTGGTGTGGCGTTAAAAGCCAAGGCAGCCATCTTGAAAGATGATATCCCAAGAACACGGCCCAACGGTAGACTGGAGGAACTGTAAATCTGTGGTGGGACACCTCATCTGATGTTTCCTGAGCAGAACTTCAAGGACACAATTCGTCATGAGGGTTCCGTCGTGAAGCCCGTGTGGAATAAAAAAAATGGTTATAACCACGACGTTAAACCGAAATAAAGTCTGAAGGCCCTGGAAAGATACCACAGCCAGCCTGGCACATAAATATCAGCCTTGGCTCACTAAATCATGGCGTGTGCATCGATGCGGCCCAGTAGATACATCAAACAATGAAAGAAAAATGTCCCAGAGTTCCTTGCTCTCCCTGTACGGGTAAAGTGGCTGAAGTGATGTGCTCAAGCCTCTTGAACCTGAAGCTTATTATTCAGTTTTTTCATCTTCAGACTAATTACTCAGTTGGGCATGGCCTGTAAATCTGAAGCAGGTTTTTAATGTAGTGCACACGTACAGGCTCCACACGGGGAGAAGGGCCTGGGTTTAACAACTCAGACCCCCAAAATAAAACGTAGGAGTACACGCATATACAGGGGTTGGACAATGAAACTGAAACACCTGGTTTTAGACCACAGTCATTTATTAGTATGGTGTAGGGCCTCCTTTTGCGGCCAATACAGCGTCAGTTGGTCTTGGGAATGACATATACTGCGTCCTGCACAGTGGTCAGAGGGAGTTTAAGCCATTCTTCTTGCAGGATAGTGGCCAGGTCACTACGTGATGCTGGTGGAGGTTCGTCCTTCTTGGTGGTATGCTGACATTACCCTGGATACCGTGGCTCTTGATACATCACAAAGACTTGCTGTCTTGGTCACAGATGCGCCAGCAAGACGTGCACCAACAGTCTGTCCTCTTTTGAACTCTGGTATGTCACCCATAATGCTGTGTGCATTGCAGTATTTTGAGCAGAACTGTGCTCCTACCTGCTAACTGAACCTTCACACTCTGCTCTTACTGGTGCAATGTGCAATTAATGAAGATTGGCCACCAGACTGGTCCAATTTAGCCATGAGACCTCCCACACTAAAATGACAGGTGTTTCAGTTTCATAGTCCAACCCCTGTACATTAAAAATCAATTATTTAAAAAAATCTGTATTCACAGATTCATCAAAACTTCAGTACACATGTCATTAAATGAATCGTTCTTACTTTTATGCAAATATTTGGTGTTTTTTTTTTTTTTTGCTTTGTGGTCCAAAATAAATGTACCCATGTTTGGCCCAGCTTTATTTCACTAATCATATTTATGTTTCTGCATATATTTTTGATATGTTTCATTTGAATTTTATTAACATATCATTATACTTTTAGCAATTCAATAAAGATCTGACCTCATCTGAGCCTAACTGAGCTTTAATCCTCATTTAGAGTTACAGTTAAACCAGACTTTATTGATTTCATACATAATATAAAATACAGTTAGTCAGAATTAAGAAATTAATAGAACTATAAAATGAGGTTGCTGAGTAGTCCATTCTTCCATCCATTAGTCCCTTCATATTTGATTGTACTACTATCTCTTCCATTTCCACCATCGACAACAACGATAACAATGATTACTACAAAAACGTGTTTCCTGAAGCTAGCCGTTTGCTTTGGTGATGCTAAAATGAATGGGAGTCTATGGGAGGAACGAGGGATGAATAAACAGCACGTAGAGGAGTGTGGGTCAGTATGGCTGTGGATTAGAGTTTGGGGATCTGCCCTGAGTGAGAACATCTAGTTTGGTGGATATTGGGAATAGGACACTATGGGAGGAACGAGGGACAAACAGACGAGTGCAGGTTAGACCAAGATTGGATTCGTGCTTGGGGGTCTGCTCTGAGATAGTCTATGTCTTAAATATATATATATATATATATATATATATATATATATATATATATATATATATATATATATATATATATATATGCAGACTAGTTTAATTTAAATGTCATGTACGTATGTCCATGTATGTGAACACTTATTTCCTTGGAGAAGACCACCTGGGTAGTGGGCCCCAGGTAATTTAAGACCCCTGGTCTACTCTCTTTCCTAGCAAATGTTACAGCTTTCATATTAATCCCATCTACATATCCGCTAATCTGTTCATACATGGCAGACAGAGCTTGCGTTTCGTCCGTAGCCCAGACATGTGGGCTGCAAATTCAATATAAATGATTTAGCAACTGCTGTAAGTGATGAACTAACTACTATGAAGATCTGGGTTATACAGTCATTAAGAGGAGAGACTGAGCACAGAGGCCCTCAGGGTTTCAGGGGTTAAACAAAGACTCTGTTAACTTCAAATATGGACCAGAATCCCGGCTCCCTCTGGAGGCACCCAAACTCCATTAACTACATTATCTGCCTTTTTCTCTGTTAATTAAAAATTCCATTTGGCGCGTCTCTGAAGGAGTGCGCATGAGGACTTGAAGGCTGACCTTCTTGACTCTGTAGCATTAGGTCTCTGGCTGATGGACGGCGAGTTTGCCTAAAGGTGGGCTCCGGCCAGTGACCTGCTGAATGTGAAGTGAACACTCTAGCGGTTGATTTAAAGGCAGGGCTGCCTCTAGGGCAGAGTGCGGTGGTGCTCTCATCTTTCTCCGGGAGTGAGTCCTCTCTTGCACTAGCTTACGTATGTCCTGGCTTTGCTCCGCTACACTAACATGGTCTAAATGCCAGTTTGCCTGGGGGTGTAGAGGCCAGTGAGGGGGGGTGACGGTTGGTGGATGTGGGGAACTCATAACAGTGCATTCTCGACAGTCGAGGTGGGCAGTTGTGATGTTTGATTTATTCACTGAATGATTGATTGATTGATTGAAGCTGTCTAAAAGCACAGCTTCACTGGAGTGGTGGTGATCTCCAAGGGTTAAACAAGACTAGCCCATACACTATATCAATACCCATTGCTTGTACTTGCACTAACCGGCCACTAGGGGGTGGACAATGTGGCAACATCTATCTATCTATCTATCTATCTATCTATCTATCTATCTATCTATCTATCTATCTATCTATCTATCTATCTATCTATCTATCTATCTATTTTTTTTACTATCAGCTCCAAAGGCCATTGATTTGCTGCCTTCTAAGGGGTAACCCAGACCAGCGTTTCCCAACCCTCATCCTGAAGGCCCCCCTATCATTCACAGGACACACAGACATGCACATTCACTCAGACGTACACCTAGGGAGCAAATTAGCATCTCTACTTCCCCTGACTGCATGTCTTTGGACTGTGGAAGGAAACCAGAGCCCTCAGAGGAAGCCCAGACCAACACTGGGTGAACAAAGCAACGCCACATAGTAAGGACCCCAGAAGCCTGAGCTGGAAATTGAACCCAGACCGTTTTTGGTGTGAGGCAACAGCGCTACCCACTTTCTTGAAGAACTATGTTCACACTAGCGGGTGACAGAACAACAGGCGACCAGTCGTTTCCTAGGAGGGTGCACGGTGTGTAGCTGCAATTAAGCGATACAGTATGCAAATTAATTATGAGGCAATGAAGCAACATGTAAATGATTGGCTCCAGCAAATTCTTCAAGGGTCCGAGGTTTTCCCAGCTTCTGCTGGCGGACATTTACGGCATTACGGAACAAACATTTACTTGCCAAATAAGGGACGATTCCGTATTTTACGGGACGGGTGGCAACCCCACTGGTGGTAAACATGGACGAGGAACTCATAACCGCTGTTTCTTCTTTCCCCAGTTTATATATATATATATTTATATATATATATATATCTTTGTTCATATACATCTGAAGAAAGTAGCGGATATTGTTGGTGACTCTGGGTAGCTAGTTTTGCAAACATGCTAACGGTCCAATAATGCTAGCCACGAATTCAAGCAGTTCGGCTTCCATACAAATTTGATTCTCAATAATAATACATATTTTCAAACCTGGCTAGCTTTCCTGGCTAGCTTTCCTAAACCTTGTCCGCACCCACATGCAACACGAGTGCCCTTGAACACGCCCACAAGAGACCAACTTGGGGAGATATAATCAACTTGTGGCCTGCTAGTGTTGAACGCAGGGTTAGAGTCAACGTTCCTTGCATGCATATGGCCCATTATGAACATGGCCGTTCACACAAGGTTCATACGTCTCAGCACGTGCCACAGTATTGCTTTTTGCACATCCCCCTGTACACTGGAACATGCTGTGACCTTTTTGCACTCCAGTCATAAGAATGGAACTTCAATGCTCCAACTCCAACAAAGGAGCCCCTCGATTAGCAGCAGTGCTATTAGACGCCGCACACTAAATAGCAGCATGCCTCCACCCTGGCTACGTAAACACTTTGCATTAGTGCTTTTTCACTAAGCTCCATCTTAAACATGACTCAGTCCTGATGTTCACCTCCTGAGGACTCCTATGCATGTAGGTTTTCCTAAGTGAAGTGGAATGGCGTGCTGTTGTGTTGCGCTTAGCTTGGCTAGTTGGCACACGATGGAGGCCAGAGGCAGTAATTTTGCTGTGCTGCTGCTGCCAGCGGAAGGTCGGATGCCACCATCTTCAGTATGGTTCCACAATGTAAACAGCCCTGGGACATGTTCTTATAAGCATCACAGGCCTCAATGTGAAACCCAAGGGCTACCCATGGGCCTGGCTTCATGGAATTCCTCCCCTTCCAAAATTCAGGCAATGCTACTAACGTTGAAGAGAAGCTGCTAGAATGCTAATGTCGCCCAAGAGTGCTTTAGGGTTGGCATTACTGATGGGATCATGCTAAGTGGTTCCCATGGTCTTTCATTCATTGTTAGCCTGGTTAGCGCTTTTAGCTAGGTTGTTCCTTTGAAGTAGCATCACGTTCCTCTTCATTTGAATCTCCTCACACGGCTGAGCCGGCCTCTGTTTTCCTGTTTACAGTCTCTTGGATGTTATTTAGATAGATAGCGATATGGCTTTGTTTTTAAACGCGAGCCGAGGCTCTTTGTCACCAGATAAGTGAGTGTCTATTTGTATTGGACATGGCATGTAGTTAGGGCATCGTGGGCTCGGCGTTGTTCCCTGATAACCTTTTTAAGACTACACTAAGCCTTTTCATAAATGCGTAAGTCATCGCTCTATGGTGCATTTGGGCAATAAATCACACCTGTCAGCCTCCCTTTCACGTTTCATCCGACACCTTATTTATTTATTTTTATTTATTTATTTCTTTATTTTAAGCCTATTAGTTGGTTCGTTCGGTTCCAAGCTAGACGATAAAGCAAGTCAATTAATTACCCATGGACACGTCCGTATTAATTGTTTCCGAAGATTGTGGGTATTCGCTTAATTTCCGAGCGCTGGCTCTTTCCCACAGCACACGGTATGTGTTGCATTGCTATCTGGGATGGAGTAAGTGAGAGATAACGAGGGTATGGGATTTGTGTGTGTGTGTGTGTGTGTGTGTGTTATCCTCTAGAGCTCCTTCCCAAAATGACAATCTCCATCAGAGTGCTGCTCTCAGCCTGTTATCGTCAGTGCTGCACAATTAATCACCAACACAGAACAATTACTCACAGATCTGTAATGATCTGCACTTCATTTCACTAAATATAAGGTACCTTGATTCATTACGGCTAGTTAAATTGTGAAATATGATCATGTTCTTGAGGTCACCCTTTTTCCTATATGCAGTCGGGGGCATTAATATTTAGACAGCGCTGAAAGTTTTGTATCCTTCAGCTTTAATTTAAGCGGCTACACAAAAATATGGCATTAGCCGTTTAGCAATTACAGTCGTTTGAACATAGTCCCTTCGTTTTCACAGGCTGCAGACACTACCATCATTACAAACACAAGGATTGCTCTTAATGCTCCCCGAAGTCTCGAACCCATGGTTATCACCTACGGCCCATGGCCTTTTCCACCCATAGGTTCATGCACCTATTTTCGAAGGCCTTTGGTGCATTTTCACCCAAAATACCAGTTCAGAATCCGAAAGGTTTATTCCAAGCTGGAACCAAAGAACAGTAGGTTCTTCAGCACAAACTATGTCAGCTGTTGAGATACAATGCTGCCAC
Organism: Prochilodus magdalenae; assembly: GCA_024036415.1. Lineage (NCBI taxonomy): Eukaryota > Metazoa > Chordata > Actinopteri > Characiformes > Prochilodontidae > Prochilodus > Prochilodus magdalenae. The sequence goes on from JAMWET010006541.1 coordinate 175,132, forward strand.
CTGGTGGTCTGCTGGAAAATCTCTTCTATATCAGTATTTTTTACCTTTACCTTTTATGCATTTAGCTGACGCTCTTATCCAGAGCGACTTACAGGGTTATTAGTTTTACAGATAGGCCAGGGCAGTGTTAGGAGTCTTACCCAAGGACTTATACTGGTATAGCTCAGCATTTGCTACCTAGACTGGAATTTGAACCCCTGTCTCCCACATGAGGTGGTAGCTTTCTGGTGGGGGCAGTGGTGTTAACCACAGAGTCACACCAACCACAGTAGTTGATCCATGCGCTTTCTGGATATAAACAAACATCTGGCATAACAGTCCAAAGGCTCGCAGCTGATCTATACACTCCGGTACTGGAGCCGAACTGAGGTCAGGTGTCAGGTCAGATTTGGTCCATTAAGAACATCCCATGTTGTTGCCTTTAGACACTCCTCGGTTGCTTTCACAGTATGCTTTGGATCATTATCCATCTGCACAGTATCAGTTTAGAAGCCTTTGACGGAATCTGAGAAAGTCCAGCTCTATACACTTCAGAATTCTCCCAGCACTTCTATCAGCAGTCACACCATCGGGAAACAGCAGTGCAACCGCCATTAATACTACCTCCACCATGTTTCACAGGTGATAGGGCATGCCCAGATCACGAGCCCTTCCTTTCCTACTCCGTAGCCTTCTGTTCCCATCTTTCTCGTACAGATTCATTTTGATTTCATCTGCCCAAAGAATCTTGTTTCTGAACGGGGAAACCCCATCCGGGTTCGACCTGAGGAGGTTGGGTCCCACCCTTGAGTCTGGTTCCTCTTGAGGGTTCTTTTTTACTCAAGGGAGTTTTTCCTCGCCACTGTTGCCTCTGGCTTGCTCAAAGGGGGGGCTTGGACCCCCTCCTTCCCCCTCCCTCCCCCCATGTCTGTACATTAACTCTGTGTTTTCTTATAACAAACTGATTTTCTGTGAAGCTGCTTTGAGACAACGTTCTTTATAAAAAGCGCTATACAAAAAATGATTGATTGATTGACTGGACCGTGGTCATCTTGGCGCTGACCACGGTGCCTCCACACACGGACTCATTGGCCGTTTGCACCTGAAGATGACGGCCTGCCATTCTAAGTCACTCCATGACAGTCTGGTACGACACCATTGCAGTCTCGGTGACGTGGTGTTAAGGACAGTCGTTGTAGCAGTCTTTCGGTGTGGTGCAGCCATCTGCCAACGGTGCTGGCACTAACAGGATGACTCATGGAGGGCATCACTGGTGGCTAATGGGTCAGTCAGGTACAGCGATAAGGTCCATACGTCACATGTGCGGCTGATGTCAAACCTAGCCACCAAGTTTCATTTCTGTGGACTGATTCCTTATATACACATATATACACATACGTGTGTGTTCTACGTTCTCTGGAAGAGTCATTTTGATATATTGATGGTTGACTAAAGAGTGTATTAAAAAATAGTTGTGTAAAAGCTTGGAAATTCTTTTGGATACACAAATTTACACAAATTTACACAAATTTAAATTAAAAAAGGAAGAAAAATGTAGAATATGGACCCTTTAAAGAGTCCCTGAGTATGCTAATTAGCTAGCATCCTATGCGTCAGATGATGGTGTTTGATATTCATAGTCAGTCATGTGAAGTTTCCACCCGTTTCACATGGCGCTAGATAAAGTGCTATTCAAATGAGGCCCACAGAAATATACAGGATGGCTGAATGGATATTATAATGACTTCCCTGTTCCTTTTTCTGGCCACCGCATATTTAGTGACAGCGGTGTCCTTCATGCTAGTGTGATTATTTATGAGGTTGTCAATCATGAATTCCACGTAGCACATATTGACCCTTATTGACCATATTCCCATAGAAACTTGTGTAGGCGTCTGTATCGCACGGCCATGTTTTCATAAGCATCCTCTTCTCCTCGCAATAATAATAATAATGGAGAGCCAGTCTATTTTCCCATGTCTGGGCCCTCAAAGGAAGCTCCGAGAGAAGATGCAGAATGTGCTGTATTGTCCGGCGCGCTATTTCAGAGGGAGCATTCGCAGCCGCTCATGCACATATGCCCGAAACCGTGACCACGTTGAATCGTTTAGGACGTTTCCCCAACTATGACATTAAAGTCCTTGACTGAAGCCTTTGTGGGCACTTCAGCGAGCCTTGCTCCTTCCAGATGAGTCTGGCTCTCTCTTTCTCTCTCTCGTTCTCTCTCGCGTTCACGCACACACACACATTCCTCCTCTCGTTCCAGCCTGTGAGCCCCCTGTTTCATATCTATCTCATTCGTTTGCCGTTTATTTCAGACACAGAATCCAATCAGGCTCAGTTGGCCTCTTGTCCTGGCTGAGGTTCTATCTAACCGCCGCTGCGACTCTCTTATCTCGCCATGTGGCCTGCTCATAGCGGCCTGCCATCGCCACGAGGAACAGACTTTAATACACCTGCTGCAGTGGTTTTCTCCATTGATCAATACATGGTCTGTCAGTCAAGCCCGTCACACTGCTAGAAATAGGACCCTGCGCTAACGTTGCCTGATATTCTATTTTTTGCATCGCCGTCTCTTCCTTCTCCGGCTCACGCTGTACAGCATGCACCTCCATTCTAATGGGTGTGGGACCCGAACTGGGTATCTCTCATTTGTTAGCTTGGCAGAACCGGTGCTGAATTACCTCGAGGAATGTTCAGTTATGTCCGGCTGAGTGCTATCAGTATTAATCCAACCCAGGCTGCACAAAAATGAACACCTTAACAGTTCATTTAGCATCGTGTGAGAGGAAATCCAAAAAGTATGCTAGAACCGCACGGATTGAAGGTACTTAGAAGTGCAGGTTCTAACTCTTGGCTTTACTGGCACTGATAGCAGCTAGCAGCCCTTAATGTGTACTATCTAGAACAAATAGAAACCAAGATTTCTTGTAACAATTAGGACCAGCAGAAGAGCAGATGGACAGACGTCTCACATTGTGCTTGTTTTGGCCTATAGAGGGGGCTGCTGTTGTCCACTTTGGACACTTTCTGGCCTAGTTGTAGGGAACACTGCTGTGTAAATCTTGACCAGAAGCTAGCAGGTATCAAGTGAGTCCACTAGTTGTCTTGTTGTGTACTATCTAGAACAACTGGAAACCTAGGTTTGTTGTTATCTAACAATTAGGGTGACTAGACCTTCCTGCTTTCACTGGCCTGTTCCCAGCTCCACCTGTCCCAGGAAACGTCCCTGTGAACTAAAAACACACCAGAAAGTCCTAAGAAAGAGCGGGCAGAAGAGCAGACGTCTTGCATTGTGCTTGTTTTGTCCTATAGAGGGGGCTGTTTCTGTCCACTAACCACTTCTTCCACATGCTGGCCTAGTTTTAGAGAACCCTGTTGATTAAAACTCCACCACAAGCCAGCAAGTGTCTAGTGAGCCCACCAGTTGTCTTGTTGTGTACTATCTAGAACAACTGGAAACCCAAGTTTGTTGTTATCTAACAATTAGGGTGACTAGACCTCCCTGTTTTCTGGGGACAGTTGCTGCTTTCGCTGGACGGTCCCTGGTTGGAGCCGTCCCTGGAAAATGTCCTTGTGAATCAAAACCCAGAAAGGTAATAAGAGACAGACCTGGCAAAGTACCAGACGTTTTGCATCATACTTGTTTTGTCCTATAGAGGGGGCTGCTTCCGTCCACCAACCACTTCTTCCACATGCTGGCCTGGTTTTAGAGAACACGGCTGATTAAAACTGCACCACAAGCCAGCAAGTGTCTGGTGAGCCCACCAGTTGTCTTAGAACAACTGGGCTGCTTTCGCTGGGCTGTCCCTGTAAATGTCCCTGGAAATCCAAACCACACTGGAAGGGGATAAGAGAAATACTGAGCAGAAGAGCAGGCATCTTGCATTGTGCTTGTTTTGGCCTGCAGAGGGGGCTACTTGCCAAACTTGGCCAGAAGATAGCAAGTGCTAAGTGAGTCCACCAGTTGCCTTGTTGTGCACTATCTAGAACAACTGGAAACCTAGGTCTGTTGTCATCTAACAATTAGAACCAGCAGAAGAACAGATGGACGGACATCTCGCATTGTGCTTGTATTGGCCTAATAAGGGGACTGATGGTGTCCACTCTCCACTTCTACCACTTGCTGGTCTAGTTTTAGAGAACGCTGCTGTATAAAACTTGACCGGAAGCTAGCAGGCATCAGGTGAGTCCAACGGTTGCCTTGTTGTGTATTTTCTAGCAACTAGAACTGTACTACCAGGTGATGGTGGGCTCTGCTCTGTATAGTTGTACCATCTAACTGAATGTAGCTTCATGCTCTCCACAAATAGGACATTATTTTTACTGCATCATTGTTTCAGCCATCCATGTGTGATATATGGCATATGATGATAGACAGCTGCCTCTGTCTCTACAGAACTAGACCCCAGAGGTCTGTTTAGAGTCTGGCTATTGGGCTCTAGCGTTGGGTCTTAGCCATGGGCCTTTTTTACTGCCAAAATATTTAATATGACTATGATTTATGGGCTCATACAACCTCTGAATCTTTCGTGGTACACGTATCCCTGTCTAGGCCCATGGAACATAACTAGAATCACAAGTTGTAGTGGTTCACGTTTGCGTCAGCGCTTGTTTTGGAAGATGACCTCTTAGCTCTTTATAACAGGAATGCAGGTGCTGACGCAATCCGGGCCCATCATTCAAAACATAACCACAGCCGAAGTAATATTCTTTTGAGGTTTGCAATTTTGCTTTCTGTTGTGGGTAACGGCGGCTTTTAGCACTGCTTTGCTGTTAGAAGAATAAACGCAAGAAAATACGAGTATTGGGGAGTCTGGACACTAGATACTGGAACATTGCTGTGAGGATTTGATTGACAATTAGTGAGGTCAGTAACTAATGTGGGATCTTAGTTCTGGATCACCCTGATTCATCCCAAAGGCACTGGTTGGAACTCTGTTACACCAAAGAGGGCAGGTTCACTGCTCCATAGCCCAGTGCTGGGGGGGCTTCATACCTATGGCATTGGGCATGATGACCTCACATATGGCTGTATGCCGTGTAGGGCGTGCTGGATGCCCCATAAACCAGCTGAGTTAGGAATTTGTCAACCCATCCATGAAGTGAGACACACATACACACACACACACTAGTGAACACACACACTAGGGGGTGGTAAGCACTCTTGCCCAGAGCGCTAGGCAACCTGGGGAGCAGTTGGGGGTTAGGTGCCTTGCGCAAGGGCACCTCACTCATGTCTTGTCGGTGACCCTCTGGCCCATGCCACGCTCATTGGCGGAGGTGTGAAATGCTTCATCAGCCTTCCCCCAACTCTCGAGACCACGCACCACACAGCTGCGGAGTTTGCTCATCTAAATCACGCAGGAACGAGACCTGGCTGACACCAAATGAGACCCATTAAGTCCCCAGCCGTATCGGGCCGCCATCTTGTACATATTTGCGGAGCGCTGATACAATCGTTCAAGCCCTGTGTCAATGCGAGAGCCAATTACATTTGTTTGAAGGAACAAGCATCACGCTCCCACACTAATAGCAGCAGGGGATATGATTCGAGCTAGCTGGAACTCCGCCGTCTCCGTGCCCGCGCTGGATGTTGTTCATAAATCCACAAAACAGGGGAAAAAAGAGAAACGCAGGGTTGCTCTGTTTGAGGCGCGAACAGAAAGCAGTCAGAGGAAATTGTGGAGAAATAATGCTATCCATCTCTCTCTCCCTCCCTCTCTCTCTCTCCCCAGCCTCAAAAGCCCTTCAGCTCTTTTGTTTACGTCAGCCATGCATTATTTAGCGTCGCCTAGATGAAGGGAAACGCGCATGTGCTGGCATCTGAGGCCCGCCACCTCCGCCCGATCCTTCATTAATCTGTTGTGGGAGCGTGATTTTGTGAAACGCTCTCTCTCTCTCTCTCTCTCTTTCTCTCTCTCTCTCTCTCTCTCTCTCGCTCTCTTTGCACATCATGTCTGAGCAGCAAGGCCACTTGTTCTGCCTATGTTAAATGTGTGTGAGTGAGTGTGTGTGTGTGTTTGGACCCCCCCCCCACACACACACACCCCATCCGTGACTCAGTGAAGGTACCTGTGCTCGGCTCGCCCTGTAACTGCATTCACATGTGCATCGACGTGCGAAGCGCTCTCCCTAAACGCGTCTCCTTTTCCGTTCCTCTGCTAGTGTGACTGGGCTGTTTCGGTCAGGAACATGGAGCGCGCTGCATAAATTCCGGCGCAGGCTCGTAGCGAGCTGCTGTGTCACCATGGTAACGAAGGATTAAAGCAGCCTGTGCTGCAACTTTATTCATGTGTGGCGCAGGCTAAGTTTTAATGCGGCCTCGCGATCTGTCACTCTCAAATCCGCTCGCCGAAGTTCGCTTGTCATTCACGGGTGCTAAAATATTCCGGTAAGTAGCGCTGCACTCAGCTCCCGTGAAAGGATTCGTGGGTTTTTTTTGGAATGTGGGTTAAAGTGCACAGGGCTGGAGCGATCAGTAGGGGGCGGCATGCGATGCAAGAGGAGAGACCCTGAAGCTAGCAAGGCTAGCTCATTGTTTGACCAGGTTGTGACCGCAGCTCAGCCCTCTAAATGGAATATCCATTCCACCCAGTTAGGTGAGTAACCCCCACCCCCCTTTATGCTGTCCTCCTTTTGGGGATGTGATGTCCTCTTATTCGGTGCTATGAAAATGGCCACCCTATCCATCACAAGGCCGCCACACAGACAAAGGGGTTAGGTTTAGCATCTCCAGCTCACCTGACCGCATGTCTAATGACTGTGGGAGGAAACTCACAGACACGGGGAGCAAATGGAAACCCTAGACAGAAAGGACAGTGGATGCCTAAGCTGGATACTGAACCCAGACCCTACTTACTGTGAGCCAAAAGTGCTACCCCCTGCACCACCATATGCTAAGCTACCCCCAAAACATACACTACTCTACCATCATCGGTGTTCCACATGAAAGCTCAGAGGACATATCTAGGAGGTTTGTATAGTCAATAACATATAGCAAACCAATAAAATGGTTCCCATCACCGCCGCCATGTGACCCTTTTCTTTGAAACAACTCTGAGTGGCTTTAATGTGGCTCGTCATGGGCAGAAGCCATCTACCAATGATGGACTAGCTTTTGTATCCTGGTTTGAGGGGTTGTTGTGAGCCAGTGTCCAGTTTACGCAGTATCCTATATGGAAGCTGCTGATACTAAGAGCTCCCGATTATCTGACGTGCATTAATAGCCATCTCATGTAATAAGTTTCTGTTTTTAGAAGGAATGAACCCTTCAGACGGCTGGTTCCTATCAACACCACAGTTCTGACAGTAGGTTTCTCAAAATTACACCATTTCTCACCAAAATACTCCGCTCACCGGACAAAAATGAGTGGTAGTAACTTCAGGCTCCTGCAGATGGCGCTACACGAGGATAATGGGCCTATAAATGGAAACGTAAAATACGTGAGGGGCGTGGGTGTTGAGAATCATAGATGCTACCGTGCAGTGAATGCCTTGTTGCATGTGTGAAAAATGGCAGATATGGATGGATAGATGGATGGATGGATGGATAGATAGATAGATATTTTATTTATCCCGAAGGAAATTTAGCAATTTAATGATTGGCTAAACGAAGTGACTGAGCATGTGGGCGTGGCCAAAGACCATAGTGTGAAGGAAGTAGCTGAATCTGCAGGTGTATGGAAGCGTACGGTCATACGGGTCTACCAGCAGTGGCTAAAATCCCAGTCTACAGGGAATTCTCCTCGGATTTGTGGCAGGGAAGGCATCCACCAAATCTGGCCCGACTTCGCAATTCTCTGATGCTAGAGTGTCTGAACATTGATGTAGCCTACATCTAGAACCTTGTCCAGTACATCCCAAATCCAGTCACAGCTGTGCTTCTGGAGTGTTCTAATTACATGCTATTGTCCATTGAGCTTCCTCGGAATACTACTAATGGATAAGCCACAGTTTGGGCAGTGCCGGCCATAGCCTCTGTAAAACCTGCCAATTTAGAGTGGTTATTGGTGCATACAAATGGGCGGAGTTCCCCTTTAAATCCCAGGATGTGTAATGAAGCACAGGTGCCTAGTGTAGCTGTGAGGCTTATTGTATTAAGCCTCACACCTTTCAAGGTGCAAACTTCAGCGGGCATGGGAACATGCTGTTGAGTGTTGAATGGCTATATTAATGGCTGAAGGCCACATTAGAGTGGAGCAATAAAAGCCAGGCAGGCTTTGACCTCTGGAGTAACCTAGACCTCTGGTTTTGATTTTCATCAAAGGTCTTTTTGTGATTTGTCTGAATCCGAAGCCTTTAGAAAAGTACCTTAGGTCTAAAGAAGTTTAGAATCTTCAAACAAGGGGGTGTTTTTATCCGAGGCCTGACGGGAACGTATTCAAAATCTGTCGTGAAGTCAATGACTCAACTCGATAACATTTGGACGTGTTCTCGATGCAAGAGAGCCAAACAAATGCGCAGCAGAGCCATGCACTCAATTACGCATTGCACCAAGATGCACCAAAGTCAATGCGAGGATGTGTAAAACCAGAAGAACGCTCCGGCTCCCGTTCCACGTCTTTGTGTTGCCATTATTAGGATCCGTGTTCATGTGTTCGTTCCTTGGAAGCTAGAGAGTAGAGAAAGGAACGTTTGCGTAATTGGTTTTGCCACCACATCCCCATTATTTCACAATTCTCGCTTGCCTAATGGTTTCAGAAGTGAATTGGAAATTCATCATGCTGTCCCGGCTGACACAGCACATATCAATCAACCCATATCGAATAATAACCGACGCAGGGCCATGAATACCTTGCATGTTGATTTTTGGGCGCATCAAGCTGTGTTGGCGCGCCGCGTTCTCACTTCCACCCACTCCTCACATTTCGTTACACAATGGAAGTCTGGATTTGAAATTTCAGCAAGGATACACGGCCGTGCCAAGGCGTGATGCGCTTGTGGATGAGAGATACAATGTGATTGGAATGGATTACTGCGGAGTTTCGCGCAGAGAGCCGAGCGAGATGTCAACACCATGTAAATAGACGAGGGAAAGAGCATGAACACACTGAAAAGCGCACATCCGCTTAACTTATGGACTGTGACTTGAACACAAGAAGACTGTTCACCGTTCTTATGTGGTTCGTAGAGTGACTGTCAGTACCTGCACTATATACTCACTGACCAAAACAAAAATGCACCAGGAAGGACTTATTGGAATGGAATAAACCTGGAATAAACCTCTATGTGGGAATGTTCGAGGATAAGTGCTTTGGGGAAATCTGTACTGCTGAAACTAGGCAATGACGCAGCTGGGCCTGTAGATCCTCGACACTTGTAGGTCGCTGAAGCTGGTGTGTGTGCCTTTTGTGACCTGACCCATTCAGTAAACTCATGGTAGTACTCTAAAGTCATGTGCATTCCGATTAACCGTGACAATCAAGTGTCCAACAGAGATGGTAACCAAATATCCAGTTTCGAGAACCAAGGAAAACGTACTTGAGCTGAAACGAATGTATGGCCAGAGGCTTTGAGGCGATAGCTCACCATGCACATCCGTCGTACATTAAGAGATGGCCTTTCGCTATCTTTGTCTAAATAAGGATCCTGGAAATGCACATCATTCGTGCAGTATGCCGAAGAAATGATCATAGATCATCGCTGTTCGACTAGCTGGAAACTAGGCTTGTTAGCCCACCAATGACGCAGCTGGGCCTGTAGATCCTGGACACTCGTAGGTCACTGAAGCTGGTGTCCCAGCTGGCCCCATGATCGTCGATAAATCTGGCTTCTGGGAATCTGATATTCCTGGGAAGGCCTTGGTGTGTGGGAGCGAGCACTATCCTGCTGAAAACTGCCAGATGGAGGCCCTGCAGTGAAAGGCAACACATGTGACTGTGCTGCACACATCGCTGAGCTGCTAGCGTCCCTCCTATCACTACTAGGGGTGACCGACTATCAGATGCGATGGCTCCCCTGACCATCACACCAGCAGTTGGAGCAGTGTATTGCTCCACAGCAAAGGCTGTGTTGAAGGCCACGAGGCCTCCATACCCGAACCGGAGCACCATCGGAACCTGGATTCGACGCTAAAGGCGACGTGTCCATAGCAGTCGGTAACAACGGCACTGCAAACAACAGAGGTGTGTACTGAAGGTGCCACCTGTGTCTAGTTGGTGGATGAGGAAACTGTGGGAGCTAGCAGTCAGTATTCCAATAAGGTGGTGTGTGTGCCTTTTGTGACCTGACCCATTCGGTAAACTCATGGTAGTACAGTATAGTCATGTGCATTCCTATTAACTATGACACCAGAGTGTCCACCAGAGATGGTAACCAAATATCCGGTTTCGAGAACCAAGGAAAACCTACTTGAGCTGAAACGAATGTATGGCCAGAGGCTTTCAGGCGATAGCTCTTAAGTACCCATGCACATCCGTAGTACATTAAGAGATGGCCTTTCGCTATCTTTGTCTAAATAAGGATCCTGGAAATGCACATCATTCGTGCAGTCTGCCGAAGAGATGATCATAGATCATCGCTGTTCGACTAGCTGGAAACTAGGCTTGTTTGCCCACCAATGACGCAGCTGGGCCTGTAGATCCTGGACACTTGTAGGTCACTGAAGCTAGTGTCCCGGCTGGCCCCATGATCGTCGATAAATCTGGCTTCTGGGAATCTGATATTCCTGGGAAAGCCTTGGTGTGTGGAGGCAAGCACTATCCTGCTGAAAACTGCCAGATGGAGGCCTTGCCATGAGAGGCAACACATGTGACTGTACTGCACACATCGCTGAGCTGTTAGTGTCCCTCCTATCACCACTAGGGGTGACCGACTATCAGGTGCGATGGCTCCCCTGACCATCACGCCAGCAGTTGGAGCAGTGTATTGCTCCACAGCAAAGGCTGTGTTGAAGGCCACGAGGCCTCCATACCCGAACCGGAGCACCATCGGAACCTGGATTCGACGCTAAAGGCGATGTGTCCATAGCAATTGGTAACAACGGCACTGCAAACAACAGAGGTGTGTACTGAAGGTGCCACCTGTGTCTAGTTGGTGGATGGAAAAACTGTGGGAGCTAGAAGTCAGTATTCCAACAAGGTGGTGTGTGTGCCTTTTGTGACCTGACCCATTCGGTAAACTCATGGTAGTACAGTATAGTCATGTGCATTCCGATTAACCGTGACAATCAAGTGTCCACCAGAGATGGTAACCAAATATCCGGTTTCGAGAACCAAGGAAAACCTACTTGAGCTGAAACGAATGTATGGCCAGAGGCTTTGAGGCGATAGCTCTTAAGTACCCATGCACATCCGTAGAACATTAAGAGATGGCCTTTCGCTATCTTTGTCTAAATAAGGATCCTGGAAATGCACATCATTCGCGCAGTCTGCCGAAGAGTAGATCATAGATCATGGCTGTTCGACTAGCTGGAGGGGGATCTGGTCTCCTCATTCCACAGCGTCTACAGACAGACGAAGTGGAGATGGAAAAAAGAGCAGGAGTCGAACAGAGTAACGAAGAGGTGACTGCGAGGAAGTGTGGATTTAACACGGCCTGTGTTGGCTTGCTTTGGACTGTGAAAGAGAAGCGGGTAGAAGAGGATCAGTGGCCTACTCCCATTTTGCGGAGAGCCCCTACAGTGCTTCCCAGTGCTCAGGGGCACGAGCTGTTGTGAAACCATTCCGGTGTGGACTGTTGCCAGAGTAGTCTTTTTTGTGTATGGATGTGCATTTCATCCACACCATGTTTTTGTAATTCATAAGAAAGGAGCCTTCTCGGCTGGTGGAGGCCGAGCGAATCTCCCTAAGAAGTCGTTTCATACGAGGCGCTGAGCAAACAAGCGGGCAGTACACGTTACCGCTGCTATGGAATTCTTTAATAACCGTCTTTCCTTTTGTTTCAGCCTAAATCTAGTCAGTATATCCCATAATACAATAATATCCAAAAGTTAGTCCCCGTGTGTGTTTAAGACGGTAGTAACTTCAGGCTCCTGTAGATGGCGCTGCATGAAGATGGGGCTATAAATCCCTGTGGGGTGTGTTTGATGGGATCCATAGATTGGGAAGAGGTGGTACAGTGCAGGGAGTGTCTCGTTCCATGTGTGGAAAACGCATCAGAGCAGATGTTAATGATTGGCTAATAGGAGTGACTGCATGTGGGCGTGGCCAAAATCCATAGTGTGAAGGAAGTAGCTGAATCTGCAGGTGTATGGAAGCATACGGTCATACGGGTCTACCAGCAGTGGCTAAAATCCCAGTCTACAGGGAATTCTCTTCGGAATTAGTCTGGAAGGTCACCACTGACCACAGGCTTCACTCTACACCCCTGCTACCTTCCCCAACACACACCACACACTAATAACCCACATCACACAGTAAACACATACCATACGTTAATGAACAAAGCCTACCTCTCACCCTCCCCGGACAAGCTCCTAGAGGCCAGCGCCAGCCAGTAGCGGGTCGCTTCAGTATTACTTTTCCAGGAAGCCAGAAGTAATGCAGTCCCATTACAGTGTGACAGAAGTAATTAGTAACTCGTAATGGACTACTTTTGTTGAGTAATGACCCCAACACCGGAGCTAGCCCTGCTAACACCAACACCAGGATCATGTGCAGTCTGCTGAGCGCGTGCAGCGCTCCGTCCCCACCGAATAAACAGCGCTAGCAACAAGTTAGCCTTAGATGCCGTTGTCTGCTGCGCTCGGATGACTTTATTTGTTTTACCTGCATAAAGTCACACCAGTGGACCTCCCCTCCGTAATGAGGACCACTGAATAGCTTTGCTGATGGCGATCTGTGTGTGCTTGTATCATCACCTAACAGCATGGACGTCCATTACGACGCTGTTGTATGGATATTGTAATCGGCAACTCCACATCAGCGTGTGCGGTATGTCCAGGGCTAGAGATGTACTGGCTGTTTGGCTGTGTGTTCGCGGGGACAACAAGCTGCATCGTGATTGTAGACCTTCACATATATGCCTGTGTGTTACGCATGGCTCCCACTAGAGGGCAGACCAGAGATCTGTTCATACAAAATGATGATCTGGCTACGTAAAATGATCTTGTGTCTAGTTGATACAAATATGCTGGAGACAAGCCAAATTATTTGGCAATATAGTGAGAAGATTTGTCATGCTAAAATCACAGACAAAATATGTCTGGAACTAGACTTCTCATCATCAAAACAATAGCTGCACCCAGAAGGAGGTGTGGGAGTGCGGTGCTGTTGGGAAGGAAGATAAAGGTGACCAGGATCAATAACTGGTGATAAATTTAGACTGATATGATCAATATTTATTGAGCTACACATACACAAGTCTGTCTCTCAGTATGGCGTCGGGCCGCCGTGTTCGCTAACCCAACATGCCAGACATCTTGGTATGGAGCTGTAGAGGTTCCTGATGGTGTCCTGTGATAATCCATCCCATGCAGCTTGAACATCCTCACACAGTTCCTGCAGATGGTGCGGTAGGGGTGGAGGTGGAGTGACACCAGGCCTTCTGGACGCGTGACGACAAACCGTTCATCTCGGTGCTGACCACGGTGCCTCCACACATGGATTCGTCTCCACCAAGACTAAAGCGGGACTCGTCACTGAAGATGACCCGCTGCCATTCTGAGTCACTCCATGACAGTCTGGTACGACACCACTGCAGTCTTTGGTGACGGTGACGTGGTGATAAGGGCAGTCGTGGTAACGGTCTGTGTGCATGTAGTCCTGCGTGGTGCAGCCGTCTGCCGATGCTGCTGGCGCTAACAGGATGCCTCATGGAGGACACTACTGCCCACTGAATGTCCACAGTCGTGGCTGTTGGGTCAGTCCGTGCATGTCTCCCAGATCCTTCATATGACTGGGGTATGTCTTCTTCTATCCACTGCCACCAACAGCGTGCTATGGCAATATCCGCACGACCGGTATGGCGTACAGTACATCAATAACACCATCCCGCTTCCAGGAGCCCAATGGTGTGACCCCCCACCAGCTCTTCCAATTGCGCATCAGGTAGTCAGGTACAGCGATAAGGCCTGTCCTTGCTTACGTCACATGCACAGCCGAATATGAAACTTGAATCATTGGCATGTCTCATGATGTCAGACCTGCCCACCAAGTTTCATTCCAGTCAGCTGATTCCTTTTGGGTGCAGCTATTCTTTTGATGGTGAGTGTATATGGTCTTTCCCAGGCATATGATAATCTGGTTAATCTGGTGTACCAGCATATGATTATTTGCACTGTATATGGAATATTATGTCATACTCATGTGAAGATTAACATATGTACACACTTAAATCAGTCCAGTGGTCTTACAGCGTGACGGCTTATTACATAGCCCATACAGGATCTGTCAGACTGGAGAAGGATTTGATCATCCTACCTGCACGTCTCGGCCAACTGATCAGCATTCCTTTCATTTTTGCGTATAGTACAGCGGGTATTGATTGAGACCACGGAAAAGCGCACAAAGGCTGGGATAATCAGAGTAACTTCTAAATTAGCATCACCTCGTAGCAGCAAGGAGATGCAGGCTCTGGAGGGCAAACGCCGCACACAGAAAGCGAGCGGTTTGAATGTTTAGCCTAATGCTGTTGGAATGTGGGTCATTCTGTTTTCTCTCTTTTTTTCTCACTCCCTCTCTTTTTTAAATAGTTCCCACACATGGGTAAATAAGCTCAGCCGTTACACAACTACCTACCAGCGCTGGTGACATGACCTCTAAAGCAAGCGACCAAAATAAGCTCCCCTTCTACCTCTGCACTTTTCAAATGTTTTGAAAGGTAAACAATATTTATTCATGGGCTGTTTTATCCGCGCCGAGCTCGTACCTTGGGAAACCTTGGATGCATCAGTTAGAAAGGGCTGATGGTATCTGTGCACACGGGGGGAGAAACCTTGCATTTGTCTGGGAAGTGACGTGTCTGGTGATATGTGTGCCCGATTTTTCTCAAGGTTGCAAAGGTGATTACTGGGGTCCGAGCTGCCATCAACCAAACCTCTAAACCTTTTTCCTTTTTTTTAATTAATTTATTTTTTTAAGACTTATGTTGTTTGTTTCATGGACCTGTCCAGCCCAGGTGTATATATATATATATATATATACACATATATATGTATATATATATATATATATATATATATATATACACATATATATGTATATATATAAATATGTGTGTGTGTGTATATATACTGTATATGCTATAATAATGTCTTATTTATATATCTATATCTATATATAGACTGTACAGGCTCATACTTAACAGCTCCACCTGATGAGAGTCTGAACCAGTCCGTATCCTGATACACCACATCTACTCCTGATGTACACAGTATGATACTCCTCCATATCTCCACCTCTAATATATATTTAGTGGTGTAAAAACTTTGATCTCTTTTTCTGCACAGTGTAAAAGCTCTAGCTCTCCTTTCAGGTTTATGAATATTCATGATGGACCGACCAATAGAATTGCTCCAAACCTGCTTAGTAACAAACCTTGTTCTATCAGCTCCACTGCAGGTTAAGAAAGTTGGTTCATCCCCTGTAAAGGTCCACTCTGGAGGGTTTTAAGGATTCCATGAGGGCTATTGTGTAGTTAGATGTCTTTCCTTTGATTCTAAAGTGTAAGTATTAAGATAAACAACGCTGCATGAGGATGATGGGGCTATAAGTACCTGCGGGGTGTGAGTGACGGGATCCATAGATTGGGAAGAGGCGCTACAGTGCAGGGAATGTCTCGTTCCATGTGTGGAAAATGGCTCCAGAGCAGATGTTAATGATTGGCTAAAAGGAGGGACTGCATGTGGGCGTGGCCAAAGACCATAGTGTGAAGGAAGTAGCTGAATCTGCAGGTGTGTGGAAGCGTACGGACATACGGGTCTACCAGCGTGGATAAAATCCCAGTCTACAGGGAATTCTCCTCAGAATTGTACAAGGGAAGGCATCCACCAAATCTGGACCCAACTGACCAATACTCTGAGTGTCTGAACATCCAGAAACTTGTCCAGTACATGCCACCAAATCCAATCCCAGCTGTTATTGGTGCTATATATATTTAGTGTATGCTCATATATATATATATATGTGTGTATATATATATATATATATATATATATATATATATATATATATATATATATATATATATATACACCCTAGTGTCAGTTTCTGACCATTAATTATGCACACAGCTTTTGATTTATTTTTTAATTTTGCCTTCTCCTGCAGACATTTGATTGTGCACGCAGCTGCCGTGAGCTGGCTGCAGTCACGGCGCAGTGCAGATATTTTTAAAGCTGGGAGATAATGCGCATCTACATGGAGTAAATTGATATTTATGGGTGATGCGTGATGTTAATTGCGTGCGATTAACACAACAGCAACAACAACAACAACACCACCACCGACAACAGCTTCAGCATCCTCCCTATGAATTATAATGCTTCTCCATTGGCTCCCTGATTGGTCCACGCCCATCTTAGGCATTCATTTAGGGGTACTGCGTGCGCAGATGTCAGTGGGAGTTCTTTGTAATTGAAACATGGCATTTTCCATATTTCAGATATGTTAATTACCGCATCTCGTCGTGCTGCTATCCAAGCAGTCGCCGAATCCCAATATGCAGTAGTCAATTACAGGAAATAACAAGCCAGAGCTCCGTAGCACGCTTATGAAAAGAGGAATAATGCACACGAACATACGGAGACATGAATGGAGCTTGCGTGTAGGGTTTAAATCAAAGCCAGGGCACGCGGTTTAATGAATTGAATGCATTGCGTTTATAGGCTTCGGGTTGTACTGCTTCATGTGGACATATTTGTTGCTCCAGCTGATGTCATTTTGACTCGAACGAAGGAACGATTCCGTTGATTACATGCTGCAGCGGAAATCTGGCGATTACAGTAATTAGTCATTATACACCTTGATGAGCTCCTTTAGCCATATTCAGTGAAACCCGTTTTTTTATTAACCGCGGTCGAGCTTTATAGACTAGCGCGAGTCACACCACACTCAACGCTAGCAGACAACTAATCTCTGGTTGATTCGGAGGCCTTACTGCTTCCTAGCGCTCGGATTGTTGGCCTTGTTTATGCATAAGCTGGAGTTTATATGAATGCAATCAGGAGGCCGGGTGCCGCTGTGCCAGCATGCATAATGCCGCCGCTTAAAAGAAGTCATAGACCGCTTATGATTAATAGGTCACTTACGCAATTATTGTTAGCAATTGATTAATTCAATTCCCACTGTGAACCACGCCGTACGCTAACGCGCCATGCCGCTTTGTTGTCACCGCCTTACCTTTAATGAACCCGATGTGCTCGCGGCTTCAATGTCAGCCATTTCTCCGTCTGACCTGAGCGTGGCCGCTGTACCCGAGGACCAGCGTGGGAATTTATTGACTGCTGACCTCAGGGTGGGCACTATGGTGATAACACCTACAAATCAATACAGAATACTATCAGTGGGACAATTAAAGCTGTATGTCTTGCCCTAGATTACAAGGCGGTCCGCGGCAAGGGCAGGACAGCCTTGCAGCTTGTCACTGCAAACGCAGCATTCATCTGGAGTCTAGAACGAGGAACCAGAACAAAGCAGCCACACGAGACGGGTCAACGAGACGCTTCTCAGGCACGTGTGAGTGTCTTCACTAGTGAAGTAATGAGCGTCCGTGCAGGAAAAGCTCTCAGGGTCAAACCAGGTGTAGGCCAAGGCTGGTTCTCTGGCTGGTTCTCCTGTTTACGTATTGGCTGATTCTAATACAGTCTTCAACTCAAACTATCAGCAGTGCTTACACACAGAGATGCACCTGGACTGGCTTTTCCCTGTCTATAGCTGATCTGCAAGTCGGCATAGGCCAATACAGAGTACTGGTGCTGATACTGAGACTACCATCTACCCTAACTAACCTACAAATCCTGATATATATATATAATTTTGTATTTTCACATTTTATATGTGTTTTTTTCTGATATTTATAACAATCTGTTTAATTTGAATAATTTTAGATATTTTAATAATAATTTAAATTAAATTAGTTAATTAGTTTTATTTTGTTGAAGTCTGTGTTCTGTGTATATATATTTTATATATATATATACAATATTATCTATATATATACACATTTATTTATATATATATATATATATATATATATATATATATATATATATATATGTATGTGTGTGTGTATATCTATATATATAATAATAATAATATCCCTCTATATATAGGCTTATGAAAACGATACTGATCGCAATACTGCCCTACTGTTGGCTCACTTCACACATGTTGGACAGTCTGTTGGTTCTCCCTCTCTGTAGTTTGTGTATCTCTCCCAGATCCTTCGTGTTGCTGGTACATGCCTTGTTTTATTCACTAACGCCGTACAGTACGTCCATAAGACCATCCTGCTTCCTGGAGCCATACGATGCGACCACTCTCTGAATCCGAATTGCTTTTGCACTCCTCTCTGCTTCACATGCTTCACTCGCTAAGGATGCTATCGACACAACAGCACCAGCCAGAGTAGAATGCCAGCGCAACAGGACGACCTCATGTAGTCAGTCGGGAACAGCTATAGGGCACAGCACACACGACCTTCTCAGGTTATTAGTTGGAAGACTGAAACGTCGGCGCCTGATAGCAGCAGTACAGAGACGGAAGCTGAGTCCGTTTAAGGCCAGGTCGTGGTCTGTGATTGGCTAGAGTAATGTGTGAATGAGTGACATCATTGAAGTCTTACTGGTAGAACTTGGACTAAAGCTTTCATATCAGCGTCTGGGCAGTTTCTGAACCACCTCACGATGAACGACCTAAAGAACCAAGGGTTCAGAGGTTTGCATGTATGTGTGGGTCCAGCTGCATTTATACAGGCCAGTGGGTCAGCTAGACGGCTTCCTTCCAAACCCACCTAGATCGGACGGGAGTTAGGCACTCTCGCTCCGAAGTTTGGGTCGTCAGTCGCGGTCCTGCGGGCCAGTTTTGTTTTCCTTGCACTTAATTGAATAATTCAAGGAACGGGAGCATGAATCAGAAGGAGGACATCCTGTTTGAGGAGAGCTGAGCAGGATGTCGGATGATGTGCACTGGGATATCGTCCCCTGAAGAGGGAAGTGGTTTAAAAGAGGAGAGGAGATAAAGAAAGTAGCCCCCAGTTGTGTGCAAAGGCGGCGATGCCGTGATTCCTCACCGTAAGTGTGTGTAGCTTCCCGAACTGGAAATACAAGGCTTTAGCTTACAGATGGTGGGACTTTTTAAGCCCTGAATAGATTTCTACATCATACGGCTGCAGCGCATGTGTCTTCTAGACATATTCGGTGTGCTCAGCGAGTGTCAACAACTCTCCGAGATGTTGCGTTCCATCTGCGGACTGTCAGCCGTTTCGCCATGGAGTCTGCGGGTATAAAAACACCTGTTTTATTTTCCCCGCTGTTAGCAAGTCTCAATTGTACGCCAGCTGCGTCTGCTTGCTTCTCCCTTCCCTGCTTTTCAGCTGTAGCTTAGTCAGAGCTAACGCCGTCACCTCCTAAAAGAAGGCTCTCTGCGTTTGAACCCAGATCCTCCGGCATAATCCTTCCCCCAGTAAGCTCCCGCGTGTTTGATGGCCGACCACGCCGGGTTCACCCCCTCTTGGAACGGCCAACACTAAGCCGATGACTGTTTTCCCTCAGCAGAACATTACGAGCAGTTGCCCTTCATCAACCTTTGCACCCGTCGCCCACTGTTAATGTGGTGACTGATTACGTTTCCCAGGAGAGACGGTTATTTAAGTTTCCGGTAAAGAGCCGCTCCATCAAACGGGCCCTTCCCTTCACGCTGGGCCTGCGCTCGGGGCCACCGGTGATGGATAGGTACACGGTGGGAAGGTGAGGAACGCGCAGGTCTGACTGATGGAGAAGCGAAAGGA